>CM025851.1:17598876-17626429 GCA_003952965.2 Morella rubra | reverse complement strand
TTCCTTGAAACGTTTATGTAAGGCATCATCCGTTTTGTGACATGGAATAAAATGTGTCATCTTAGAAAATCTATCCACAACCACAAAAATTGAATCTCTTCCACGTTTAGTCCTAGGCAATCCTAACACAAAATCTATTGAAATATCAATCTAAGGCTCACTAGGAATTGGTAAAGGAGTATACAAACCGTTGGGTTGCATTTTGGATTTAGCTTGCCTACATGTGACACATCTACCACAAATTCGTTCAACATCTCGTTTCATGTGAGGCCAATAGAAGTGTTCCTGCAAAATAGCTAAAGTCTTTGCAACTCCAAAATGTCCCATTAATCCCCCACCATGTGATTCCCGCACTAATAACTCCCTCAAAGAATAATTTGGCATGCATAGCTTATTCTCTCGAAATAGGAATCCATCAAGCCCAAACGTTTCAAGGAAGCGCTCAATGGACTAATCCGAGAGAGATGGGATGATACTACCAAGACCGAAGCTTCTACCTCTAGGAATCGTGATATTAAATGTTTTAGATGTCAAGGCAGGGACACATAGCAAATCAATGCCCAAACAAACAAGTCATGGTGTTGAAGACAATGGTGAAATTGTGACCGATAGTGAAGATTCCGACACCGACGACATGCCACCATTGGAGGAGGTTTCCAAGGAGGAATATTTAGCCCCTGATGCATTGACCTTGGTGGCGAGGAGAGCATTGAGCTTGCAAGCAAAAGGAGTTGATGAAGTACAGCGGGAGAACATCTTTCACACTAGGTGCTACGTCAAAGATAAGGTATGTAGTGTGATTATTGATGGTGGTAGTTGTACTAATGTTGCAAGCACAATCATGGTGGAAAATTGGGATTGCCCATGTTGAAACACCCTAGGCCGTACAAGTTGCAATGGCTGAATGATAGTGGAGAGATAAGGGTGAACAAGCAAGTGTTAGTTGCTTTTCGAATCGGTAAATACGAAGATGAAGTATTGTGTGATGTAGTACCGATGCAAGCGGGACACTTATTGCTAGGGCGTCCATGGCAGTTCGATAGACATGTGAAGCATGATGGCTTTACGAACAAATACTCTTTTGTACTTAATCAACGACCAATCACTCTTGTACCATTGACACCGCAGCAAGTATATGAGGATCAAGTGAGATTGCAAAAAGAGAGTGAACAAAAGAAAAAGAGTGAAAATCAGAGAGAGGCAAAAAAAAAAAAGAGAGAAAAAGAAAATCAAGTTCGGCCATTGAGAGAAAATCAGAGAGAAAACAAAAGAATTTCTATGCAAAAGTGAGTGAGATCAAGCGAGCGATGCTTTCAAATCAGCCAATGATTGTACTTTTGTACAAAGAGGCATTTTTAAACACTAACGAACTTGACCTTGCTTTGCCTAGTTCTATTGTTTCTCTTTTGCAGGAGTATGAGGATGTCTTCCCGATGAAACACCACATGGGTTACCTCCAATCCGAGGGATTGAACATCAAATTGATTTTGTTCCCGGTGCAACAATTCCAAACCGACCAGCTTATAGGAGCAATCCCGAGGAGACAAAGGAGCTTCAACGGCAAGTAAGTGAGTTGTTGGAGAAAGGGCACGTGAGGGAGAGCATGAGCCCATGTGCGGTCCCGGTTTTACTTGTACCTAAGAAGGATGGGACGTGGAGAATGTGTGTTGATTGCCGAGCCATCAACAACATAACGGTAAAGTATCGTCATCCTATTCCTCGCTTAGATGATATGTTAGATGAGTTGCATGGTTCTTGTGTATTTTCTAAGATTGATTTAAAGAGTGGTTATCATCAAATTAGGATAAAAGAAGGAGATGAATGGAAAACCGCCTTTAAAACAAAATATGGTTTGTATGAATGGTTAGTTATGCCTTTTGGATTGACTAATGCTCCGAGTACCTTTATGAGACTTATGAACCATGTTTTGCGTGCATTTATAGGTAGATTTGTTGTTGTTTACTTTGATGATATACTCATTTATAGCAAAAACGTGGACGATCATATAGCACATTTGAAATCTGTTTTAGATGTGCTTAGGAAAGAAAAGTTGTTTGCTAATCTGAAGAAGTGTACTTTTTACACCGATAAGCTTGTATTTTGGGATTTGTTGTTAGTGCACAAGGTATACAGGTGATGAAGAGAAGGTACGTGCAATCAAGAGTGGCCGAGTCCCACAAGTGTAGGTAATGTTCGTAGTTTTCATGGACTTGCTAGTTTTTACCGACGCTTCGTGAAGGACTTTAGTAGCATAGCCGCACCACTTACCGAAGTGATCAAGAAGAACGTTGGATTTAGATGGGGAGAAGAACAAGAGAAGGCGTTTCAATTAATCAAAGAGAAGCTGACTAATGCCCCTTTATTATCTTTACCTAACTTTTCTAAAACGTTTGAAGTTGAATGTGATGCTTCAGGTATTGGTATAGGCGCAGTTCTTATGCAAGAAGGACGACCAATTGCTTACTTCAGCGAGAAATTAAGCGGGGCAGCCTTAAACTACCCAACTTATGATAAGGAGTTGTATGCATTGGTTCGAGCTTTAGAAACGTGGCAGCACTACCTATGGCCTAAGGAGTTCGTGATTCACACTGATCATGAGTCCTTGAAACACTTGAAGGGCCAACACAAGCTAAACAAAAGGCATGCGCGTTGGGTGGAATTCATTGAGACGTTTCCATACGTCATTCGGTATAAGCAAGGTAAGGAGAATGTGGTTGCCGATGCACTTTCTCGCAGGTATGCATTACTTTCTACACTTGATGCAAAATTGCTTGGTTTTGAGCATATTAAAACTTTATACGCTGATGACCACGAATTTTGTGAGGAATATAGGGCTTGTGAGAAAACCGCATGTGGTAAGTTCTTTAGGCTTGATGGATTCCTATTTCGAGAGAATAAGCTATGCGTGCCAAATTGTTCTTTGAGGGAGTTATTAGTGCGGGAATCACGCCTTGATTGTTATTGGTACCCATCTCAGTCTTGGTAGTATCATCCCATCTCTCTTCGGATTAGTCCATTGAGCGCTTCCTTGAAACGTTTGGCTTTAAGTCTTGTAATTGGGCCACTAAGAAGTGACAAAAGACCTCGGTTTGCAACAGGCGGAGCCAGGGGGCGCTGGTGGGTGCCGCCGCCCCCACTGGCTCCAAAAATCCTTTGCAAATTTTTTTTTTTTTGGTTATTAAGAAGTAGGCCTACCCACACTGGCCCAGCCTGCTTCCAGGGCCAGTGGGGGCGGGACTGGGCCAGCGGGGCGCACCCACTGGCCCAATCCCATGTGGCCTGCTTCCTTAATCATTTTACTCAACCCAGGCCCCTGGGGGCTATCTCTCTATCACTCTCTGCGATCTCTCCGGCTCTCCCTTAGCCCAGCAGCCCTCACACCTCTCTCTCACTCACTGCTCGCTGCTGCCCTGCCATTACCTCACCCGGCGCCAGCCCGCCATCCCCTGCAGACCGCCCAACTCAGGTAAGCCCACTTGCCCACCATCTCTCTCATTCTCTTGTTTTTTTTTTTTTTATTCCCAATAATCTCACATCTCGCCTCTGCTCTCAGGTGCCACCCACCGGCAAGCACCACCGGTCCACCAGCCACCGGAACTCTCTACCGACTGCCTAACTGCCTCTCCACTCTAGGTATGTGCAATTTAGACTATTTAGTTTGATTTAATTTTTCAATTTAGTCATTTAGGGTTTCAAATTTTAATCATTTCATGATTAATTTCTTATATCTCATGATTGGTTGTTTACTTTTATTTTATTTTTTTTGCTACTGCATGATTAATTTCTCATGATTTAGTTTAATTTTGTCCGAATTTCTCATGATTTATCATTTATGATTATGTGCTTATAGTTATGGACTATGGTGCTGCTGTGCTTGTTTTTTTTTTTTTTTTTTTTTTTTTTTTTTTTCCAAAATGGCAGTTTCAATCATTCAATGTTAATGCTTCTGACTTGATACTTAATTGCTTATGGCTATTTCAATGTTGGACTATGGAGCAGTTTTAGATAATGGAGCAGTTTCTGATAAAAAAACCACGAAGCATAGAGTCGTCTAATACTCATAATGTGGATACTACTTCTAATGAGAATTCTAATTCGAAAAGACATTGCCCTTTGTTAAGTTTGGATGATATTATTTCTGACCCAAGGTTGCATAAATCTATTGACTCGTATGATGCTAGGATTCAGATCAAGTCCGTAGAGAGTACTTGACCAAAGGTGCTTTTCAACTCGTGGCCATGTTTTTCCCAAGAAGAAATTTGGGAAGGATTTGAGGGGTTTTAGGGAGGTGTGGTACAAAGATTATCCATGGTTAGAATATAGCGTATCAGAGGATGCAGTTTATTATTTGTGGTGTTATCTATTTAGGCGACCTAAAGGAGCACAATCCGGGGGAGATGTGTTTATATCTAAGGATTTGATAATTGGAAAAAGGCGCTGGAGAGATTTAATGAACATGTTGGCAGACATAATAGTGCTTCACAATGAAACTAGACAAAAATGTGAAGCACTCATGAATCAGCGACAAAGTGTGTCACACATATTATCCGCACATGGGCACGAGCAAGAGAATGCTTATTGCATTCGATTAACAGTGGTTTTAGATTGCATTCGTTTTCTTTTGGGGGCAAGGATTAGCTTTTCGTGGTTATGATGAGTCTGAGAGTTCAATGAGGCAAGGGCAATTTTCTTGAGATTTTGGAATGGTACAGCTTACGTAAAAAAAGGGTTGCTAAGACAATTAATCTAATGCTCCTGGAAACAACCAAATGACTTCTCCAACTATTCAGAAGGAAATGGTGAATGCTTGTGCAGCGTTGACCACACTTGCTATCATTAAAGACATTGGGATGGATTTTTTTTCTCTTATGGTTGATGAGTCTCGAGATAGTTCAGTGAAGGAGAAAATGACAGTGGTTTTGAGATATGTGAACAAAAATGGACAGGTGATTGAACGGTTTCTTGGTGTGGAACATGTTACTGACACATGCTCACAATCTTTAAAAACTGCTATAGACAAATTGTTTGCAAGGCACAGGTTATCAATATCCAGATTGAGAGGTTAAGGGTATGATGGGGCATCAAACATGCGAGGCGAGTTCAATGGATTGAAGTCGCTCATTTTAAGGGAGAATCGTTCTGCTTTCTATATCCATTGTTTTGCTCACCAACTTCAACTGGCTGTTGTAGCTATTGCAAAGAATAATTTACAAGTTGGTGATTTTTTTAACTATGTTTCTATGATTGTAACTATGGTTGGAGCTTCTTGTAAAAGGAAAAAGATATTCTTCGACAATCCCAACATGAGAAGATAGTGGAGCAGTTAGAGAATGGAGAGATTTCTAGTGGAAGGGACAAAAATCAAGAAACCAGTCTCGCTCGATCAGGTGATACTCCTTGATTACTATATCTCATTATAATACTTTATACTATTCAGTTTTTTTTTCTTTGTTTATAGGTTTTTAATTCCCATATATTGTAGGTGATACTCGTTGGGGTTCACACCACATAACAATACTCCGTCTCTTCAGTATGTGGTCAACAGTGTTGGAAGTGCTTGAAGGCATAAAAGAGGATGGTACTCTCTCAGATCAAAGATCCATGGCTATGAGTTTAATGAATAAGATGGAAACCTTTGAGTTTGTATTCACTATGCATTTGTTGAGGAATATAATGGGAATTACTAATGAATTGTCACTGGCCTTACAACGAAAGGATCAAGACATTGTTAATGCTATGTCTTGGTAAGAGTTGTGAAGACACGGTTGCAAGATTTGAGGGAGATGGGATGGGATGAATTTTTGGAAGAAGTGAAAACTTTTTGTGAGACTAATGCATCGTTGTGCCCAATATGGAAGACATTGTACCAACTCGTAGTTTGAGGCGTGGAGGGCAAACAATTACTTATTTGCATCATTTTCGTGTGGAAGTGTTTTGCCAAGTTATTGATTTGATTTCTCAGGAGATGGATAATCGTTTCAATGAAGCAAATACGAAACTACTTCTTTGCATAGCATGTCTTGATCCAAGGAACTCATTCAAGGCATTTGATCATACTAAGTTATATCGTCTTGCTCAATTTTATCTAGATGATTTCTCAGCAATTGAACTTATACTACTTAGAGATCAGCTTCAGACCTACATTCAAGATGTTAGAAGCAATGATGTTTTTTCTGGGATTCAAGATATTGGAGGTCTTGCTATGAAGATGGTTGAGAGTGGCAAAGAATATTATATTTCCATTGGTTTATCGTCTTATTGAGTTAGCATTGGTCTTACCGGTTGCGACTACAACCGTTGAGAAAGTGTTTTCTGCAATAAAAATTTTTAAGACTGATTTGCAGAATAGGATGGGAGATGAATGGATGAATGATAGCATGGTAGTATACATTGAGAGAGAAATTTTTGACACTATTAAGAACGAACGTTTTTAGAAGATGAAGGCCCGTAGGATCCAACTACCATCTCTCAATATTAGAAAATAGTTCAGTAAGTGTATTTCATTATTTTTAATGTTTTTAGTTCTTAATTTGCGATATTGTAATTTTAAGACACTTTTTACATTATGTGGAAAAAAAAAAATTTTTGGTAATTTTGCCTTAGAAATTCAACCCCACTCATTTTATATCCTAGATACGCCACTGCCTCAATCTCTCTCCTAAAATTGCACAACCAACCCGCAAGACACTCTGCCCATGGTGGTTGTGCCTACCTTCGCTGACCACCACAGCAATCAGCTACTATCCTCTTCTTCCCTCACAAGTTTGATCTCTTATTCTCTCCTCTATCATATATCTCTCTCAATGAGCATGTTGTTCAACAATCAATCCCTGATTTATTTGGTTTGTTGATTTTAATTTGTTCTATTGAAAGAATTAGGGACATATATTATTGCCTCATTTTTTTCCCCTTTATTTGCATTTTTAAGATTTCAAATTTGATTTTAGGGTTGCATAACTAGAGAGCTAAAGGCAAGAAAATAGTGGTAATTCTCTCTTGCCATACGTCATACATCTCTCTTATTTTTTCTTATATGTTTTTTGTCTTTTAGGTACAGCTCAGTCAACACCGAAAAATTCTATGCTTTTATACTTTTTTTTTTTTTTGCTTGTGGCATTGCAATGCACAACGTTGGCCACATTGCTCGTGAAAATTCCCTAATATGGTGTTTCTTATTGACTTTACATAGTATAGTAAATCCTCTCGATCTTGTAGGTCTTTGTTTTTTTAGCATGACATGTATTTCTACTTCCACAACATTGCAGAGACAATTCCCATTTTATCCTGTCTTTCTTCTCTTTTGGGGGTGAATCCGCACATTATGCTATCATTTTGTTGTGGTAATTTCTTGGGGCATATTTGGCATCGCAATTTGCTTATTTTCTTTTATCTGACAAATTATATTTTTTATTGTTTATACCAGAGCAAAAAGTTCCAAGAGGAAGTTTATAGATATGCCTGAAAACCATGGGGAGGATTTATTGAAAGTCAAGATTATAATTTTTTTTGGATTAATTACAAAAACTCTCCACGAACTTACACCCCAATCTCAAATACCTCTTACACTCAAACTCGTTGTAACCAGGCACTTTAAAATACCTATTGTGTTTCAATTGGGTTTTTGACCCAGTTTGGCGTTAAATGAGATGTTTTCCGTCACAAGTGACATTCAACCCACGCGAAAAGACCAATTTGCCCCCATTCCATTCGAATTAACTTGCAATGCCAAATCCGATGCGTTTTGACCTACTAATCCCCGGCCCAATTTACCCTATTAATTTTACAGGAAAAAGCCATTAAAGGGATGAATGGGTCTCTGCAAAAAGTAAGGGTGAGTACGCATATCAATGGGATCTTAAATCCTAGTTTGCTGAGAGTGTTGTGGCATTCATTAGTGGACGACGGAGGGGGATGGGTTTGACTGACTAAAAACCGAGGCTTGCTTTGATTCAGAGAAAGAGAGAGATGGAGGGGAATGGGGAGATACTGGGACCCTTTAATGCGAAAAACTTGATGTGGCGACTGTTTAGAGCAGAGAAGCAGTTAGATTCAACAGTGGTTAAAAAAAGGAAGAGAGTTGTTGTTACACTCAACCACCCCGACTTGACAAAATTCAGATGGGGATTTTTTGAATAAACAAAACTGTGACACCTTCTTTCCATAATTTTTTTTAGTTTCTTTTTAAGCTTTTAGTGACATAGGAACATTGAGAGCTTTTATGGTTTCTTTTTAGTTTCTTTTTTGCAGCTTTTATGGACACTGAGAGTGTGGCGGTGCAGAGCTTTAGAGGGTTCCCCTTGATTTTGGAAGCATAGAGGGAGATGGAACTGTAACATACTTGTGAATGTGTGTATTGCTCTTGTATTGCAATGGACCTTTTTCAGGAAATGAAAAACTCAGGATTAAGTACATGGAATTCTGATATTTCAGGTTTGGTTCTGATGCAAATCATAGCATAGCTTCAATGGATCTAGTTCAAGTCCCAATTGGACCGGTTACGAGAGCACGAGCCAAGAAGTTCAAAGCGGTACTCAACGGATTAATTCAAGAGGCATGGGCTCAAGCAAATGCGTGAGGCCCATTGAGCATGATCCACGTGAGCAACAAAGATTTGTCACCATGATTCAAGTTCTAGAAGGATCTGGTCAAGACTAGGTTTCAAATTGGCAAGAAAATATTCTAGAAGGATCTGATTGTATGGCTTTAGGCGCCACTTTCTTTCCTTTTTTGTTGTCTTTGACTCTTTTGGGCGTGCAACTTTTCCTTTCTTTTTTTAGTTGCCTTGTTTTGTTTTAGGCGAGTAAGGATTTATTTCTTTATTGTCTTGTTTTGTTTTAGGCGAGTAAGGATTTATTTTCCTTACCAATTTTCAGCTTTAATTAGGTTTATTATATTAGGATTTTTCCTTGTAATGACCGACCTTTATATAAGTGCCTAAGCAATGAAAAACGCAGACTTTGATTCCAGAAATTGGTGAGAGTATATCTCTTTGGTTCTTTGAAGACTTTGAAGATTATATTTCCACCACCGTTTGTGGCGTCTTCCTCATACCAAAGTTCTTATTTATCATAAACAACGGGTCAAGGTCTCCATTCAAATCTATCCAGGGAACAATCTTGGGTTCCCTCTTCGTTGTTAGATCTCTTCATTAGGCGAGATTCACATCAGGTTCAGAGCAATCGGCATGAAAGAGTCTTGGAACTAGTTCGAGCAATGCAGGCATGTGGTGTTAAACCAAATACAATCTTTCAAGGTAAAAAGGGGAAGTTGAAGTTGGGGGCATATTGGTCTTTTCGCGCGGGTTGGATATCACTTGTGATGGAAAACATCTCATTTAACGCCAAAACTGGGTCAAAAACCCAATTGAAATGCGACAGGTATTTTTAGGTGCCTGGTTGCAATGAGTTCGAGTGTAGGGGTATTTGAGATTGGGGTATAAGTTCGTGAAGGGTTTTTGTAATTAACCCTTTTTTTCAAGAGTGTAAGTGAGACTCTTAAATGTCTAATTTTGTTCATGTTCTTTTATCCTAATGTGGTTAAGATGTTTTCTAAGTTTTCTAAGTTTCCTGATTTTAGATTTTAGTGGTTTAGACTTTAGATTATCTTTTAAGATGTTTTTAATTGTATTGATTATGGATCTTATGCTTTAGATTTCTCATGCTATCTTTTAATATGTTCTCTAATTTTATTGATTTTGGATTTTATTAGTTTAGATTTTATTGATATGGACTCATTAGACAAAAAAATAAAATAAAATAATTGGGTCAAGTGCGTAAAAGGCTCTAAAAATGACTTAATATAAATGTCGGTAACCAATGACCGCCACTGCTAAAATCGCCACTGCTAAATGCCGATTACCGCAATTAATGGTGGTGGTCGCAGTGGCCAATATTTGAAAACCGGCTCACTGGTTGCAGTTATTGCTATAACCAGAAACCCTACTAGATTTGAATAGCCTTAGGTGAAACTCTCAAGGGGAAGGAGATCCTTAGATCAAACCCTCCACTCCCAAGGTCGATTGCATTCTTGTGGGGTTGTGACTATGGTTCAACCTCCTTTGATTTGATAACTATGATTCAATCCGAACATTTTGCAACGGGTGAGAGTCCGATCATTTTCAAAGGGTAGTTAGTCACATTGGTCGCCACTTCTATCCTAATTAAAAAGAGCAAAAGAGAAGAAGTTTTTTTTTGTAACATATGTTTAGGTTAGAGTTTTTGTAACACATTGGTCGCCACGTTGTCTTTTGAGCTATGATATATCATATGACAGCTTATTTGCGTTTGAAAAATACTTCAATGATTATGGTTTTTTTGAGTCAATACCAATTTTATAGCTATGCAGACTCTATTTTATGTCGAAGTAAAGTTATGTAAAATGTAAAGTAGTTTCAAGTTATTTTGTTTCAATAAAGTTTTCTAGTTTTAAATGTTTAGCGAAATGTTCGACTTTAAAACATATTTTTTTTAAAGTATTTTTTATTATATTTTCTATAGTTTTGTATGATTTTTATTTTCTAGGCCTATAGTCTTGTATGATTACTAAACTTGATTCGCAACATAATTTGAGATGAAAAGATTTTTTTAAAAAAAAAATAAAGTAAATAGTGAACAATCATTCGTAGTCAGTGAGTTTTATACCGTTTTCATAATAAGTCCTAGAATTTTCTAATTGAAAATTTTAGTCTTCAAGTTTATACCATAAAATTTTATGGTAGTTCCTTGAATTTTCAAATTAAAAATTTTTGTCCTTAGATTTTTTTCTCTAAAAAATAAAATGTCATTCTGTCATCTCACTGTCAAGTTCTCTAACAACCGAAAGCCAACCTCAGTCAAAGACCTTGTCTGATAGACAACGGTGCGAATCAAGTGATAAGAGGGATTGGAATCGGATAGGTAGCAACAATGTCGTTTGGTGGGCCACAGGGTTTGTGATTAGCGTGGAGTAATAGACATGCGTTTGCATCATGTAGGCAGTATGCCTTTGACTGAGGTAAACTTTTTGTTGTTAATGGACTAAATATTGAGATGGCAAAATGGGTTTTTTTATTCTAGAGGAAAAAATTTAAGGACTAAAATTTTTAGTATGATGACCCAAGGAGCTATTATGACACAATGTAAAAATTAAGTACTAAAATATATAGTTTGAAAACCCATGGACCTATTATGAAAAAAGTGTAAAATTCAGGGCCTAAAAATGATTTTTCTAAGAAAATAAATTATTTTTAAACAATAAAGTACATCAAATTATGAATATATATATATATATCAAAATAATATAATCAGGAGGATAAGAAAAAGAGAGAAGTGGAGAATGAGAAGTTAGAAAAGTAAATTACCTCTTCTCAAAGAATGAATATATTGGTTGCGTCTGTTTTCTGCATAAATTGGAACCAATTTATTAATCTTTTGCTATTATATATGGACGAAAAATTATTGTGCGGCTCTTTTTCAAATACATCATCTACATATGTGGCTTTTTTAAAAAAAAAATAATAATAATAACTTAGGCCATTTACATGTAGATAAAAAAAAAATATATATATTTTAAAAAAATTCCAAGAGGGCAAATCTACCACATTGTAAGCTGTGGAGGTGATTGAATACTTTGAGTTAGTCAAGATTGAGGGTGAGAATGATTGACAAAGATTTGAATATTTTGAAAAATGACTTACTCTTTTCAGGCCAGTATAAAATTTTCTGTCGACTAACTTGAAATTTTTCTTTAAGCTCTATTTTTCACCTCTACCAAACACAAGAGAAGCTGAAAATATTTTGAGGAAGACATTTTCAAGCGAAACGCAATTCAAAGTATATTATTGCTCCGTTTTAATTCTATTTTTAATTGATTAAATTTTACCCACATCCAAAAAAACGTAAGAAAAATACATCAAAGTATATTATTGCTCCGTTTTAATTCTATTTTTAATTGATTAAATTTTACCCACATCCAAAAAAACGTAAGAAAAATACATCAAAGTATATTATTGCTCCGTTTTAATTCTATTTTTAATTGATTAAATTTTACCGACATCCAAAAAAACGTAAGAAAAATACAGTTTGGATTCTTGTTTACCATCATAGCCTAATCTAGGGTGGTGTTTGAGGGTGGAAATTTCCACCCTCAAAATTTCTACCTATATTAAAAAATTATAAAATAATCTTTCTTTCCTCTTTTTTTTTTTTATTATAATATTCATTTAAATCTTCTCTCTCTTTACTTTTTCATCAAATCCCATAAAATATTTTTACTTTTTCACAAACCCCAAAATTTCTAATTCCTAAAATTTTTACTCCCAACGCCTCCTAATATCAGACATCCTGAAGAGCTACAAGTAAAACCTTTTTTTTTTTTCTTACAAAACAAAATTATCCGAAATTTCTCTTTCCAAAGTAGAAACATTGAATTGGAAATTTTCTGGAAGAGAGGGACTTCTGTCTATTCGGATAAATCCTTCCTGACCCAAAGGCTTTTCTTGCCGCGGCAGAGAGCGCTGGGATTACTGTTTTGTTTTTTTCGCCAGACCGACTCTCTCTCTTCCCACGTCAATCTCGGCATTGCAGGTTCAAGCTTCGAACTCGGAGAATACAATCCTCGCCCTTCAAAGGTTTTCAAAAGTGACGAAACTTCAAGTCGTAAGTGTCTATCATACCGTTATTTTGTACGAGTTTACTAATCTGCTTTTATCAATCTCTCATCCCCAACATGTTTGCCTAAATGCCTTTGAGAACTGGTTTTATACTAGCGTTGCATTTGTTTTGGGGGACATTTTGATTGTATCTCAATTCATAAAGGTATAATTTTTTCTCTTTTAGTTTGGGTGAAAGTTGAGGAAAAAGAAAGTGAACTGAGAAACTTGATTCAACATAGCTAGAATAGCCGGCGTTCTGTTTTCACGTGTCATGAAGTGCTTTTCTGGTTTGGTTTTGCAAGATTATAGCAACCGGATAGTGTGTTCATGTTATACTTCTCTTACAGCTGTAGGACTCAATTTGGGATCCTTCTATCATGTTGATCAGGCGACTTGCCGTGGCCCTTCCTCGGTCAAGAAGGTTCTTTAGCAGTAACTGGAACCATGATCTTGCAAGCCACATTGCTGAGTTAAATAAGGTTAGGTTCTGTTTCTCTCCCGTTTGAGAAAAAAAAAAGCCTCTATAACCCATAGGGATTTCTCTCTCAAGGAATGAAAATACATACTTCCTGGTTTCAGGAAATGGAATCAGTGTTTGGTGAACCTCCTTCAAGTGGCAATGCTAGTTCTGTGAGTAACGAATATGTGGCTACAGAACCCAAGTTCGTTCCAGGTAAGTCAGTTGAAAGCACACCTGGCCTGACCCACACTGGTAGTATGGGTGAAGCACAAATGGTAGATGTTTCTCGCAAAGAAAGTAGCAAGAGAACTGCAATTGCCAGTTGTAAGGTAATTCTTGGCAAGAAGGTGTTTGATTTAGTCGTAGCTAACCAGATGGCCAAGGGAGATGTCCTTAGTGTGGCAAAAATTGCAGGAATTACTGGAGCAAAGAAAACTAGCAATCTCATTCCACTCTGCCACAACATAACGTTGACTCATGTTCGTGTTGATCTGACACTGAACCCTGAGGAATTTAGCGTTGATATAGAAGGGGAAGCTGCATGTACTGGGAAAACTGGTGTTGAAATGGAAGCAATGACCGCTGTGACAATTGCTGGTCTAACGGTTTATGATATGTGCAAGGCTGCTTCGAAAGATATCCAGATTACAGATGTGCGACTTGAGTGCAAAACTGGTGGGAAGAGTGGGAACTGGTCCAGGGAGAAGTGATGGTGTCTTTGAAGTGCAAAATGCTGCCAAATGTCTTGGGCGTAAGGGTTTTGGTGGATATTTGTATGTCCAGTTGCAAACAATGTTCTACATCCTTTGTACTTTTGGAATTTCAAGGCAATGAATACTTGGATTGAGTTGTTGCAAGTAAAACTGCGTGTTTCCTAACCATTAAGCTTTGTTCAATACAGCCTGTGCTGGGCTGCTGGCTGGAAATATGTGTTCTCTCTCGCTTTGGATTGTCTCCCATTGGAGATCAATTTTTCTCCAGTCAGACACGAAATGTTCCGCAGGGAGTGTCATTTGACTAGGGAAACTTCGGAATTTCAAGACATTAGGGATGCCATAATAATGTATGCCACCTAAGGAGTTACAGATTTCATGAGCCATAAAAGATAGAGACAAGCTGAAAAGTGAGGCGGTAAAGGTTCTCAGGCTGCTGCCAAGCCTCGTCGGAACATCCTCGTTTTTTTTTTTCTCACCAAGTAAGATTGGCATTCAATCAAACTCCAAGGAAAGATAGTTTGGAAGACTCCGAAGAAAAAAAAAAAAAAAACTAACTAAACTAACTCTAGTGGAAATAGAAAGCAACAGTAAAACTTTAATTATAATTAAGACGTATACATCAGTGTCTCCAAAGGTAGATCTTTGCCGCTACGAAGGTTGAATTAGAGCTCTGGTAAAGCAATTCTAGGAATGTCATCTCTCTACCTGCTTCAACTAGTTAACACACCCATCCACAACCAGTTAGATTTGCCATGATTCATACCTCGATGGCATTTGAAAAGCTCCCTCTAGAATCAGGGAATCAGTTTCAATACTGGGCTCTCTAGTACCAAGGCATAAATTCAGAAAAACTGGCATTCCTCCTCTAGAATACCTAAGAACTCCCTTGACTTATGAATAACATCCAAACATTTAGCCACTTGCTTGTCCGCCAAACCAGAAATATCAACTACCATGGAGATAATCTCCACACCCACGCACCTTAATAGTAAATGGTCAAGTGTAACAGCTTCATTCACCACATATCAAAACAATGAATATGCTTGATTTTCAATTGAAAAATCTTAGCTAAACAACCGTAATGTATCGTTAACATGACAATCAAATTTAGAAATATTGTGTTGCTTGGTAATGTTATTGTCACCAATTTGAGCAAACTACGTGGTCCGGCTTGTGATTCGACTTAGTCCTCCATTCTTGGTACTTTGACCAAATCTAATCCCAAATTTCTTTAAAATAAATTTTCTTTTTGTACTCTAAGGTAGCAATCCTTTATAGGAGCTACTTGATATTGTAGAATTGTATTAATTGATTCCCGCACTATCATAGAAGTATTTCAACTAAACAACAGATATGACTTTGCTGCACTTAAAAATTGTCCCGACCATAAACAGTACCACTCCAAACAATCTTTGATTTTTGTCGCTTGCCCGGTTGCCCCACATGCATTAGCTCTTGCAAATAAAGTCTTTTATCTTTTTTGGGTAACTAAATAAAGACGTACCACCACGTCAATGATAGAGTCCATCGTCGTATTTAATAAAGACACAAAGATTATAAATTTATCTATACAAAAAATGTATCTTAATTTAGAACAAATTGAGTGAACAAAGATTCAAAAAAATCATATTTCCCACTTTTTATTCTTTAATTATTAGTACGACTTTTCTATAATATTACTCAACAATATATCTACGCCATATCTTATGTCACATCGAAATACTCTACAATAAATAAAATAATAAATACATGTGATAAATAAATAAATAAAAATTAAAAAATTATCTTATAATTATTCTAAATAACTAATTTTAGGAACATATTTCCTACTGATGAATAATGCTCATGAACCACTTAATCACGACATCCTCCACAAACCCACTTTTTTATTTTTTCTAAGCTCCAAAAACCTACTTGGTAAAGAGAAGGTCACCACAATGAAGACTTCGGATCCCGTACTCAATCCATCACATCCACCGTAGGAACGAAATGGAATTATAAGTGGGAATGCGTAATTTGCAATTTTTAGTTAATTGGATGTACTCGAAGATATTGGTACTTCGGCCATATTTGTTTGCAAAAGTATTTTAGAATACAAATGTATTTAATAAATTTGTAAAATGAATATTTAAAATCTCAAAAATTTATACACAAACACCAATACATTTTACACAATCTTCAATAACTTTTCACACAAACTTCAATACCTTTTAAAAAAAATTATAACAAATCTCATCACTCTATATTTTTTCACCTAACTCTAATACATTTTTATTAAACAATTACATCAAATTATCTCTCTTTATACCTTTTTACAAACTCTAACAAAAATCAAATATCTTTAAAAAAATTTCACCAACTTTTACACAAAAACCTATAAAACTTTAATTTACATAAATATTAACAATTCTATCAAAATCCTACAAATTTTTAGAAAACGAATATCTCCTTACTTTTAGGCTTAACCTAACCACATGCAACTCTAAATAATCCACATACAAAATCAGAGCAGCAATCCATCTACACGTATAAGTCCATTGAAATCAATTTTGTCTGTGCATGCAAACCAATCGCAAAAGATAAAAGGAACCTTTACTAGGGTCACTTTGAACTTTTTTTCTTTTTTTAGGTGCGGGGAGCACTTGAGTCACGAATTTGATCCTACGAAGCTTAAGCCTTAAGGGGCTTGTTTGGAAATGGGTTGTGGTTGTGTGGTTTTGGTTTTGGTTTTAATTTTAGGTTCAACTTTTAAATTTCAAATTTTAATATTTTAATATTGTTTAGTTGTAAGGATTTGTTTGATTGTTTAAGATTTGGAATGATTTATATTTTAATTAAATTAAATAATATTAATTTATAGTTATTATGATATTCAAAAAATAAGAAAATAAAAAATGATTTTAAAAAATCAGAAAATATATATATATTTCAAAAAATAAGTAGAAAATAATTTCATATATATAAAAAATTATAAAAATAGATAAAATATGAAACTAATAAAAAAAATCCACAAAAATTAAAAGATAGATAAAAATTGTGTAAATTTATAAAATAAATAAAAATTGACAAATATAATAAAAAAAACTATAATTTGATTATTACAAAAAAAAAAAAAAAAAGTTATGGCATTGTTTGGTCTCACGTTAGGTATTTGCACTAGTTACATATTCATATAAGTGTGTTTATGATAATAAGGTCATATTATGTAATTGAAATCATTATAACCGTGATAAAATTGTATCCTATCTCTAGACTTAGATAAAATATCTCTAGCCTCTTCGTCAACAACCCATAAAAGCATATTTTCCTGTTTTTGGTTTTTAATTCTTTCTTTTGGGCGATATACTCTACAAATGAAATTAGGAAATATTAATGAATTGTTGACGTCATAAATGCCACATAAATGATTTTATTTGGTGAGATACTTAACCAGAAGGACAATTGTATATATCTTCTTCTTTTCTTTCTTTCTTTTTCTTTTTCATTTTGTGCAAATAATATATTGACAATTTTTAGAGAAAATAGAGATGTATGCTAAAAAAAAAAGGATAAAGCAAGAAAATATTAACATTCTTGGTAAAAAAAGGAAAAGAAAAATTAACAGCATGTTACGAAAATTCCAAGAAAACAAATAAGGTAATGTTAAGGTAATGTAAAATTTATTTATTTATAAAACTTGCACATTTTTATCTTGGGTATTTTAATTTTTATGGATATTTTTTTATTAGTTTCATATTTTTTCTATTTTTATAATTTTTGATATTTTTGAAATCATTTTCTACTTATTTTTTGAATTATATATTTTCTTATTTTTTAAAAATTTTTCTTATTTTTTTTTATTTTTTAATATTATAATAACTGTAAATTAATATTATTTAATTTAATTAACATATAAATCATTCCAAATCTTAAACAACCAAACAAATACTTACAACTAAATAATATTTAAATCTTAAAATTTAAAATTTGAAATTTAACTCAAAACCAAAACCAAAACCAAAACCACAACCACAATCTTATAATTGTTGCATCTTTACTACCCTTCTTTTGCGTCAACTTCACTTTTATAAAAGCATTGTGGAGTCTCATGCCTACACTTACCCTCCCTCCGGATGACGATCCCTTCTTTTTCCTTCTTAGCTTTTGGAGAGTGCTTGGTCCCCACACGGTTTAGAAAAACAGCTCTCCTCTCACCGAACTTAAAGCCGCCAAAGATGGAATGCGCGTTTAATTCTCAGCTGGCACTGCCCACTATCTTCCTCTTTCTCCGACAAACTTTTAGCTAAAGCCTGCTTTATTTTTCGTGCATTTTCACATTAAGAGCTCTGGTTTCGAATCGACGATTTTCATAACTAGGTTTAGAAGCATTAAATGCAAGACCTCTCAATAAGAGGTTATATTATTGTTAAAAAAAAAAAAAGTTCAAGAAAAAAAAATAAACATGATAATATGTCTCATATTTATTGATAAAAATTAATCACCTCCTTCGAATTTCAATATATTTTATTATACTCTTATTTTTCAAAACTAATCACCCTTTATCTAATGTAACAATTAAATTAAAAAAGTGATGTGTATTGACCGAAATGACTTCCTATTATAAAAATTTTTTAAAAATAATTGAATAAAATTTAGAAAGAAAAAAAAATATAGTTTTTATATTTTTATTTAGAAAATATTACTTTTTATTTATATATATCATTTTTATTTTTTATTTTTTATTTTTTTAATATTTTTAATTATTTTATTTTGGAGAGACATTTCAATCATTTGTCGTATAGTTTAAGTTAAATCAAATGGAGAGCAAAAATTGTTTATTTTTGAAACACCAGTAATCTAATAAAATAAATTGAAACTTGAAAGAACTAAGTGATTTTTGTCAATAAATATGAGATGTTTTTTTTTTAATAAAAATTTATAGACAGCGATAGATATGAGCATATATGCTTGGAGCAAATCCGGGGAATGAACAGGAATACTTCCCTTCCCAATAACCTTGAATAAAAAACAGCCAAACCATTAGAGATAATAACATGAATTAGGGGCTTGCTCACTGCTCAGTAACCATAGGATTCGAACCGAACCGCTGGTTGTTTGGTCACCTCAACTCCTGTATAGCATAGGAGTAACCCCTCCAAACTCTACTCCCTTGGGCCACCTACCATGCGGATGCGGAGGAAAGGCGTTCCACTTCCACACACATTTGATGATTTGGGAGCCTTTTTTTTTTCTTTCCGCTTTGCAAATTTTTTTTGTCATAATTAATAATTGACGCTTTTCTCCATTTGTTTGTGGATTCGAGTGAACAATTTTCACTAAATATTTGATGCGATTTATAATCGAAAACTTATATTTTGACGTACGTATAAGTTCGGGTGTCGAATTTTTCAGGGTGCGAATTAAACTATTAATAATAAAATGACAAATTTCCCGTTTATCCACAATAAAGTGCACAGGGATTCCTTTTCCCCACGAGGAGGAGGGGCTTCAAGCCTTCCATTGATTCTTTTTGTCGTATTTGCTGCTTTTCTCCGAAGCCTACATCATTGCAGCGCCGGACCGGACGTCGTACACAGTACATCTAGACATTGTGGGGGCATAACGCGCAGTGGTGCTAAGCCGACGACCTTATCTACTCTCACGGTTGGGGCCACTGGCCATAACAAAAGCTACAAGGGGTTGTATACTTCATTAATTTTTTTTTTTTCTGATTCACATTAATTTTCTACCTACTCTCCACTCCAAATTGGAGAACAATTATATGTCTAGAAATTTTGAGAGACAATTCATGGCCTCTTGCAGTAGAGATTGTTATATCTATTTATCTATTATATCTATCTTGCATCAAGATTGTTCTTCATAAATATATTATTTTATTAACAAAAAAAATTTCGATTCAGCGGTGGAACTCCTGTTCAGTGGACCGTGTGGGGGCGAGAAAGACATCCACTTTAAGGTGGCCTCTTGCAGTAGAGATTCCCACTCACTGTCCCATCTCCCCCAGGCAAGGTCGCCGAAGGGAGTGGCAGATCTTCGATGCGGGAGGCGAACCTGGAAGTGGAAATTTAAAAAAACATAACCCAAAAGTTCAGACAATTTGTAGAAAACGAATAAATACCTCTTGACTAAAAATAAACTGTGTTTATTCGCTCTTTTGGAGCTCATTAAAGAGGAATCCTATGACAAGAACATCACACTATCGTTATTTGAACTTTCTTAGAAAATAACTAGGGAGTCAGGGACCAAGTTAGGACTCGACCAAAAAGTCATGTATTATAGAAGATTGCACTGAAAATGAGAAAAAAAGTCATATATATTATGAAATTTTTTTCTTAGCTAATTTAGAAAAAGAGGAAATGAATCCACGCATCATAAAGGGTCAAAAAGGTTAAAATATGAAGTTATATATATATATATATTACCGAGTTTATTTTTTCAGCTAATTTAGAGAAAAGAGAAAGGGATCCACACACCATAAAAGAGTTAAAAAGTTACTGAAACCATATATATTTATTAGCAACTTTTTTTCTTAATTAATTTAGAAAAAGTGTATCTTAGAGTCAAAGGTTAATAATATAAAAACAAGTCTACGAAGAATTCAAAATAATAGGCGCATTACAAGTTCTATTAAAAAAAAAAAAAACTATAAATGTAATTAAGCAAATAAATGCTATATTTTACTCTATGACAATCTATCCTCCCTCATCAGCCGACCGCTGTTCTCGCCTCGCCTCGCCTCTAGCGGTGATTGCTGACGGTGGGGTTCGACAGCATGTGCCTCTAAAGTCTAAACTCCCTTTGATCAGCCTATTGCCCCTTTCTTCTCCAAGTCCCCACCTTCCTAGTGGGTGCCCTTGACTTTCCAGAAAAATCTAAACGCGACAGATCTCCCTCTACTTACCATCACATTTGATTCTCTGAATCTAGTCAGTTTGCTTTAACAATTAGCTTTCTTGAATAATTACACTTACATGCTTCCGCTGTGAAATCTGCACCCTAAATTATCATTTTTATTATATTTTAATCTCCTTCAACTGATTTCAAATACATTTTAACTTCTGGAATCATTATTTCAGAGTTTATATAAATCATTTTTTTATTAAATAACAAAAATTCTGTACAGTATTAAAATTAATTATTAAGAGATGAAAATGTGATAAAAATAATAATTTCAAATAAAAACAATATTAGTATTCTCATGATAGGAAGGTAATCCGTTGCTTTGTTTTTTTGTTTGTAGGTTCCTTTTTTTTTTTTTTCTTAATTTGAGTCTTTTATTTTGTTTTTTAGAGTCCTGTCTAAATTTGGATGTAATCACGGTATTTTTTTTTTTTTTTGGAAAAATAGCCGTCTTTATAAACACACAATAATTTGTCTAAAAAAAATGTTACAGAACATTTCAACAGCTTTGTGAACAGGGAGTGGAATTAGAAGGGTAAAGGAGGACAGGGTGGGGTGGGGTGGTTGGTACGAAGATCGGGATCAACGGAAATGGTGGACAATATGGGTCAGGAGGAAACCCCGACGAAAGAGGCTCTGCAGGAACGTGGCGAGCGTGAGTATCCAAAGAACACAACTTTTTGACACCCTTAACAATCAATGAGAACATGGAAATTCCCGTGCATTGCAAGCCAAACAAAGGCAAGCGTGATCAGTGGATGTCAGCATCTTTATAGAATCATAAGAAAGAGAAACCTGAACAATGACTCACGGATATATATATATACACGTCTCCTGCAGCCAATGAAGAAAAATAAATAAAGAGCCAACCTATGAGAGATGGGAGAAGAACCTCGTATCAATGTTTCCTACTGGACAAGAACAACGTCTGACGAATTTAAACCTTCAAACTTGCCGTACCAAAACGATTTCCCCAAAATGTGGAGGATTCTAATACTTTAAAATCCATATCCAGCCACCCATAGATCAATATCACCAACCTATCATTTTTGGGGTTTCAGTAAAGCATAAAAATGAGGCCTTTTATTTTTTTAAAAAAAAAATTAATAAAATTTTAAAATTAAATCATAAATTTATTTCTCGCATTTTTAGATGTAAAATTACTCATTAAACTTTTTATTCAAGTTTACCCAATAAAATTACTAAACAGCTTATTATGATTCTAAATTTTAAGAGCCAATAATTTATTATGAATGATTATTATTTTGAAAATTGCCATTGATAGTGCTATTATTTTGTAAAGAGATGTTTAGTTTCCATAATGTATTTTTATTTTCAATTTTAGTTTTATAAACTAATTTTTAAATATTCTTATTTTGTAGGCGTTTCATTAAGTTTTATTTAAAAAAAAGTAGGCTTCTTTTTTTCTTTATTTTACTTTTGCTATAATATAAGGCCTTCATAATTAATTTTTTTTAATTTTATTATAATATAAGATTTTAATAATAAGAGACCTTCCTAATTAAATGGAGTTAGCAATTGACTTACATACCTATTGCATTTCACTCCCACGTTGTTTTGTTCATATTCTTGCATGGTCCTAAATAATTGTCTCTAGTATGCATATCCCATCATGTTTACTTCTTATTATTCTTCTCCAAATATGGCGGGATAGAGAGGTCAAGTCACAAGTTTACACGTATTTGGATCTAAAATTTTAATAAATTTTGTGTTAGTGTTAAAAAAAAAAAAGATAGTATTAAAATTGGTGAATGAGAGATAAAAATAAAAATAAAATTTTGATATGTATTTATAAAGGTAAAATTTTAATAAAATTTTGTTAAAATTTTTTTGTACACGAGGCTATTAGTAAATGGAAATACCATATATTTTATTGGGAAAAAAAGTATAATCTTCGTGAGGTATGGGGCAGTTGAGTGCTCCATGCTCCTCGTGGATCACGTGGCTGTCAGCCACATAGCAGTCATGCTATTTTTTGTCTTAATATTATTGATATTGTCCCTATTTAGAACTATAATATTGATTTTTAATAAATTAATTTTTGTAGTACATTTTTATAATATATTTTTTAGATATATGGGTTATTTCATCCAGCAAACTTTAGCAAATAGACTATTGCCCCCTAACTTTTGCTAATGATAATTCATCTGCGCTAGGAGCATGTTTGGCATACAAATTTTTTCCCAAAATTTTGCTCATGTAAAAAATTCTCACAACCAAACATAAATTTTGGAAAATCTTTTGTCAAAAGATTCTCAAACATATTTGACCCACTTTTTTACTTAAATAATATTAAAAAAAATCCATCAATCTTTTCTCTTCATACTTCTTCACTTTCTCAATATTAAAATACTCAATCAAATCTTCTTTCTCTTCACTTTTATACAAAACTTTCATAAAATTCTAAAATCTTCCACCAACCAAACATTCTTCAAAATTTTCACAAATTTAAATAAAACTTAAATCTACCTACATTTTTACCTCCAAGCTAAAATTTTTTTGAAATATCCATTTGTCAAACGTGCCCTAAGAGTTTTGCTTTTTCAAGTTCTTATGTTCGTGATTTGGGCAGCAATAACCAAATACTCATGCTAATAATTAATTATTCTAAGAGATCCCATCCTTGAGAAAGGTGAACTTTAAAGATAGACATTCTTTATTTGAAGCCATTTAAAAGGAACTAAAGCCTTGCCAAGGACACACCTTACTGAGTTCAATGCAAGTTATCTACAACATAACCAAAGATTATTCAATTTTATGTACAATTTGGTTGGTCGACCTTGAGGAATAGCTTAACGAACCGGAGAGGCAAACATAAGATAGCACACAGGAATCACTTCACTGTCGAGAGTCAAGAGTCGAGAGTCAAGACCCAAGATCTTAGCTACCAGCTCAACTCCCGAGATCAGAGCGAGTTTCGTTGATATAAAGCATTGAGTAACACCAATTAATGCATACCCAACTTTCACCAATAATATCAAAAGCAAAAGCAAAGTAGGTCGGATATTTGCCCTCCCACTTTAATCCCCCCATTGGCCAAGGAGCATTTGCATTTCTGTTATCCACTCTCACTGCCATTCTCACGAATGTTAACAAAGTACACATCTTCCTTCTCAAATTTATTGCTGGAAGTTCATTTATACATAAACACAGTCTAAAAGGGCTAAGAGCCTCGAATGGTATGTCATTTCAAATAATTCATGATGGGATCTCTTTGCTGAGAAAAAAAAAATAAGAAAAGGCCAAAAAAAAAAAAGAAAAAAAAAAAGGGATTGTGGGTCTCTTTCAATAATTCATGGCTTACAGTCGAAATCATTAAAAAAACGATACAACCAACTAAAATTGATCCACACTTACTCTCATTTTTTAAATTTAATGATGATTTCCTGCACTTTTTCATTCAGGATTGAGCAATGAAAAAAACCCTTTCTTTTTGGACGCAGAAATTGAAAGATTATTGTCCTGTATCGTTGTAACTGGATACGCGGATGTTTGACACGTGGCTAAAATGTATTATCCTACCCTCCTAGGCGAACTGCGTAAATGACAACGAAACCCAAGACGATTTGTAAAGGCGACCTCCCACCAAAGACGTATTGGTAAGTGAAAACTCCACTCCACTCCACTCCACAACCGGCTTTCCCCACACCGACCATTGTCGCTCCCTCCGCATTATTTATTTCAGCGTCGCTCACCTCTGCACTCTCTCAGGCTCTCTCTCTCTCTTCCAAATGGAACCCAAACCAAGGAATGCTTTGCTTTTTCTTCTCAGCCTTCTGTTCTTCCTCTCCACGTCTTCCTCAACCCCACTTCAGTACCAGACCCTAGTCCCCAATCCCCTTCCAAATAACCAACACACCCTCTCATGGCCTGAATCCGAAGCCCTCCTTGACTCCTCCGAACCCGACCCAGATGCCTCCAGCACAACTCTCCAATTACAGCATATAGACTTCTTGTCTTTAAACAAAACTCCAGAGCAACTCTTCAACCTCAGACTCCAACGCGACGCTCTAAGAGTCAAGACCCTGACTTCACTCGCCGCTGTTAGGAGCGGGAATCGCACGGGCGCCGGGTTTAGCAGCTCCATCGTGTCAGGGCTCCCCCAGGGCAGCGGCGAGTACTTCACTCGTATCGGCGTGGGAACTCCTCCCAAGTATGTCTACATGGTGCTGGACACCGGGAGTGACGTCGTCTGGATCCAGTGCGCTCCGTGTAGGAAATGCTACTCCCAGGCTGACCCAGTATTCGACCCGAGCAAATCCAGCTCATTTGCCGGGATCTCGTGTTTATCTCCCTTGTGCCGCAAGCTTGATTCTCCGAGCTGCAACCAACGCCATAATAAGTGCCAATATCAAGTATCCTACGGCGACGGATCTTTCACTCTTGGCGAGTTCTCCACCGAAACTCTGACGTTCCGGCGCACCCGGGTGGGCCGCGTGGCGCTTGGATGTGGCCACGATAACGAGGGCTTGTTCGTCGGTGCTGCTGGGTTGTTGGGTCTCGGCCGGGGGAGGTTGTCATTTCCCTCACAGACGGGTCGCCAGTTTAACCAGAAGTTCTCGTACTGTTTGGTGGACCGCTCCGCCTCGTCTAGGCCATCCTCAGTCGTGTTCGGGGACGCGGCAGTTTCTCGAACCGCCCGGTTCACTCCATTGCTCGCGAACCCCAAGGTCGACACCTTTTACTATGTCGAACTCATCGGCGTCAGCGTTGGCGGTGCACGCGTTGCTGGCATCACCGCTTCGTTGTTCAAACTCGACCCGGCGGGAAACGGCGGTGTGATCATCGACTCGGGCACGTCCGTAACGCGCTTAACCCGACCTGCTTATATAGCGTTAAGAGATGCATTCAGGGCCGGAGCATCCAGTCTGAAGCGGGCATCCGACTTCTCGTTGTTCGACACATGCTTTGACTTGTCCGGGAAGACGGAGGTGAAAGTGCCGACGGTGGTTTTGCATTTTCGAGGAGCTGACGTGTCGTTACCGGCGACTAATTATCTGATCCCGGTGGATACTGATGGGAGCTTTTGCTTTGCTTTCGCGGGTACGATGAGCGGGCTATCAATCATAGGGAACATCCAGCAGCAGGGATTCCGGGTCGTGTATGATCTGGCCGGTTCACGGGTGGGGTTTGCTCCTCGTGGGTGCGCGTAATTGGCATGCGCGACGGTAGTGGGAAAGCGTTTTCTGCTCCCTATGTGTTTTCTTTTTTTTTTTTTTTTTTTTTTTTTTTTTTTTTTTTTTGGAAAAGGGGAATCTTTGTTGGATTGCAGTAGGGAGGAAAGAGAGAGTGGAGGGTAAGACATTGGACTTTGTTACGCGGTTCACGTGGTGTCTGTTGTCGTTACTCCCATCATAATTATTACTCTAAAATGGGGTAATTAGTCAGATAAGTGATCTTGTTTCCAAAGCTTGGGTTCCGCTTAATTTGTAAGTTGCAATTTCCAGGTTTGTGTTTCATTCCCAGCCCAAAGTACTTATGTGTTTAAAATTAGACTAAAAAACAGGCCACAGAATTCTCCATTGTTCTAGAGATTTCTGGTGGGGGTTTGCCCCATTTCAGTGCTACTGCAGGAAAAGTAGAGAGCTTTTAGAACAGACATATTGTTTACGCGGATCCTATTAAGTATGTGTAAAACAGAAACTGCTAGCAAATGCAAGTTTAGCTTAGAGATTTTCTTGATGCTAGGGTTGGTTATGATAGCCGTATAGCCCATCAATGTTGTTCTGTTTAATTAAGGTCAATCGAGTGGACCCAGAAAGAAAAAAAGTTCAATCGAATGGAAAGCAGACAATAATTAGAATGGTAGAGAAGAGAAGGGGGGGGGGGGGGGGGGGGGCGTGGGGGGGGGGGGGGGGGGGGGGGGGGGGGGGGGGGGGGGGGGGGGGGGGGGGGGGGGGGTGGGGGGGGGGGGGGGGGGGGGTTTTCCGGGGGGAGATAAGTTCCGGCGGGGATTGAAACCAGGATGAATTGTCGATGGATGGGAGCGGATTCTGAAGAAGTTGGCACAAAATGGTCGAGAAAAAACTGTCAAATACCGCCACCACCGTACAATCAGGGTCATTCGAGTGCGGCTAAGGCTCAGCACATGGGCCATGTCCTGCTGAAGAACACGTACATATATTATGTCGATTCTCGATGACAATGATGTATTGATGTCGGCACGCTACTGTACAATCTTCATTTCAATAAATAGCCGGAATAAGTTAGTTTCTTTGTGTCAAAAGCTTGTACTTTTCCCACCTCAAGTGGGGTTGGAGGGATTCTGTATAATATAGTGGATCATAGTACCGTGCATTAAGGAAAAAAACACAATATCGGTTAGTTTCTTTGTGTCAAAAGCTTGTCTTTTTCCCACCTCAAGTGGGGTTGGAGGGATTCTGTATAATATAGTGGATCATAGTACCGTGCATTAAGGAAAAAAACACAATAATAGTACGGTATGAGAGAAAAACACACATACGACATATGACTGTTTTATCTGTGTAAGATTTTCCAATTCAATAAAAAAGAAAAAAGAAATCTTGCTGATTGACTGTGTTCTATCCCTTCTGCTTATAGGAACTTGAGAGATTCACATATTTGCCTTAAAATAGCGAAACCTTCAAATGAGCCAAAGCTACTCATCCTGGAGAGAAAGAAACACCTACCGACGTTGTCTCAGACGATCAGCAGGAAGGAAGCCTTTGGCACTTGGCCAAAATTTCCAAAACAATATCCCCGAACCGCATGAACACGCAGTGAGAACATTGTCGTGAAAAGTCAGTGGTGCAATTGTTAGGCTGAAGCAATTTTATCTTCTTTGAGGTGGGTGGAATGTAGCTG
>CM025851.1:16928835-16995876 GCA_003952965.2 Morella rubra | reverse complement strand
CGTCACCGCAATTGACGGAATCACATAATTGACACCGCCACCGCACCGCTAAGGCACAATAACCTTGCTTATTACGGTAACGATTATACGGTAACCGCTTAAACCGTATAACCGTTGGGAAAAAAAAAAAAGGCTTTTTTTTGCTTTTTTTTTTTTTTTTCACTGTTTTGGACTGTTTTCCTTAAGTTTTTTTGACCATTAAAACCATTTGATGCCTATATATAAGCAACAAATATAATCATTCAAATATCATAACCTGTTTAAATTTCCAACATAATATCATAATCAATAATCATATCAAATGGACAAATATCATAACCTATTCAAACATAATATCATAATCATTAATAATCATAACAAATATAATAAGTTGTCCAAAAGTCCAACATAATATCATATTCAAACATAATGACTAAAGTCCAATAAAAGTGTCAAACAATGTGACATAAACCAACTAACATATTCCAACAAAAGCCCAACAAAAGTATGTCACATAATCAATAATCATCTCAAGTCTCAACTAGGGGGGGTTAACGGTAGTGTAGGTGACGGTTTGGAAAACCGTCACCGTCACCGCAATTGACGGAATCACATATTTGATACCGTCACCGCACCGCTAAAGCACAATAACCGCCTTGCTGGTTACGGTACCGGTACTGGCGTTTTAGCAGTTAAAACTGCCACTACCGATGAAAATGAGCACCCCTAATAGATGCTACCTAGCTTAGCCCAATGTGCTCAATTGTTCTTATTCTATTCTTAAGCTCATCCATTCATTGATAACTGGGAGAAAAATTAGACTTGTGCGTGACAATAATACTAAGTGTAACACAAAAAGTACTGCTGATGGAAATGTGTAATAAATAAATTATGTCAGCAAGCTGGTACAAAATGCATGTTATTGTTAATGTTATTGTCCGTGCCTCCATATTTCGATGGAAGCAACTATACCTATTGGAAAGTTCGTATGAGAGCTTTTCTAAAATCAATGGATCAACGTGTTTAGATTTCTTGTAGTAAAAGATGGCAAATTCCATCCACTGATGGTGTTCCCAAAGCAGTTAGCACTTGGTCCAAAGAAGAAGTACGTGAAAGCAATTATAATAGTAAAGGACTAAATGCTATATTTATGGCTGTTTCTCCTGAAGAATTTAAACGTATTTCTATGTGTGAAAAAGCTTTTGATGCTTGGAATATTTTGGAGACAACACATGAAGGTATAGATGTAGTGAAGAGCTTAAAACTTCAAATGTTGATTGACAAGATTCAAAGAAATTCGCATGAAAGATGATGAGACATTTGATGAATTTTATGTTAAAGCTGAATGATATTGTAAATTCATCTTTTATGTTGGGTGAAAGAATTCGCGCCAAAAATTAAAGTTGTGAGAAAAGTCATGAGATCTCTTCCCGAAAGATCAAAATTCGAACGCTCTGAAGATCATATTCCAGAGATACACTTGAGAGATTTTAGGATCGGATCACATTGCGAATTTGAACTCCTTTTTCAAAATTCGAACATCCTTTGTCTTTATCTTCGTGATTCAAATGCTTTTTCAATTCTAAAATTCGAAGATATCATCCTTTGTCTTTATCTTTGTGATTCAAATGCTTTCCAATTCTAATCTTGTTAGGAGATATCTTGAACACTTAAACAAACCCTTAGCTAAAAAATTCAAATTACAACTCAAATTTGAAATGGAATTTGTCAATAACATTACCAAACTCCCCCTTTGATAATTTTGTGACAAAACCTATACATCAAGCTAGGAAAAGAAAAAAATTGATAAAGACCCTTGCCAATCACCAAGACAAGAACCTATTTACAATTTTTGACTCAACCTTAAAACTAGACTCAAGTGTTCAAGAGTCGTTGAAAGTAGACCTGTTTTTCAATTAAGATTGTAATGCGTGCACCGTGTTGTTCAGAGGTAGTCTACAAACATCGGAAAAACCAGGCTAGGGCGAACAGGGTCTCCGGCCTCGGTTGATTTTGCCCAAAAAATGATTATTTATTTATTTATTATTATTATTTTTTAAGGTTTTACCCCCTATGAGCTAGGCCTACCTCCCTTGGCTCGCCCAAAGACTAAAGCCCGACCCTCTTCAAATTGGCAGTTTGTCAAATACCTGTGCAACGATTCCACACTTGGGTCTGAGGGAGCCAGCTCTTTGAACACCAAGTCCAGATCATGGTAATGCGCATGTGCTATTTGGTCAGCAGTGTTGGCAAACCAAGGAAATTTCTTTTACTAACGTTGTTACTGATCTCTTTTGTTGAACATGCACTACAAGAAAAAGACTTTGGGTGTTAAAAAAATTTGTCACCCAAAGTGCTAATTTCGTCAGCTAATGTTTTGGGTGACAAAATGAGTTGTCACTCGGTTTGTCACCTAAAGCCCGTCAGCCAAAGGTTTTAGGTGACGATTTTGGTGTTTGTCACTCGAAACCGTTCGGACGGTTTACAATACCGTCTGAATGGTTTTCTACCATATTGATGAAATTGAAAATCGTCATGCACAGTACAGTCCATCCGTTCGCATGAGTTGTGCGAACATACTCTCCATACATTCTGACAGCTCAAGCGAACGGTTCGTCCTATGTGACAAAATGAATTTTGTCATGTACAATCCGTGCGCATGGTTATATAATATCGTCCGCACGATAATATATTCAGTCCGGATGCTTACATAAAGACGTCCGCACCGTTATTTTATTTATGAAGAAATAGTTATTTGTCATCTTCAAAACACGTTCAAACCGTTACATATACAGTTCGAACGCTTGTTTCGTTGAACGCATTTGAATGTGTTGTTGTATCGTGCACGCAGTTGCTTATTAAAAGACCGTGTGCAAGCGAGAATAACCGTGCGGACGAATGAATTTAATGAGAAGTGTGCGGATGGATAGTTATGCGTGCGCACGTTATCAATGAAAAGAACTGTTCGGACAACCTTTCTTACCGTTCAAACGGTTTTTTACGTATTTGAATTAATTTAATTAAAAATTTTAAAATAATTTACAAATAATATAAATAGAAAATATTCAATGCTCATAATATAATAAAATATCTACAAATATGCAATCATTATTAAAAGTGAAAGTACGTTTAGACCCTAAACTATACCTAGAGGGGGTGAATAGGTACAATAAAAATTATCTACTCGATGTATATGACACTGAAACTTAGAATCAATTAACCAATAATCAGTGAACAAAATTCTGAGATAGAACAACAGAAACTTACAAAGCCAAGCACATATTACAGCAAATGGAAATAGCTAGATAATCACAATTTATTGACAATAGTAGAGTGGTAGCAACAAGATATGCTCAGTAACTATAACCTCAAACTAGGAGTGAATTACAGCAACTAAACAATCAAGAAGCAATGTGATTTTCAGCAACACAGTAATTACAGTAAGTTGTTAACAGAAAAACTTGAGGATCACAACTAAGGTAATTCAATCAACAACACAATCACCAACAACACAATCACCAAGATTCCAATGCATTCAACTCACAAAACCAATCCAAAAATCATGACTTAGATCAACTATCAAGATCAACCAACAGCAACCAATTTGCTTGTAAAATCTCACGTCTGTAGCACTTTAGATCTGCAAAATGGTAATCACATATGAGTTAGTTAAAACAAGATTTAAGATAAACAAGAATTAAAATCAACACCGAGATTTTTGTTGACGAAGTGAAAAATCACTTGAGGATATTTTCCCCAAGAGAAAAAAACACTCCGGGTGTGCGAAGGCCACACCAGTCGATCCACTATATGCTTGAAAACTTTACACAAAGGTGATCAGTATGAAAATCCTTTTCATTTCCCAGATCCCCAATACTTCCGTAAAGCCTCCCAAGATAGGCTTCTCTTAGGACGGTGCCCAGCACCAATTTCTTTGACCAGCAACTCTGATCTGCACTAGTGGACGTCGACGAACTCGTCAACCCTTCGATTCTTCCTCAGAAAGCACTTGGCAGCAACCAGTCTTGATCAACTTCTCAAGATTCGTCTTCGCAATGTCACGATCCAATCAACACCCGAGTGGGAACGAGAGACCCAACGATCTACGGTCTACACCACTCGAAACCTTCCACCAGAGGGAAGCAAATCAACTCTCACAGCAAGATGCACTCAGATCTTGTTTCCGCAGGTAGAGAGACAAATCGGGATTTTTCGGTAGGTAGGAGTTCTTGAAGTTCTTTCGGTCAAGGTACGTAAATCCTCTTGTGAATCACGTGAATTCAGTTTTCCCAGGTACTAGTCTGTTTTTATGAGGGTATCTTAGTAAAAACAGGTTAGATATGCTGTTGGGCGTGTTTTCTGGAAGGGGTATACGAAGGCTGTAGAAACTCGCCAGGCTGACCCAAGGCTAACCCAGATAACTGAAAAATTGCCTTACAGCTCAGCGTCCATTTCCAATTGTTCCAGAAGCCACCAGCACCTTCCAGCCACTTTCTATTCAGCTCCACGTCATTCCTGAATTAATCAAGTTGCTGCAACAATTCTAAATGAAAAAATACATTTATTAAAAGACTGTTTTGACCATGAGAAAACTGCCAATTTACATAACACTTTCAAAAACTAAATAAAGTACATAATCGATAAGTACTGACAAAGTAGTAAAAATACATAAATCTACCCAAATTTTCGTTTGGGTGTCAAACAAGATTGCAGTTGTCTAATCAGCTCTATCAATTGCTCACGCATCTGCTCCGCCATTAGTTGTATCCTCCGTTCTTGTTGTTTCCTAGGCTCTTCTTACACTCCTTTTACTACTCCTCATCATCTTCTGATGCTCTTCATCTTTTTTCCGTTGCTGCTCCGCCATCATCTGCATCAACTTTCATCTTTCTTCCGGTTCTACTCTCTATCATCTGTAAATGCTCTCGCATCGTCTACTCCATATCTAACTGCTTGACTAGAAGTGCTTCATATTCCAAATTGTCTAGCCCTCATCTCCTTAATCTGTAATTTGGCCTCATCCAATCTTTAGGACAAATCAACGGACGATGTTGACGAAGATGATCCAACAGACCGTACTGAATGGCCTAAACTCGCACGTAACCCGTTTTTGTCCCCAACACCTCATTGAAAGATCTCCACTTCGATGTATGACTTTCCCTTTAACTCCTGCTGCAACTGTAACGCCTCCATTTTTTCCTACAAAATTAGAAAAAAAGATAAAACTAGCATATATCAAACATAAACACATACGAATGCATTATTAAATCTAACGTTACAACTTACAAAATTTTCCCGTGCATCTTTTGATGTCCACATGCCGTCCTTATTAGTATGCATCTTTTTATAAAGCAACGTAGAACTAATCTCATCAGATTCTGATTTTTCTATACACCAAAAAAATATAAAACGTGCATATTAAAATACCTAAGTCATTTATTTAAATAATAAATAATAAAAAGCAATAATGCAAACAATGATGACATTCATACTCAACTCCAATTACTTCAGGTGATAGGTCCTATCCCATTCAAGTTTACAATATCACGTACTGCACGTAATTGACCCGACCATTGTGACTGATGCTCTAGAAATTTTGACAGCATTTCCCCTTAGTCCCCAGATACACGCCTACAACATTGAGCATAAGCACCCACCATTGAAGGCAAGTGTGTAAGCTCAATGCCGAATGTGTATCCTAAGCACAAAAGGAGATTTGCATCGAAATTTGTAAACATATTTGTCACAATTGCATATACAATTACGCACATTACGCATATTGTAAACTCAAATTGTCCATAAAATGGACAATTCAAGAATTACATAGAGTTCGTATCCGAACTCCGTGTAATTCTTAAACGGGGGCTAAGGCTACTAAATGAATGCGTTAACAAAATCTGAACGGTCTTTATCAAAGCATCCCAACTAAAAACTAGAATCTAGTTGGTCTGTAAGCCGTTTGGACTAGGATTGTCGACAAGACAACTCTTTTATGCACAGACTCTATTTTCAACATAAATTCATGCCAAAATCAACCCAAATCATAAACACTTCAATATAAACACATCACAACCAACCTCAAACTACATTGCTATTGTTTTAGACCTTAAAAATTCGAAAAACACATGGTTTGATATCCTAAAATCCTTGGTTTTCATACTAAAACAAAAGAAATTTTGAAACTCACTAACCTCAAATGCAATCCAATGCGAAATCCTAAATGAGTTGCTCCTTTCACACCTCTTTCAATGAGATTGACATCCAAAATCAGCTCCCTTCTTCTCCTCTCTCTCAAATCTCTAGAATTTTCTAAGTTTTTACGTTTTGGGTATACTGTCTACGATTTCCTGTCTTTCAAACGAATACCATCTGTTCAGACGCATATAATTTCATTCGAACACCTGCGAGTATAAGTTTTCGTGGGAATCGTTGCCGCCTAAAATTTCACATAGTCCGAACGTAATTTTTTTGGCGTCTACACGCAAGCTTACATATCACAACACCGTTTTAAAAATCTCCAAATGACACCGTCTTATTTTACACAAAAGTGTCTGAACGGTCAATTTTCGCATGCACGCTAGCTTACATTTCACGACATCGTTTTAGAAATTCCCAAACGATAGCATTTGATCATCAGCAAGAATGTCCGGACGTAGACTTACAGTTCACGACACCGTTTTACAAATCTATAAACAACAGCGTCTCAACGATACGATCAATAATGCAAGCGTCCGGAGTCTATGTGATAGTGTTCGGACGGTTTTATTTCACAATATGACACCGTTCGACGTTGCAGCGAATAGTCTGGACGGTTGTATTGAGGTTTTTCAAAGCTCATACCGTTCAATTTATTATAAAATTTTAAATAATATAAATGACCTTAAGTATTTTAGATAGTAGTTTTGAAGTTGGAAGGAGTGTAACAAAATGACAAACATAACATTAATTAACACGTTGTATTGAGTTTTAATAAATAAAAATAACATAAATATATAAAATCTCTTCAAAACATAATATAAACAAAATAACAACAGATACAATCCCAATACATGTACTTAAAACATAATATAAAAATAAATGTCTTCAAAATATAATAAAAAAACAAATATCATAATAAAGCAAAGTAAATATCTACTGCTCATCATCTGCGAGCTGTAGAACCGTCCGGACATCCCTCATGTGCTCCTCAAGTAAAACGACCCGCTGGGTCAGGGAAACTACCTCTGCACTAGTTGCCACAGCCTTCAGGACTGACTTAACCTCAGCCACCTCCTTATTTCACTCACCGTCCATGCTCGCGACCTTTTACTCCAGTGATGTTTGACGAGAATTGATATCGCCCACCATCTCATGGGTGGGCTGCATGACCATTCGCATCTGCTTAGTCAGCTCGGTCATCATACCCACCACCCAACTCGGTTGCTGTGCCTCGAGTCCCTGGGTGGAGCCCTGTCCAAAATCCAACTCCTAGGTCCCCTCAAGCCGGCTCCTGTCGTCTACCTCTACCTGCCCTCGCCGCACTCAACACTCGATGTGTCTGCGCCATCGATTTTGAGAGCGTTGTCTTGTTAATTGACCCAAGTGGAAACGCCCTTGGCTCGTCGATACCCTCGGGTACCATCATGGCATGCAGGAACTGGGTCAGAAGAATACCGTAGGGCAACAAATACTGAGCATCGGTCTGCAAGGCCTTAGCACGGACGACCTGGTAGATGTATGATGCCAAATCAATAGGAAGCCTTTGTACCACTACAAAGCACATGAACTCGGCCCGGCTATAAGACAGCTCTGTCGTGTGCTTCTTCGGGTCGATGAAGGAGCATAGGATCAGGTGCATGATCCTTCAAAAAGGAAGCAACTGCCCGTGTTGCATGTTACTTCCCTCCAAGATAGATGTATCCTAGTCCCAGCATTTGAAAAACCTTGGCCTAAGTAGGCCGGCCCTCCTCTGTTAGTGACAGGTTGGGGAACACTGTCAGTATCAAAAAGCTCGCTAGCTTGTCCGGTGAGAATGTGATCGGCACGTATGTTCCATTAAAAGTATAGAAATAGAACTCCACAATTTAATATAGAAACGGAAGCCAACCTGCAGTAAGATGAGCGTCCGACACCAAAAAAACGATCAAGACATATCCTTTTTGAGATACTACTGCTGCTACGCCGACGCTTGCTCATTTTTTATGCGTTTGAACAGCTTTGGATAGCCGTATGGACTTAAAACAAATAAGAAAATAATTTAAATTTATTATAGAAACGTCCGAACTGCATTGGTATAAGGTCCAAACACAATAAAAACGACAACATATCATTTTTTGGGTACCACTTGGCGTCCGACCACCTTTGGATATCCGTGTGAACTAAATACAGATAATAAAACTATTTAAATTTAATATAAAACCGTCCAGACCGGCTTCATGTAGAGTCCAAACATATTAAAAACGATAGGTATCATTTCAAGGATACTAATCGTGTCCGAACGAAAGATTATAATGTTCGGATGCGACGAGAACGATAACTGAGTTAACTCCGCAATGACAGCATCCCAAAACCTTTCACACACTACCAAAAACACAACCAAATCACAAACAAATACACTTAAAACAATCCTAACACTTAACACAATCAATTTCTACGAAAAAATCAATAAAAAAACACAATGTACTATACAAAAAATAGAATTGAAATCTAATACGTAAAACTATAAACAAACGAAATTTTTAAAGCTAAAATCATGTTAAAAATCAACAAACATATCTGGATGTGATTAGAATATCGAATGAATGAGTTCACGTCAATATTTGGGTAGGAAACAAGTGAGGGTCGAGAGAGTTTAGAGAATAAGATGTGTGATTTTGATAAAAATGTCGAACTGTTAACGTTTTTCATAAACCATGGATGCCATCCGTCCGGACGTTTTACAGCACACGTGACCCAATGAGAGTCCTCTGCATCAAATGCCTAAATTTTTTAAAACGGTCCGACAAATTAAATACGTTCGGACAGTATATATAAGTTCGGACAGTTTTACCCCGAATTCACGCTACGTGGAAGCACACGTTTGGCTGAATAAACATCACGATTGGTCCAGATGGTGTACATGTGGTTCGGACGGTGGCAGCTGTTGTGAACTTTCATGTAACGTAAACACGTGTAAGCCATGCGACGGTTACACGGACGTCCGGACGGGTGTCTCATCCATTCTAACAGCGTCGTTTGATCATAATCGTCCGGATGCTATTATTCTCCATTCAAACTCCTACATCTGGAATTCTTTTGCAATAATTGCGTCCGGACGGAGGTTTCTATCGTTTCAACGGTATGTAACAATGTCCGAACACTTTGCAAATGTTATGCATCCGAAAGGTATGTAACAACGTCCGGACGCTTTGCAAATTTATTTTCTTGCTTATTTCACATTGGGTTAATTTATTTCACTCAATTTAATTTATTTAAATAATTTAACTAATACAATATAATTATAACTAATCACCTATTTAAATTAAATTGTAATTACACTAACCGTTACAATTTAATTACACTAACCGTTCCGTTAACATAGCACTCGTACTAATCACCCATTTAATTTACTAATTATCCGTTTAAATTGTAATAAATTTAAACTAATGAAAAAACATAATTAATATAAAATATCAAACATAATCCAAATACCGAACGAAAAACACAATCATAATGTCTAGTACAAGCCGGAGACGATCCTTTAAGGATAAGTAAATAATAGCGATAAAACATAAACAGAAGACTACTCTGAATCACGAGCTGGCTCGTCCAGATCTTGTCCGAGGGCATCACGAACATGCGCCAAATGCTCCTCCATATTATCCACCATCTGATGAGTGTCTGGAGCTGTATCGGAACGGTATGGACAGACTGGGACAACTAGGACAATTGTTCTCTCACAAAGAACAGTTCCATCTGCATAATATTCAGCTCTTTTGTCAAGCCCTATCCGTTAGAGCAAATTTGTTCTCCAGACCGGTCAAGCGGCATTGGAGCTCCATGCACAACGAATGCGTCAACTCTACTATCGCCCGAATACTCTCCCTCAGCTCCACTAAAAAAGCGTCCGCCCAAGCTGGTCGCACTGTTTGTCCCCCGACATTGGTGATACTTCTGGAGCGATCCATGGTCAACCTAGCAAAAAGCACAAACCATTCGAACGAAATCAAACAACGTTTAGAAAACGAAAGACACACACAGAAACGTCCAAATCGAAACACAAAAAACAATTGATAGACACAAAGTAAAATTCAAAAGTATTAAATTGAAATGCATGAAATTGAAAACCAAACTCACGAAGAAGGTCTTACCTGAAGTTGTTTGAGAGATCTCAAAATAAATCTTAACGGGTAGTGAAAACGTTTGAGAGAAAAGTTTGAGAGAAGAGAGTGAAAGTGTGATTTTGACTAAGTCTGGCTGTTTTAATGTGATAAGAAGGCGTCCACATGTGTTCATAGGCATTCAGACACATCTCAAAGGTTAGATTCACATGTGGCCCAATCAAATTAACGTCATTAAATATGCCCGATTCGAAAAGTTCTAGAACTTAAACCGATATTATGGGTCCGGACGATTTCAACATCACGTGTTGAATTTTTGCAACGTGGAACCACACGATTCGCGGAAGAAGTGTTCATACCTGTGCGGACATGTTTTGTAGATCCAGACGGATTTATTTTTTGCTTTGGAATGCGCATGATGACGTCCGGACGTGATTGAGTGTTCATGATGATTTTTAATTTGTCACTATATACTGACGATTATTATTCGTTAGGTAATGTCCGTGCGGACGTTATAAAAAGGGCATCCGGACGGTATTGTAAAAATTGTGACGATTATAATGGTCACTCAGTTACGACGATTTGGAATTTGTCACCCAGCAAAGAGTCTGAACGGTGTTATTGGTCCGGATGGTATTTTGTATTTTGTGACTATTTTTATCGTCACTCATTCGCAACGAGGTGTATGTTGTCACACAGAAATACGTCAGGACGTCTGGACAGTTTTGGCGTTCCTGGATGGTTTTGGGTGACGAAATTAATGTTTTGTCATGAAAAGACCACTTTAGGTGACAAAATTTGATTTGACATCCAAAATTTTGTCACTTAAAACTAAATTTCCTGTAGTGATGTAAGCTTCTTACCTTGGTGATTAAAAAAAATGATAAAAAAGGTCTCTGCGAAGTTTTTAACTGCGGTCATTAAAAACGCCGCTGAAAGTCACCTATAGCGGCGCTTTTTATGACCGCTGTTAAAAATACCGCTGCTAAAAGACAACGAAGTTTTTAACAGCGATTTTTTAACGGCGGTTATAAAAAGCGCCGCTATAGGTAACTTTTAGCAGCGTTTTTAATGACCGCCGTTAAAAAGACCACTGCTAAAAGACAACGAAGTTTTTAACGGCGATTATAAAAAGCGCCGCTATAGGTGACTTTTAGCAGCGTTTTTAATGACCGCCGTTAAAAAGACCGCTGCTAAAAGACAACGAAGTTTTTAACAACGATTTTTTAACAACGGTTTTTTAACGGCGATCACAAAAAGTACCGCTGAAAATCACTTATAACGGCGATTTTTGTGAGCGCCATTAAAAAGACCGCTGTTAAAAACTTCGTTGTCTTTTAACAGTGGTCATGTTAACGGCGGTCACAAAAAAATGCCGTTGAAAGTCATCTATAGCAGTGCTTTTTTTAATGACCGGTGTTAAAAGACAACAAAGTTTTTAATAGCAGTCTTTTTAACGGTGCTTACAAAAAGCGCCGCTATAAGTGATTTTCAGCGACGTTTTTTGTGATTGCCGTTACAAAGACCGCTGTTAAAAACTACGTTGTCTTTTAACAGCGGTCTTTGTAACGGTGGTCAGAAATAACGCCACTATAGGTTACTTTTAGTGGCGTTTGCGTGACCGCTGTTAGAAAGACCGCTGCTAAAAGACAACGTTGAAAATTACCTATAGCAGCGCTTTTTTTAATGACCGCCGTTAAAAGACCACTGTTAAAAATGAAGTTTTTAATAGCGGTCTTAGAGGCTATGATTTAGTCATTAGGTAGGTACATACATATAAAGTACTTAGGTTAATTAGCACACACACATATATATATATATATATAGTATTGTGACAACAATGTTATATAAGTGTACTTGGATTTTTTTTTTTACTACAATGTGATATGTATAAGTATATAAGTATACCCACATGTATTGTGACTCAATTTATTAGCATATATTATGTATATGATAAACATATATAACAAATCATGCAATGTTATATAGAAAGCATTATACTTTTAAATTATAAGTATTATATATTATTACTACCAACTTATTTTAATTAAGATTATTATTACTAGCACCAATACATGCTACAATGTGTATTACAACTAGAAACAAAGTAGTAATTAAAATACATATATAGGTGAAATAAACACTTGTATGTCATTAACATAATCCAATAGTTGTTAACCCATGTTAATCGACTTTATCTAAGTTCGTTCTTTCCATCAAGGAAAGACGTAAAAAAAATTGTAAGAAAATGGAAAGAGTGAATAAACCTTCTATACATAAGCACAACCTAAAAAAATTACTTGGTTAATTCAATACCAATGAATCATTATTGTATAGTTTAGAAAACATCTATTATCATACTTATAATGGGCATATATATTTTGAATAATTAGTAATATAATACTATTTAACTAGGACATATTATTTAATTTCAAACAAAAATATATTGTGAGATTAGTTTATGCAATTAAACTACATAACTTAATATATTATCTTAGAGGCTATGATTTAGTCATTAGGTAGGTACATGCATATAAAGTACTTAGGTTAATTGGCACATATCATGTATATATATAGTATAATATATATAATGTATTGTGACAACAATGTTATATAAGTGTACTTGGATTTTTTTTTTTTACTACAATGTGATATGTATAAATATATAAGTGTACCCGCATGTATTGTGACTCAATTTATTAGCATATATCATGTATGTGATAAACATATATAACAAATCATGCAATGTTATATAGAAAGCATTATACTTTTAAATTATAAGTATTATTTAGCGCCAAACAGGATGAGAACTTAGAAAGAAAAAAAAAAGGGTCTTAGAAAAAGGCAATTATTTGGCGATTATTTGTATAAAAAGGCAATGTTATATAAAAAGGCAATTATTTGTATATTGAATAGGATGAGAACTTAGAAAAAAAAAAAAAAGGAAATTTTCATTTGGCGCCAAACGTTTTCATTTAGCGCCAAACGTTTTCACTCCCGTCAAAAACCCCTCTTTTATTTTGTTGATTCTCAATCTCTTCTCTTCTCATCTTTCTCGAAGGAAAACTTCTTCTTCAGCGCCAGAGACGGGTTTGCTTCCCTCAAATCTGACCTCGCTTCATTTGAGGAGCTTTCCGAATTTGGAATCTTTGGATAAGGAGGGGATTCAACACCTGACCTCTCTTGAATATTTGTCTTTCGGGGAGTGCCCTAAGCTCAAGTGCATGCCAGACAAGGGGCTTGCTCCTTTGATGGCTATTCAGTAGTTATATTGAGACTATGTTCTGTTTAGTTGATGAGAAATTGGGAATTCGACATTGTTTTGCTTTTCATTTTAGGTACTTTTTCAGGGTTCATCAAAGGGAGTTTGAAATGGCTTCTGAAGATTTGGAATTTTGTCTTTGTTTTGTTCGAATTGTAGATATCTATTGGAAGAACGAGCATCGGTTGATGTGCACGTCTGAGATCTGCACTGCTGCTGAAAGAGATCGCTATGAGAAATCCGTATGAGTTTTCTTTATTTTTCTTCCTTTCTTGTTCTTTCCAAAAATTGGGAATGGAATTGCTTGTATAGATTTTATGTTTCTTTCTTGCGGGAAGTGGATAATTGCTATAGTTTCGCTTTCTCCTGTTTTCTTTTGTTTTCATTTTTTGACCTACAATTGTGTTAAGCTTTCTCAAAACTTTGCGAAATTGACTTGAGATAATCTTTAATTATGTGAATTTACTTACTTTCACGACACAAAATGAAATAAGTCTTTGAGTTTTTTTGCCGGAGTAATGGAAGAATGGAGATCTTGCCACTTCATTATTTGCTAGAAACAGAGTCACAACCGGGAACAAAATCACATAATTCAATACAATTGTTTCACTTAAGGGCAGAAACTAGCCACGGTACAGACTTCAATATAACTGCATATAACTGACAGAGTAGAAAAAGAGCGTCAATAACTTCCACCAACTGTACATAACTACAATCTGTTAATCTTCCATCGTGGGCACTCTGCGAGGTCATTTTCCTACATGTATCAAGAATTAGGCTTACGTTTCTCACTGGCCTATAATGGTGCCAAGAATTCTTCATGTTTTTATTGGATTAGGAACCATACTAACTATAGGGCTGAATCCTGTTAAATAGTAGAACAAAAGTTTTAAAGTGCCCATATTGGTGACTTAGAGAGAAAACCCAACCCTGGATGATGAATCTTTCCACAAAAGAATTGGTAGTGTTTTGAACTGAATAAAAAAACATAAACATGTTAGCGACATGAAGAGCCTGACTAGATTTTGTTGCAGCTTCTTGGTGTAGTTCCCTTATTTTTATTTTTTCTAAGAGTGTACTTCCCTTATTTGCTTGAATTTCTATGAAAGTTTTATCTTGCTGATGTAGAATGAATCTATAGTTGTCATTAAAATGCATCTTGGTGTCATCCTGTGAATTTGGGTTATTATGCTTTTTTGAAAACACAAGAAAAGAAAAAAGAAAGACGATGTGCTTGAGAATGACAATCTTGGCATGAAGGATGTTTCAACTTTGCTTTACGCTTTTAGATTCTTATGTGAGAATTGGAGATGTGCTACTTGATCATTTTGTATTGATTTGATGTACTTGTTTTGATTGTTGTCAAAATTTCATGCTCGTTTGAACATTGAGGTCACCTATGGGGCCAAAGCCAGATAGTAATTCTGGAAGGAACTAATTGGTTATTATGAACTGGGAAACATAGATTCGTTAGTTGGCTAAACTATTGCTAGAGAGCAATAGGTTTTCCTTTTACCTTGGCCATGTCTCAGGAAGAAAACAGATGCAGGATTAGAGTTGTCATTAGTAGTTTCTTTGATTTCAGCAAGAAATAGACCCTTGTATGATCCTATGCAGTATTTGTACATCCTTCTTTGTTTTCCTAGATTAATAGCAAAACTTGCTAAGTGGACTAGTACGGTACGCCTTATATCTATGGAATATTGATCTGAAAGAAAATTGCTTAAAGATAGCTCTCAGTCATTGCTATCAACTCTTAACAAATTCTGGCTATATTTTTTGAATTATTGTAAGGTCATCCATGCAAGATTCGAGTTATTACACATGTAAAGAGGGCCTTCTTGTATAAGCGGTGGCCTGGGTAAAGGTGCAATCCGCTAGAATTATCAATCATCATTTTGCATCTCGACCATGAAATTGAGCACCCCACGTGGAATTATACAAGATATAACAAGGTAACAAGAAACGGAGCCATTAGTAGTGTGGTAAGCAGAGAGCCTATAAGATGTTAGCTATTCTCGTAGTTACCACAAAATGCATGTTTTCATGCTTCACAAGAAAGCATCTATCTGCCACTGGACTTAACCAGCTCTTCAAGTAGCTCAAAAAAATGAATTGTATTAATTTTTTTGCAGCATGTGCTTTTAAGTGTATCTATGTGAGTTCAAGTGACTGCAGCAAACACACACAGAGGTGGCTGCTCTTGATAGAAACTCTTGTCTTACTTTTTCTTTTACTGTTGCAGATTCAGTTTTTTGGTTGCTCATCTATTGCTTGCCGTTAAGAACACAAGTTTGCACTGTAAGAAATTTATCTATTACTGTTGCAGATTCAGTTTTTTGGCTGCTCGTCTATTACTTTGTGTAATTAAGGCCCTGAATGTGTCTTCCAGTCAGAAATTTGTTCAATTTCTAGAGGCGCCAATAGAAGGAAGCTGTATGTGTAAAAAGTGTACTGTGTGCGCCAAACTGGAAGCAAACTTGGCCAATTAGTGAAAACAGGAACCATGCATGCTGGGGTTTTGGGAAGTTATACTCTTACAGAAGTGCTAAGCAACCACCAATCAAGGCAGATCATCAATGACTCGAAAAAGGTTGCTAGCAGTTGTACTTCATATCATTTGCCTACCAATGGTTTTATCTTCACACGTCTGTAATTTTAAAGTATGGCTACTGAAAATATTTCTAGAGTAAGCATTGACATCAACTGGTGTGTGACACTTGCATATGTGGTGATATTGACATCACCCAATTTGTAACTAAGTACATTAACTTTGCGTATTATAGTGTTCATTTAATTTTTTTTGTTTTAGCTTCTTTAGTCAATTTTAGGGAATTCACCTTGCTACTGGATGTGTATCTGTTGTTATAACATTTATATTTCTAGAGACTACTTGTAAGTTGGGTTTGGGATTATGCATAATGAGCTAACCTATTTCTATTTTTCATGTGATATTTGTTTTCAATTACAGGAATTCAAGAGGACGTTGATGTGTAGGAGGAAGATTTTAATTGTCCTTACTTATTGTGTTGTATTTGAATATTTTAATTGGTCCTTATTGTTATTTTATATTAGAAACTTGTTACTTTTTAGATTACTTGTAGAGATTCTTGTATTTGTTGTAAAATATTATTAATCAATGATGAAGTATATTTTGTTTTATTATCCTTGTTCTTTAAGTTTTTACATCCAATTAATTATGATTATTAAAATAAATTTGTATTATCGATTAAAAAAGCATGTATAGGAAAATATAGAAAAAATTAGTAGTGTTTTAAAAATGCCGCCACATACAAAAAAAAAAAAAAACTAATAGCAGCGGTCGCAAACGCTGTTAAAAAACTTTGCTATAAGTTAATTAAAAAATTAATAACAATTTTAAAACACATTTTAAAATTGTTCAGCCTTGATATGCGTAATAAGTAACTCAATCAACAAAATAGGCAATGAAAAATTAAATCAAACTTCAATCACACAAAGAGACAAGATTTTGTGATGAAGTGGAAAACTTTGAAAATTCATTCAAAGGAAAAACCACACTGGGCTGGTAGCCACTTGAAATCTACTAAAAAGAAATCCTTACAAACAGTTATTCAGATACAGGCAACCCTAGTTGCTTGACTCTAACAACCCTGATGTAATAATCCCCTGCTTAGACCGCTCCGTGCGCATTCCCTCAGACTTTGAGGTTCTTCTTATGGATTCTCCACGAACAACTTTATTCTTCAATAACCTTCAACACTCTGAAAGCTTCACAAAGTTGATTGAATTAAGAGAAAACTAGGCAATTGAGGTTCTGAATCTCTTGGAGTTTTTCTCTATCAAATGGAGGCTCTAGGAACTCAAGAATATCCTCTCAAGGGATTTAGGGCGGCCTCCAACAATGCCAATGAGACTCTTGACAGAACCCTTAAGTTTTTCCATATATAGGGCTCTGAAATGTAGGATTTTTTTTTATAACCGTCGGATGTCGCTTGACAAGAAGGGTTTTATTAAAACCATTGGATGTTGCTTAAGAAATTTCTTTAATCTCTTGAACACTTCAATAAACAAACCTAACAAATTACAACTCAATTAGGACTTATTTTGATACGGAAATTTGCCATTACAAAAAGACACTAACACTTATCGCATTCGTTTGATAACGGTTTTAGATTGCCTTCATTTTCTTTTGGGGCAATTATTAGCTTTTTGTGGTCATGACTTGAGAAATAACGTTGCTTTTCTAGGCTTCAAGTTCAAGATATTAGAGGCTTGCTGTGAAGATGGTTGAGACAGGAAAGAATACTTTATTTCCATTGGTTTATCTCTTTATTGAGTTGTCATTGGTCTTACCAATTGCGACAACAATCGTTGAAAGAGTGTTCTCTACGATGAATTTTATCGCGTAATAAGATGAGAGATGAGTGGATGCATATGCAGTAGTATACATCGAGAGAGAAATTTTTAAAACTATTAAGAACGAAGCTATTTTGTAACGTTTCAGAAGATACAGATCCGTAGGATCCAATTGCCATCTCTCAGTCTCAACAAATAGTAGGTACGTGTATTTTAATATTTTTAATGCTTTTAGTATTTAATTTTTAATATTTTAACTATAAGACATTTTTACATTACGTAGTAAAATTTTTTTTTTGCCATTTCGCCTTAGAAGTTCTCTCCTCTTCAAATTGGGTCCTGATTCTACCACTGACTATAGAGGAATTCGAAAAGTTATGGCGTAGTGAAACTACAGGCTCATCAAAGAAGTATGATGCCTGGAAACAGCGTAGGAATATTGTAGCACGCACTAACGCCTCTGAACATGGATTACTATACATGAGAACATCATCTTCCTCTTCACCAAAGAAATCCAAACTTTCATTACCCATTTTTCAAAGCTTCAGAGAAAATTAAGATGAGTGTAGAAGTATTGGATGCCGCTACCATCTACAACTTCGTGGTGGACGAAGAAGCATTCAACGTCTCAGTAGCTGACCGTTTTGCCCGGCTTGACACGGACCGTAATGGTCTGCTTTCCTTTTCCGAGATGTTGAAGGAGCTTTAGAGTCTGAGAGTCTTCGAGACCCACTTTGGCATAGACGTGAAGCCTGACCCAGCTGAACTTGCTTATGCCTACAATTCCCTATTCGTACGTGCAGTTTGATCATGACTCTAATGGGACAGTTGATCTGGAGGAGTTCAAGGAGGAAACCAAGAGAATGATGCTTGCTGTGGCCAACGGCATGAAGATTATTCATGAGAAGACGTTATCTTTATTTCGCGGCCGAGAAAGGGAGAAAGAGTTCTATTGGTTAATTGTTACCTTTAATTACTTAAGAGGGTGAAGATTATTAATGAGAAGATGTTATCTTCATTTCTCGGCCGAGAAAGGGAAAAAGAGTTCTATTTGTTAATTCTTACCTTTAATTACTTTCTTTCTTTCATTCTTTCTACCTACCTTTCCTTCCTTTTTCAACTTTCCTCCCACATTTATTGTTGTCTCATTCTATACTTAGCACAAAGTTTGAAATGAAAATTTTAATTCTATAACACTAGTCATGAACGAAAGTACTATTGTAGTTAGTAATTAACTTGTTACGATTCTCGATTTGAAAGTAGTAAATTTGATCTAGAAAATTAAACAGTCATGATTCAGAATCTTCCATAAAAGGATATTGTTATACATTAGAAGAAAACTGTGAACGATGTTCTGCTTAAGATCTCTATGATTATAATATATGTTTCAAAACATTTATTCCCAAACTTTTAATTGTTGCTAAGGTAGATTTAGTACTCTTTTGGGAATGAATACAAGTGATCTCCTCGTAAACATTTGTTTTTCTTTATGGAACCTTGATGGGCGCCATGATATAATACGACAGGTGTAGTTAATGATCTTGCACTACATTTGGGCTACAAGAAGATCGTGGGGTGGCTTCAAGAACGACATTTGGGCTTCATTTTGTGAGCCGTTTGATTTCTTTGAATCCCTTCTTCACTGGAGAATGACTTACGAGTACGTAGTTAATTGAAAGCTACGAGAGCATGCATAATTGAAGGCACAGAAAGGCACAAGTGACCCAAAACAGAACAAAAAAAATTACGTAGATGCATTATTAATGAACAGTACAGTACTACATGGATATATAAATAACAAGTACACAAAAAGCCATAGAGAAAGTCCCAAGTACTGAGGGCAAACATTTGTCCTCAGACGGTCACATTGAGGTGATCTGAGGGCAATTTGCATGGAGAGACAAGAAACCACATGCTTATTCATATTTCGCTCAAACATATGCGAGCTTATTATTATCTTACATGATTCACGCACGCAAAGAGAGACTTCCTTTTCGACCTCTTAGGGCTTGGTTGCTTTTTCCTTCTGAGCTTCTTTTCCACAGCACCTTCGGCCACCGCCACCATGCCCGCCAGCCCGCCACCACCATAATAATTTGGGTTATCTACCTCACTTCCCGTTGTAGCGGCCTTGCACGTGTAAAATGACACATATTGTTAGTATGATGTAATTGTACTATGGATTATACACATCATGAAAAGCTAGCAGTTTTTATTGGTCAAGCTGTGTGCCTGTATGTTGCGAGCAAAAACTCAACAAATACTGATAGATGCTAGCGCTTAGTGTGCTCAATTGTTCTTATTCTATTCGTAAGCTTTCATTGATAACTGGGAGAAAAATTTTGTGCGTGACTATAATACAAGTGTAATACTGCCGATGGAAATGTGTAATAAATAAATTATGTCATTACAAAATGCATGTTATGATCTTTAACGCGCGCACCGTGTTGTTCAGAGGTAGTATCCCTAGTCCGAAGAGATGAGGAGCACAATGGCAAACGTAATTGGAACCCATTTCTCTTAGAAAGCAACTATTAAGAGAAAATGTTGGAGACAGATGGTAAAGACGAATTTATAGGCCAATAAAGAGAGAGTAACATTTAATGAGGAAGTGTAAATTAAGGAGATCTGTACGAACCTACGTTGCGGATAGCAGACGTTGTCTGTGATCTTGTTCGATCTCATCTTATGCCCCATGCCTTGATTGTCAAATCCTTGACTTCTTCTTTTTGTCATTTTGTAGTACGTGGTGACAATGGTTGAGAGAGTACTATAGTGTAAGTGTTATAGTTTTATATATTGGCACTAACTTCAAGGAGTTATTAATAATTGAATGTTATGTAACTCTTGTAAAAACGTATATCTTGTATGAAAGTCTGTTCATAAGATTTTATAAAGAACAAGTTTGGATCTAGCTTGAAGCTCAACTAGTACTGCTGAGCTCTGTAGATACAGAGTACTGAAGAAAAGTTATATAGAAGTTGAGCTGGCTTGAGCCTAGATAGCCTGGTGTTAGATACTGGGACACTGATCAGAGTAGAAAAAACAGTGGACTCAGTGATATTTGTTTTCAATTACAGGAATTCGTTGATGTGTAAAAGGAGGAAATTTTAATTGGTCCTTGCTTATTGTGTTGTATTTGAATATTTTAGGTCCTTATTGTTATTTTATATTAGAAATTGTTACTTTTTAGATTACTTGTAGAGATTCTTGTTTTGTTGTAAAATTTATTAATCAATGATGAAGTATATTTTGTTTTATTATCCTTGTTCTTTAATTTTTACATCCAATAATTATGTTATTAAAATAAATTTGTATTACCGATTAAAAAAGCCCGCTAGTTGTTATTGCTACTTTTTTTAAAAACGCCGTTAAATCTGAGCTGATTTTATTGAGTCAATCTAGTCCCTTCTTCGCTGCCATCAGCTCAAGTCTTTTTGTTGATGATTCTTAACATCATCCAATGGCCTTCCTCAATCAACAAAATAGGCACAAACTTCAATCACACAAAGAGACAATGATTTTGTGATGAAGTGGAGAACATTTGAAAATTCATTCAAAGGAAAAACCACACTGGGCTGGTAGCCACTTGAAATCTACTAAAAAGAAATCCTTACAAACAGTTATTCAGATACAGGCAACCCTAGTTGCTTGACTCTAACAACTGATGTAATAATCTAAGAGACAACTCAGGAGGTTCTGGATTGAGAAGCTTCACAAAGTTGATTGAATCTAAGAGAAAACTAGGCAATTGAGGTTCTGAAAGTTTTTCTCTATCAAATGGAGGCTCTAGGAACTCAAGAATATCCTCTCAAGGGATTTAGGGCGGCCTCCAACAATGCCAATGAGACTCTTGACAGAACCCTTAAGTTTTTCCATATATAGGGCTCTGAAATGTAGGATTTTTTTTTATAACCGTCGGATGTCGCTTGACAAGAAGGGTTTTATTAAAACCATTGGATGTTGCTTAAGAAATTTCTTTAATCTCTTGAACACTTCAAATAAACAAACCTAACAAATTACAACTCAATTAGGACTTATTTTGATACGGAAATTTGCCATTACAAAAAGACACTAACACTTATCGCATTCGTTTGATAACGGTTTTAGATTGCCTTCATTTTCTTTTGGGGCAATTATTAGCTTTTTGTGGTCATGACTTGAGAAATAACGTTGCTTTTCTAGGCTTCAAGTTCAAGATATTAGAGGCCTTGCTGTGAAGATGGTTGAGACAGGAAAGAATACTTTATTTCCATTGGTTTATCTCTTTATTGAGTTGTCATTGGTCTTACCAATTGCGACAACAATCGTTGAAAGAGTGTTCTCTATGATGAATTTTATCAATACTAACTTGCGTAATAAGATGAGAGATGAGTGGATGCATATGCAGTAGTATACATCGAGAGAGAAATTTTTAAAACTATTAAGAACGAAGCTATTTTGTAACGTTTTCAGAAGATACAGATCCGTAGGATCCAATTGCCATCTCTCAGTCTCAACAAATAGTACGGTACGTGTATTTTAATATTTTTAATGCTTTTAGTATTTAATTTTTAATATTTTAACTATAAGACATTTTTACATTACGTAGTAAAATTTTTTTTTTGCCATTTCGCCTTAGAAGTTCTCTCCTCTTCAAATTGGGTCCTGATTCTACCACTGACTATAGAGGAATTCGAAAAGTTATGGCGTAGTGAAACTACAGGCTCATCAAAGAAGTATGATGCCTGGAAACAGCGTAGGAATATTGTAGCACGCACTAACGCCTCTGAACATGGATTACTATACATGAGAACATCATCTTCCTCTTCACCAAAGAAATCCAAACTTTCATTACCCATTTTTCAAAGCTTCAGAGAAAATTAAGATGAGTGTAGAAGTATTGGATGCCGCTACCATCTACAACTTCGTGGTGGACGAAGAAGCATTCAACGTCTCAGTAGCTGACCGTTTTGCCCGGCTTGACACGGACCGTAATGGTCTGCTTTCCTTTTCCGAGATGTTGAAGGAGCTTTAGAGTCTGAGAGTCTTCGAGACCCACTTTGGCATAGACGTGAAGCCTGACCCAGCTGAACTTGCTTATGCCTACAATTCCCTATTCGTACGTGCAGTTTGATCATGACTCTAATGGGACAGTTGATCTGGAGGAGTTCAAGGAGGAAACCAAGAGAATGATGCTTGCTGTGGCCAACGGCATGAAGATTATTCATGAGAAGACGTTATCTTTATTTCGCGGCCGAGAAAGGGAGAAAGAGTTCTATTGGTTAATTGTTACCTTTAATTACTTAAGAGGGTGAAGATTATTAATGAGAAGATGTTATCTTCATTTCTCGGCCGAGAAAGGGAAAAAGAGTTCTATTTGTTAATTCTTACCTTTAATTACTTTCTTTCTTTCATTCTTTCTACCTACCTTTCCTTCCTTTTTCAACTTTCCTCCCACATTTATTGTTGTCTCATTCTATACTTAGCACAAAGTTTGAAATGAAAATTTTAATTCTATAACACTAGTCATGAACGAAAGTACTATTGTAGTTAGTAATTAACTTGTTACGATTCTCGATTTGAAAGTAGTAAATTTGATCTAGAAAATTAAACAGTCATGATTCAGAATCTTCCATAAAAGGATATTGTTATACATTAGAAGAAAACTGTGAACGATGTTCTGCTTAAGATCTCTATGATTATAATATATGTTTCAAAACATTTATTCCCAAACTTTTAATTGTTGCTAAGGTAGATTTAGTACTCTTTTGGGAATGAATACAAGTGATCTCCTCGTAAACATTTGTTTTTCTTTATGGAACCTTGATGGGCGCCATGATATAATACGACAGGTGTAGTTAATGATCTTGCACTACATTTGGGCTACAAGAAGATCGTGGGGTGGCTTCAAGAACGACATTTGGGCTTCATTTTGTGAGCCGTTTGATTTCTTTGAATCCCTTCTTCACTGGAGAATGACTTACGAGTACGTAGTTAATTGAAAGCTACGAGAGCATGCATAATTGAAGGCACAGAAAGGCACAAGTGACCCAAAACAGAACAAAAAAAATTACGTAGATGCATTATTAATGAACAGTACAGTACTACATGGATATATAAATAACAAGTACACAAAAAGCCATAGAGAAAGTCCCAAGTACTGAGGGCAAACATTTGTCCTCAGACGGTCACATTGAGGTGATCTGAGGGCAATTTGCATGGAGAGACAAGAAACCACATGCTTATTCATATTTCGCTCAAACATATGCGAGCTTATTATTATCTTACATGATTCACGCACGCAAAGAGAGACTTCCTTTTCGACCTCTTAGGGCTTGGTTGCTTTTTCCTTCTGAGCTTCTTTTCCACAGCACCTTCGGCCACCGCCACCATGCCCGCCACCACCATTCCATCCACCGCCACCATGCCCGCCACCACCATTCCATCCACCACCACCGTGCCCGCCACCACCATAATAATTTGGGTTATCTACCTCACTTCCCGTTGTAGCGGCCTCCGCTGCACGTGTAAAATGACACATATTGTTAGTATGATGTAATTGTACTATGGATTATACACATCATGAAAAGCTAGCTAGTTGTTATTGATCATGCATGTGCCTGTATGTTGCGAGCAAAAACTCAACAAATACTGCTCTATAGATGCTAGCTAGCTTAGCCCAATGTGCTCAATTGTTCTTATTCTATTCGTAAGCTCAAGCATTCATTGATAACTGGGAGAAAAATTAGACTTGTGCGTGACTATAATACAAGTGTAACACAAAAAGTACTGCCGATGGAAATGTGTAATAAATAAATTATGTCACCAAGCTGGTACAAAATGCATGTTATGATCTTTAACGCGCGCACCGTGTTGTTCAGAGGTAGTCTCAGCCAAATCCCTAGCCGCCACCTCCGAAGAGATGAGGAGCACAATGGCAAACGTAAGACCCAGCAAAAGAAAAGCCTTGGAACCCATTTCTCTTAGAAAGCAACTATTATCAGAGAAAATGTTGGAGACAGATGGTAAAGACGATGGCTTTCTTTTCTCTATTTATAGGCCAATAAAGAGAGAGTAACATTTAATGAGGAAGTGTAAATTAAGGAGATCTGTACGAACCTACGTTGCGGATGGGTGTGGAGCAGACGTTGTCTGTGATCTTGTTCGATCTCATCTTATGCTTATAGGGAACCCATGCCTTGATTGTCAAATCCTTGACTTCTTCTTTTTGTCATTTTGTAGTACGTGGTGACAATGGTTGAGAGAGTACTATAGTGTAAGTGTTATAGTTTTATATATTGGCACTAACTTCCGTTTCAAGGAGTTATTAATAATTGAATGTTATGTAACTCTTGTAAAAACGTATATCTTGTATGAAAGTCTGTTCATAAGATTTTATAAAGAACAAGTTTGGATCTAGCTTGAAGCTCAACTAGTACTGCTGAGCTCTGTAGATACAGAGTACTGAAGAAAAGTTATATAGAAGTTGAGCTGGCTTGAGCCTAGATAGCCTGGTGTTAGATACTGGGACACTGATCAGAGTAGAAGCTTACTTGAGGCTTGACGTACGCTCAAACTCTAGTCTGTTAAAATCTAACAAAAGGAAAGATATTCGTTTCTCACCCGAGTTAGTTATAGCGACCTTCTTTCAACGATGAAATCTTCATTTTCTTAGTCTATATAAGTAGAGAATACTCCAAAATCGCGAAATATATCTTTAGAGAGATCATATTGAAAATTGCACAACCTCGAACAAGTAAATACACAAATTCTCTCTCGTTCATTAAGAAAATCAATCACCTTGAAATCCTGTTGTGAGTAGGTAACCTTAGAAGTTCTGAAGATTTTCTTACCCCTTGTGATTAGTTTTTTGATTACTGGGGCTTATTGACTTTAATCTTGGTTATCTGGTTATGAATCTTGGTTGAAGAATGAATAAGCTACTGCTGCATACTTGAATTTGCTACCCAACTAGTAAGACATTGATAATTGATAACATTGTCAGAAGTTGTAAATCAGATAACATTGCTTTTAATGTGGATCTTGCCGACATTGGACAGCCGAGGGGCTCCTATAATGGCTGAAGAAGTTGCCAAATATGCCAACTGGGACGGTATGAATGCCATCCCATCTCATTACTCTGGTGGGGACTAAAAGACTTTAGACCGCAAACGGATCAGTGACGACCAGAAGAAGAAGATAACGTATATATATAGGTATTACTTATCTCAGATGCGTGAATGCGTAAGACGTCCTATCCATGTCCCTAGACAAAATGTATGTATCTGAACTAGGGTAGGGTAGAGCTGCAACAACCAATAAGTGTATGTGCGTTATACTTTTAATTTATTATGACACACAATAATGTTATTAATTAATAAGCTACTAATTTAAGGATATGTGCGTTATATATACTTTTGTGGTTGTTATCAACATGGATCTTGAACTATAAATAATAATTTTCTATCTAAAATTAAAAAATTTATACCTTTTGATAAAAATTCTGTTGTTTCAGGATAAGTGAATCTTTTTTTTCTCTTAATGACTTGGTACGTACAAAATGTTTTCTTTCGGGTTGGAATGAATCCTGATCATGACTCTTTAAGGGGAACATGAGATTGACATCAAGTAAATTGACCATCAGTCAGCCAGCATCGGGTAGCATATAATAATTAAGAACGACACTAATTAGCTAGAACTGTGTGGTTTGAGTGTGCGGCCCTGAATTTGATTCCTTCATATCAAGCCAGTGACTTAAGTGAGAGACTGTGGGTGGTGAGTTCATATACTAAAGTCTCTAGAATTTACTTATACGTCGAGTCAATATCATTCGCGAGGGCCTACTTACAAGATTTTCGTCGCTAACCAAAAAAAATTGACCATAAGTCCATACTAGAAGTTAATTTTACTGGTATTTATTGTTGATGATACTAAATCTAAAGCCCAACGAGCCTAAAAATTATCCAAAGCCCATAAAGGTCCAATTCATGAACTCCGGTGAAAATAAATTAATCCACCTAGCAAAACGAATAAATCGGGGTTAGTGGGCAACTCATGAAAGGAAATTACCGTGAACTATCTGATCATCGTAATTGATTCATGATCAACTGTGTAGAACGATTTTTTTATTTCTTGTTCCTCGTTTTTCTATCCACTATGATTAGATAGGGATTAGAATGAGATTATTGAAGACCTCAATCTTTTTGTAAACCAATTAATGTTTATATCTGAATGGAGACAGAGGCATAGAGTTGGAAAGAGTACTGGAGGAAGAATTTCCAAAGTTTAATTAAGGTCGTTTGGTGCGCTATTGGACTAAAAATACAACAGGGCAGAAAACTTATAGAAGCACAACTGTTTAATGTTTGGTTTTCTAGAGAATCAAGGAAATTCTATTTAATTACATACAGGTACAGGGAGAATATTATAATTGGTACCAAACCGGCTGCAAGCAGGACAAACAACGCGGTGCGCACACGGCGGCGGGGGCCTTAATTTGCCAGAGGAGAGGCAGCGGTGGGAACCTCGAATATCCCGCACAAGCACAAGGCAAAAAACTATATGATGTTTGATTAAGAAAGGAGTCAAGCCTTTTGGGGAGCGGAATTAGACGAACAAAGAGGTCTGTGGTTCTTCATGTTTTAGAAGTCAAGATTTCTTTAGCACACCAATTACTTTCCACAACATCCCACTGGGTATTTTGGAGGCTGGCTTCTTGGTTTGGTAAAAGGCCCATCTTTTCTGGCATTCTATAGTTTGTTTTCTAACAAGGGAAAATCATACTACTACTACTCCTACTGCTAATAATAAATCATGCTCCTTGTGTTTCAAAAAAAAACATTCAATCATTGCCAATCCATTCATTTGACGGTTAAATTATATAAAAATGATGTCATTCATTCAATTTGACGGTTTTTTTTTCAAAAATAAAATTATTTAAAAATAAATAATAATGTATACATAAAAGTAATACCTTTTAAATAAAAACAAAAATAAAAATATTTTCTTTCTCTTTTCTTATTTTCTCTTTCTAAAAAAAATAATTTCCAAGAATATTTTGATTAATTCATATCACTTTTCCGTTAGATTTAACAATTGTATTTGCAACTTATATAGCGTAAATACAAATTGAAACTTGAGGGATGAATTAATGGCGTATAGTATTTTTCCTTGTTAATACAAGTGGTTTCTTCACTGTTCATATTTTATTAGGCAATTACACTTTGCACCTACGTGGTTTGGGAGTCTTGACACTTTGCATCCCGTTCTTTCAATTTTAACACATTTCAACCACATGGTTATGGGTTCCTTCGATTTACACCCTGAATGAAAATTTCAATCACACGTGACTCACTTGCTCATTTTGCCCCAATATTCAAAAAGAATTAATTACACTTCGAACCCATGTAGTTTGGGAGGTCTTACATTTTGCACCCACGTGTTCTGTACGTGGTTGATTTTTTCGTTCGAAATAACGGATAAATTGATGGGCAGGGTGCAAATCTTAGTAAGCCATAACTACGTGTATAAAATATGTCAAAATTGAAATAATAAAGTGCAAAGTTTAAAGATTCCCAAATCACGTGGATGCAAACTATAATTAACCCTTTTTTATTGATTGTTTTGATAGTTTGACTTTCTAAACGTCCTTAGCCTACTGATTTCCAACGCCTGGGGGAAAAAGTATTGTTTTAAAACTCAAGTGGTGGACGGACTAGCCGACCGAGCATTTTGCTTCGTGGAATTCAAATTCTGTCCGTGCACAGAGGAATTCGGAAAACTATGGCGAAGAGAAACTACAGGCTGATCAAAGAAGTGTGATGGCTGGAAACAGCGTAGGAATATTAATTGTAGCACGCACTAACGCCTCTGAACGTGGATAACTATATATGTGAGAACATCACCTTCCTCTTCAACAAAGAAATCAAAACTTCCATTACCCATTTTTCAAAGCTTAGAGAAAAAAGATGAGTGTAGAAGTATTGGATGCCGCTACCATCCACAACTTCGTGGAGGACGAAGAAAAAATTGTATTTTATAACATACGTAACACACCAAGTTACGAAAAATTATAAGCTGATAATATTTTACTTCAATACACTATTCAATGCCACTGAGAATTTAGTTCCATATTCAATTAATCTGAAATAAGTATACTGTTTTTCGTGCATAACAATGTTAAAAAAAAATAAACTAAGTACTTTTCTTACTTAAATTTTGTCAAACAGAGATGATATATAAGGAGGATATCAAGATATTTAACATATTTTTCCTTTCTTCCTTAAAAAAAATAGTAAAACATTATTAACCCAAGATTTTGAAATTTGTGATAAATCTCCTGAAACAGAGTGCCAATAGAAGTGGGTATTGTAGAAAACTCTTTATAAACACTTTGACAGCAAAACCTATAAGAGATTTTATGCATAATATAAGCTTAAACATAAAGATCTAACAATAATGATGCCGAATCCACCACGCGGGACCACAAGGCCTTATGGCCACCAACTAGTCAAAAATTCATAGAGAAAATAAAGACAAAGTTAGAAAAGTTAAGAATCATACCTTTCCAAAGTAGTGGATGATTAAACAAGAGTTTTCTTCAACAAGAATCCAAGATGAGCAAAGAGTGTGCGGCGGCACAAGTGAGAGGGAGAGAGGATTATCGGGCAGAAGTGAGAAAGAGTTAGGTCAAAAGTGAATAAGTAAGGGTAAGAAAGTAAATGGGCTTAAAACTTAAAAAGCTAAGTAAGACACATAACCCCATTGTCTTTTAGAAGGAGCTCAACCTTCCCTTAAACACCATGCCCATACTTGTGACTTAAAAAAAAATTCTCTAAGTCACCAAGACACATACCTGAGCACCGAATATCTTCCACCATTAACACCGTGGATAGACAAGCTACAGAGAAATTCAATGCAAACTAAATATCACAGTTTAGTCACAAAAAATTACATTTTATTGAATTTTCACAAAATCATAAAAAATTCTAGAAATATCAAAATATTATCTAAGAGCATGTTAGACTAACAAAAATATTATTATACATGCATAACCAAAAACTAAATAACTGATCAAAATTTTAAAGATAATTGACAAAATATACTACGGCGTTGTCTCAAAAATTCAAATCTTGACGTATCAAGAGGTTTTGTAAATAAGTAAGCTAATTGGTTTTCAGTGGGAACATGTTCAATAGTAATAAACTGATTTTCAACAAGATCATGTATAAAATGATGTCAAAAATCTATATGCTTCGTATGATGAGATATGTCAAAGTTAGCTTTGTTGCAAGACAAAACATCATCAATAATTAACCCATAACAATTATCAGACATGCGTGTTCGAATAAAAATAGATTTTCCCTTACTATTCCAGTCAGCGGTTTCTTTCTCATTCATAATCCATTGTTGTGGTTCCTTCACAATTGTTTCTTCATTCACTGTGATAGACGGTTTCTCTCATCCTAAAGTTACAGCAGTCCATACCCTTTCATCTATGAGACTTAAGGAAAGCCCTCATTCTCACTTTTCAATATGCATAATTCGATCCATCGAAAAAGGAAAACTCTCAGTGATTGACCTCTATCCATATTGAATTTTTTGAGTTTTTGGAGTCGATGTCTGCTCTGATACCAATTGAACAAGATAGTTTAAGACTCAATATACAAGTGACTGAACCTAGAGGGCGGGTGAATAGATTCTCCAAATTTTCTGTCATTTTTAATTTCATAGCTGCACACTCTAAAAAAACTATCAGCAAATTTCAAGGACACTAATATCAACACTATACTATGCGGAATCAAAACAATATGGACAAGACAATGCAGATTATCAATGCTTCAATATAACCAAGACTTTCTTTCTTAATAAAAAAACAAATGAATGACAATCGCAACAGCAACACTAAATATTCTATGAAATCACAATCACACACGATGACACCAAGAGTGATGACAAGAGAAAATCCGCTTGAAAGAATTTTTCAAGAGGTAAAAACTCTCCGGGCCAGATAGGCCGGTTTAAGCAAATCTAATAGAAACTTCAAACTCGGTATACAGTGATCTATAAACTACCCAACACCCCGTTGCTAGTTTATCCAATTTTTACCTTACCTGGAATACAACATCCAGATTTGCACCTTGCAGGGAACGAGAAACTTGTCTTCCATTTGAAGTTGATTTCTAAAACTATCTCCACAGCCAAGACAATCTTTCCACACACCCACGTGCAATCATCTCTTTTACAACTGGAACACCCAGTCTTCGTAGATCTCCAGCAACCTCTGGAGTTAACCTTCTTTATCATGGTTAATTTTGGTGATCGAAATCCAAACTGAGATGATATGAAAAAGACAAATCTCGCAGGGTTTGATCTCAGTTCACACACATACAAACTATGAAATAGTAACAAGAATATATCACAAAGGCTTTGGAAGCTAGGTCTCTCAAATTTTTTAGGAACATCATGAATAATTGTGAGAAAATGGCTTTTATACTCTCGGGAGTCGGAGGAAAGGTTTTCATGAAGTTTTGGAACTTCTTGAATCTTGGGTGAAGTAGTTAAAACCATTACAACAGTCTCTCGTCAAATCTGATCAAACTGTAAGCGAAGTCTAATCAAACTTCGAGTGCTTCAGAAACATCAGCATTCCAACTTCGCATTAGTAAACTATAAGCATGAGGGAGGACTTGATAGACATCCACTCATAATTTTATTTGGACATCCCTGTTAGTTCTTAATTATTTATAACTTTACAACATATTTCAGCGACATAGCTTAGATAACTATGTTGGTTTTAGTTTTTAGGTTCAGCTTTGGTTTCTGCTTACTATGGAAGGGGCTGCGAAAGGTGCTGCTCTTACGCTGGTTAAGCTGTAGATGCAGAAACCAAAGCTGAACCTCAAAACTAAAAGCAACATAGTTATCTAAGCTATGTCGCTCAAATATGTTGTAATGTTACAAATAGTTAATTAAAGGAACGAAAAGGGGTGTCCAAATAAAATCATGAGTGGATGTCTATCATGTCCTCCCTCATGCTAGCTAGCTGATCTACGGCTATTATCTGTACGCGTACGCGCGTTTTGTATCAAGAAAAACTTTTGAGTGGTGTTTGTATCCTTGATTATCAGCTTTCTTGTCACATAACTTATGATCTTTGTTATTATTCTTCTGTCATTTCTTTAATCGGTCGTCAACTATTATGCACCTCTCCGAACTAGCTAGCTAGGATTCTTGTGGGTGGTTGTGGACCTGTGGTAACTACCAATGCTAAAGAAATCTTCAAAAACATGGAGACACACAGATAATCTTTTTCTCCTCCACTTCCGGTCCCCAAAGGCACGATTTCTTTGTCTGGTATGGGATCGAGAATTCTTCGGTCAATATATAATTGGATTTTCGGTGCTGATTGCATGGATACGTACTGTTCAATGTCGGCGAGATCCACATGAAACTAGTTGCATATATATATATATATATGTTATATTTCTGAATCCAACTTTTTAATTGATGGCTAACACAGGGAGTATGGACACGTCTCATGACAGGAGATGATAACAAATGTTATCTTCAGACTGACTCCAGTCCTTTCATCCGCTAATTGGGTTTAGAACTTTTTTGAATGCATGCCTGATGTGTCCAGAGAACAAGGGGGAGGGGAGAAACAGAGACAGGCAATGCATATATCAGAATACAGAGCAAGACAAGTCTCAAACAGAGTTAAGACAATTTAGGTAATCTAATGAACATCCCAGCCGCATAACCACCAGGAGCTCCAAGCAAAATTAGACATTGACAGTCATAGAATACCAAAATGGTTCCAGCAAATACCAAAATGATTCAGAATCTTCCATCAAAGGATATTGTTATACATTACAAGAAACCTAGGAACGATGTTCTGCTTAAGATCTCTATGATTATAATATATGTTTCAAAACATTTATTCCCAAACTTTTTTTTCTAAGGTAGACTTAATACTCTTTTGTGAATGAATACAAGTGATCTCCTCGTAAACATTTGTTTTTCTTTTATGGAACCTTGATGGGCGCCATGATATAATATGACAGGTGTAGTTAATGATCTTGCGCTACATTTGGGCAACAAGAAGATCGTGGGGTGGCTTCAAGAACGACATTTGGGCTTCATTTTGTGAGCCGTTTGATTTCTTTGAATCCCTTCTTCATTGGAGAATAACTTACGATACGTAGTTTGAAAGCCTCAGGAGCATGCATAATTGAAGGCACAGAAAGGCATAAGTGACACAAAACAAAACTAGAAAATTACGCAGATGCATTATTAATGAATATTACAGTACTACATGATGGATATATAAGTAACAAGTACACAAAAAAGTCACAGGGAAAGTCTCAGGTGAGGGCCAACATTTGTCCTCAGAGGGTCACATATTTTAGGTGATCTGAGGGGAATTTGCAAGGAGAGACAGCCTGGAACCACATGCTTATTCATATTTCACTCAAACATATGCGAGCTTATTATTATGTTACATAATTATTAGCGCACGCAAAGAGAGACTTCCTTTTCGACCTTCTAGGGCTGGGCTGCTTTCTCCTTCTGAGCTTCTTTTCCACAGCACCTTCGGCGGCCGCCACCACCATACCGCCGTGCCCATGCCCGCCGCCACCATACCCTCCGTGCCCGCCACCATAACCTCCGTGCCCGCCACCATACCCTCCGTGCCCGCCACCATACCCGCCGCGCCCGCCGCCACCGCCATAATACTTTGGGTCATCTACCTCACTTCCCATTGTAGCGGCCTCTGCTTCACGTGTAAAATGACACATATTGTTAGTATGATGTAAATTGTAATTGTCTATATATATGTTGTCTTATTTTACAATACCATGGATTATACACATCATGAAAAGCTAGCAAGTTGTTATTGATCATGCTGTGCCCTATGTTGCGAGCAAAAACTCAACAAATACTGCTCTAAATTAATGCTAGCTAGCTTAGCCCAATGTGCTCAATTGTTCTTATTCTATTCGTAAGCTCATCCATTCATTGATAACTCAGAGAAAAATTAGAATTGTGCGTGACCATAATACTAAGTGCAACACAAAAACTGCCGATGGAAATGTGTAATAAATAAATGTCAGCAAGCTGGTACAAAATGCATGTTATGATCGTAACGCGCGCACCGTGTTGTTCAGAGGTAGTCACAGCCGAATCCCTAGCCGCCACCTCCGAAGAGATGAGGAGCACAATGGCAAACATAAGACCCAGCAAAAGAAAAGCCTTGGAACCCATTTCTCTTAGAAAGCAACTATTATTCAGAGAAAATGTTGGAGACAGATGGTAAAGACGATGGCTGTCTTTTCTCTATTTATAGGCCAATAAAGAGAGAGTAACATTTAATGAGGAAGTCATGTATTAAAGGAGATCTGTCGGACCCTACGTTGCGGTTGGATGTTGGGCAGACGTTGTCTGTGATCTTATTCGATCTTATCCGATCTTATCTTATCCTTATAGGGAACCCAAGCCTTGATGCTCAAATCCATGACTTCTACTTTTTTTCTTTTTGTAGTACGTGGTGACAATGGTTGAGAGAGTACTATAGTGTAAGTCTCATAGTTTTATATATTGGCACTAACTTTCGTTTTAAGGAGTCATTAATAATTGAATGTTATTTAACTCTTGTAAAAACGTATCTTGTATGAAAGTCTGTTCATAAGATTTTATAAAGAACAAGTTTGGATCTAGCTTGAAGCTCAACTAGTACTGCTGAGTTCTGCAGATACAGAGTACTGCAGAAAAGTTCTAGAGAAGTTGAGCTGGCTTGAGCCTAGATAGCCTGGTGTTAGATAATAGGACACTGATCAGAGTGGAAGCTTACTTGAGGCTTGACGTACGCTCAAACACGAGTCTGTTAAAATTTATCGAAAGGAAAGATATTCATTTCTCACTCGAGTTTGTTATGACGACTTCTTTTTTCAACGATGAAACCTTCATTTTCTTAGTCTCTATAAGTAGAGAATATTTCAAAATTTGCGAAATATATCTTTAGAGAGATCATATTGAAAATTGCACAACCTTGAACAAGTAAATACACAAATTCTCTCTCGTTCATTAAGAAAATCAATCTCCTTGAAATCCTGTTGTGAGTAGGTAACCTTAGAAGTTCTGAAGATTTGTGAGTGCTGGAGTTCCAGTGATCGTGAAGCAAGTGTGCTCGGAAAGGATTTGCTAAGGAGGACATTTAGAGGTTCTCAATTGACCGTTTGGTGCAGGTTCAAATGTGTCATTTGAATAGTTACAATTGATCAGATTTGTAATTTAGCAAACATTTTGCTGTAACATAATCGCCATTTGTAAGTTTAAACCCTCTAAGTGGATCGTTTGGCAGTTACACGCTGGAGTGATTTTCTCATCTTGAAGATGTTCTTCAAAGGGGTTTTCAATTCATGAACAAGCTGCGTTTCTTGTGTGTGATTGCTTTATCTCGTTACCACTTGTGATTAGTTTTTTGATTACTGGGGTTTATTGACTTTAATCTTGGTTATCTGGTTATGAATCTTGGTTGAAGAATGAATAAGCTACTGCTGCATACTTGAATTTGCTACCCAACTAGTAAGACATTGATAATTGATAACATTGTCAGAAGTTGTAAATCAGATAACATTGCTTTTAATGTGGATCTTGCCGACATTGGACAGCCGAGGGGCTCCTATAATGGCTGAAGAAGTTGCCAAATATGCCAACTGGGACGGTATGAATGCCATCCCATCTCATTACTCTGGTGGGGACTAAAAGACTTTAGACCGCAAACGGATCAGTGAAGACCAGAAGAAGAAGATAACGTATATATATAGGTATTACTTATCTCAGATGCGTGAATGCGTAAGACGTCCTATCCATGTCCCTAGACAATATGTATGTATCTGAACTAGGGTAGGGTAGAGCTGCAACAACCAATAAGTGTATGTGCGTTATACTTTTAATTTATTACGACACACAATAATGTTATTAATTAATAAGCTACTAATTTAAGGATATTTGCGTTATATATACTTTTGTGGTTGTAATCAACATGGATCTTGAACTATAAATAATAATTTTCTATCTAAAATTAAAAAATTTATACCTTTTGATAAAAATTCTGTTGTTTCAGGATAAGTGAATCTTTTTTTTTTTTTTTTCTCTTAATGACTTGGTACGTACAAAATGTTTTCTTTCGGGTTGGAATGAATCCTGATCATGACATCAAGTAAATTGACCATCAGTCAGCCAGCATCGGGTAGCATATTAATAATTAAGAACGACACTAATTAGCTAGAACTGTGTGGTTTGAGTGTGCGGCCCTGAATTTGATTCCTTCATATCAAACCAGTGACTTAAGTGAGAGACTGTGGGTGGTGAGTTCATATACTAAAGTCTCTAGAATTTACTTATACGTCGAGTCAATATCATTCGCGAGGGCCTACTTACAAGATTTTCGTCGCTAACCAAAAAAAATTGACCATAAGTCCACACTAGAAGTTAATTTTACTGGTATTTATTGTTGATGATACTAAATCTAAAGCCCAACGAGCCTAAAAATTATCCAAAGCCCAAAAAGGTCCAATTCATGAACTCCGGTGAAAATAAATTAATCCACCTAGCAAAACGAATAAATCGGGGTTAGTGGGCAACTCATGAGAGGAAATTACCGTGAACTATCTGATCAATCGTAATTGATTCATGATCAACTGTGTAGAACGATTTTTTTATTTCTTGTTCCTCGTTTTTCTATCCACTATGATTAGATAGGGATTAGAATGAGATTATTGAAGACCTCAATCTTTTTGTAAACCAATTAATGTTTATATCTGAATGGAGACAGAGGCATAGAGTTGGAAAGAGTACTGGAGGAAGAATTTCCAAAGTTTAATTAAGGTCGTTTGGTGCGCTATTGGACGGGGATTTTATACTAGCTAGCTAGCAGACTAGATGAAGTACTAAACCAAAAGGACTAACAATAACAACAGGGCAGAAAACTTATAGAAGCACAACTGTTTAATGTTTGGTTTTCTAGAGAATCAAGGAAATTCTATTTAATTACATACAGGTACAGGGAGAATATTATAATTGGTACCAAACCGGCTGCAAGCAGGACAAACAACGCGGTGCGCACACGGCGGCGGCGGCCTTAATTTGCCAGAGGAGAGGCAGCGGTGGGAACCTCGAATATCCCGCACAAGCACAAGGCAAAAAACTATATGATGTTTGATTAAGAAAGGAGTCATGCCTTTTGGGGAGCGGAATTAGACGAACAAAGAGGTCTGTGGTTCTTCATGTTTTAGAAGTCAAGATTTCTTTAGCACACCAATTACTTTCCACAACATCCCACTGGGTATTTTGGAGGCTGGCTTCTTGGTTTGGTAAAAGGCCCATCTTTTCTGGCATTCTATAGTTTGTTTTCTAACAAGGGAAAATCATACTACTACTACTCCTACTGCTAATAATAAATCATGCTCCTTGTGTTTCAAAAAAAAACATTCAATCATTGCCAATCCATTCATTTGACGGTTAAATTATATAAAAATGATGTCATTCATTCAATTTGACGGTTTTTTTTTTCAAAAATAAAATTATTTAAAAATAAATAATAATGTATACATAAAAGTAAACCTTTTAAATAAAAACAAAAATAAAAATATTTTTTTTCTTTTCTTATTTTCTCTTTCTAAAAAAAATAATTTCCAAGAATATTTTGATTAATTCATATTACTTTTCCGTTAGATTTAACAATTGTCTATGCAACTTATATAGCGTAAATACAAATTGAAACTTGAGGGATGAATTAATGGCGTATAATATTTTTCCTTGTTAATACAAACGGTTTCTTCACTGTTCATATTTTATTAGGCAATTACACTTTGCACCTACGTGGTTTGGGAGTCTTGATACTTTGCATCCCGTTCTTTCAATTTTAACACATTTCAACCACATGGTTATGGGTTCCTTCGATTTACACCCTGAATGAAAATTTCAATCACACGTTCTACATGGGACTCACTTGCTCATTTTGCTCCCAATATTCAAAAAGAATTAATTACACTACGAACCCATGTAGTTTGGGAGGTCTTACATTTTGCACCCACGTGTTCTGTACGTGGTTGATTTTTTCGTTCGAAATAACGGATAAATTGATGGGCAGGGGTGCAAATCTTAGTAAGCCATAACTACGTGTATAAAATATATCAAAATTGAAATAATAAAGTGCAAAGTTTAAAGATCCCCAAATCACGTGGATGCAAACTATAATTAACCCTTTTTTATTGATTGTTTTGATAGTTTGACTTTCTAAACGTCCTTAGCCTACTGATTTCAACGCCTGGGGGAAAAAGTATTTGTTTTAAAACTCAAGTGGTGGACGGACTAGCCGACCGAGCATTTTGCTTCGTGGAATTCAAATTCTGTCGGTGCACAGAGGAATTCGGAAAACTATGGCGAAGGGAAACTACAGGCTGATCAAAGAAGTGTGATGGCTGGAAACAGCGTAGGAATATTAATTGTAGCCCGCACTAACGCCTCTGAACATGGATAACTATATATATATGAGAACATCACCTTCCTCTTCAACAAAGAAAACAAAACTTCCATTACCCATTTTTCAAAGCTTAAGAGAAAAGATGAGTGTAGAAGTATTGGATGCCGCTACCATCCACAACTTCGTGGAGGACGAAGAAAAAATTGTATTTTATAACATACGTAACACACCAAGTTACGAAAAATTATAAGCTGATAATATTTAACTTCAATACACTATTCAATGCCACTGAGAATTTAGTTCCATATTCAATTAATAAGAAATAAGTACACTGTTTTTCGTGCATGACAATGTTAAAAAAAAATAAACTAAGTACTCTTCTTACTTAAATTTTGTCAAACAGAGATGATATATAAGGAGGATATCAAGATATTTAACATATTTTTCATTTCTTCCTTAAAAAAATAGTAAATACACAAAATAAGTAGAGAATATTTCAACGATAAGTAGAAAATACACAAAATAAACTAAGTACTCTTCTTTTTTCAACGATGAAACCTTCATTTTCTTAGTCTCTATAAGTAGAGAATATTTCAAAATCGCAAAATATACCTTTAGAGAGATCATATTGAAAATTGCACAACCTTGAACAAGTAAATACACAAATTCTCTCTCGTTAATTAAGAAAATCAATCACCTTGAAATCCTGTTGTGAGTGTGTAACCTTAGAAGTTATGAAGATTTGTGAGTGCTGGAGTCGAGTGATCGTGAAGCTAGTGTGCTTGGAAAGGATTTGCTAAGTAGGACATTTAGAGGTTCTCAATTGACCGCTTGGTGCAAGTTCAAATGTGTCATTTGAATTGTTACAATTGATCAGGTTTGTGATTTAGCAAACGTTTTGCTGTAACAAAATCACCATTTGTAAGTTTAAACCCTCTTAGTGGATCGGTTGGCAGCTACACGCTTGGAGTGATTTTCTCATCTTGAAGATGTTCTTCAAAGGGGTTTTCAATTCATAAACAAGCTGCGTTTCTTGTGTATGATTGCTTTATCTCTTTACCTCTCTTGATTAGATTTTTGATTACCGGAGCTTATTGACTTTAATCTGGTTATGAATCTTGGTTGAAGAATGAATAAGCTCCTGCTGCATACTTGAATTTGCTACCCAACTAGTAAGACGTTGATCATTGATAACATTGTCAGAAGTTGTAAATAAGATAACATTGCTTTTAATGTGGATCTTACCGACATTGGACAGCCGAGGGGCTCCTATAATGGTTGAAGAAATTGCCAAATATGCCAACTGGAACGGTTGAAGAATGAATAAGCTCCTGCTGCATACTTGAATTTGCTACCCAACTAGTAAGACGTTGATCATTGATAACATTGTCAGAAGTTGTAAATCAGATAACATTGCTTTTAATGTGGATCTTGCCGACATTGGACAGCCGAGGGGCTCCTATAATGGTTGAAGAAATTTCCAAATATGCCAACTGGAACGGTTGAAGAATGAATAAGCTCCTGCTGCATACTTGAATTTGCTACCCAACTAGTAAGACGTTGATCATTGATAACATTGTCAGAAGTTGTAAATCAGATAACATTGCTTTTAATGTGGATCTTGCCGACATTGGACAGCCGAGGGGCTCCTATAATGGTTGAAGAAGTTGCCAAATATGCCAACTGGAACGGTATGAATGCCACCCCATCTCATTACTCTGGTGGGGACTAAAAGACTTTAGACCGCAAACTGATCAGCGACAACCAGAAGAAGAAGATAACGTCTATATATAGGTATTACTTGTCTCAGATGCATGAATGCGTAAGACCTCCTATTCATGTCCCTAGACAAAATGTATGTATCCGAACTAGGGTAGGGTAGAGCTGCAACAACCAATAAGTGTACGTGCGTTATACTTTAAATTGATGACACACAATAATAATATTATTAATAAGTTACTAATTTAAGGATATGTGCGTTATATATACTTAATTTTGTGGTTGTTATCAACATGGATCTTGAATTATAAATAATAATTTTCTATCTAAAATTAAAAAATTTATACCTTTTGATAAAAATTCTGTTGTTTCAGGATAAGTGAATCCTTTTTTTTCTCTTAATGACTTGGTACGTACCAAATGTTTTCCAAGGACCCTCAGGTCCTCCCGCTTCGAACTTTGTGCCCACTGAGGACCTTACATTCTCCATTATAGCCACTTTTATTGTTGGCCCTTAAACTCACCGCTTGCCCTTTAGGTCATTCTTATCATTTTTTTAGGTTGTAGTTTTCGTTGTGTTTTCCATATATAAAAGTTGTCGTTTTAACAAAAAAGAAAAGAAAAGTAACCGTCAGTCACCCACTCTCGAATAGTATCGTAGTAAGAACGACACTAATTAGAACTGTGTGGTTTAAGTGTACGGTCCTGAAATTTGAGTCCTTCGTATGAAACCAGTGACTTAAGTGAGAGACTGTGGGTGGTGGGTTCATGGACTAAGTCTCTAGAATTTACTTATATGTCGAGTCAATATCATCCGCGAGGGCCTACTTACAAGATTTTCGTTGCTAACCAAAAAAATGACCATAAGTCCAAACTAGCTAGAAGTTAATTTTACTGGTATTTATTGTTAATGATTCTAAATCTAAAGCCCAACGAGCCTAAAAATTATCTAAAGCCCATAAAGGCCCAATTCATGAACTCCGGTGAAAATAAATCCACCTAGCAAAACGAATAAATCGGGGTTAATTAGTGGGCAACTCATGAAAGGAAAGCGTCCTACGACTAATTGTGCAGGACAGAGGAAAGGCTAGTGGACAACCCACGATAGGAAAGCGGCCCACGACAAATTGAACAGGACAGAGGAAAACCGCCCATTAAGGTCATGGCGAAGGTGAAAACAGAGGGAAAAATAGTGGAAAAATAAGTATAAAAGGAATCAAGCAGAAGAGAAACATGTATGCAATGAAAGTATCGTATCAAAATTAACCATACATATTGGTTATATCAAACTGACTTAATCATTGGAGGACTTACTCCCCCATGGAGGGATTATCGTGAACCATCTGATCAATCGTAACTGATTCATCAATTGTGTAAAATGATTTTTTTTTTCTTGTTCCTCGTCTTTCTATCTACAATGATTTGACATGGATTAGAATGAGATTATTGCAGACCTCAATCTTTTTGTAAACCAATTGTTTATATCTGAATGGAGATAAAAGCATAGAGTTGGAAAAAGAGTGGAGGAAGAATTCCAGAGATTAATTCAGGTCGTTTGGTGCGCTATTGGACTAAAAATACAACAGGGCAGAAAACTTATAGAAGCACAACTATTTAATATTTGGTTTTCTAGAGAACCAAGGAAATTCTATTTAATTACAAACAGTTAGAGGGAGAATATTATAATTGGTACCAAACCGGCTGCAGGACAAACAACGCGGTTTGCACACGGCGGCGGGGGCCTTAATTTGCCAGAGGAGAGGCAGCAGTGGGAATCTCGAATATCCCGCACAAGTACAAGACAAAAAAAACTATTTGATGTTTGCTTAAGAAAGGAGTCATGCCTTTTGGGGAGCGGAATTAGACAAAACAAAGAGGTCTGTGATTCTTCATGTTTTAGAAGTCCAAGATTTCTTCAGCACACCAATTACGTCCACAACCTCCCACTTGGTATTTTGGAGGCTGGCTTCTTGGTTTGGTAAAAGGCCCATCTTTTCTGAAATTCTATAGTTTGTTTTCTATCAAGGGAAAATCATACTAGTACTACTCCTACTGCTAATAATAAATCATACTCCTTGTGTTTCAAACAAAATACAATCATTGCCATTCATTCAATTTCACGGTTAAATTACATAAAAATGATGCCATCCATTCAATTTGACTGTTAAATTACATAAAAATTGACCGAAATTTTTTTAAAATAAATAAAAATAATAAAAAATACCTTTTAAATAAAAATTATTTTCTTTTCTTTTCTTATTTTTTATTTTTTAAAAAATTTAATTTCAAAAGAATATTTCGATTAATTCATATCACTTTTCCTCTTATTTAACAATTGTGTTTGCAACTTATATAGCCTAAATATAAAATGAAACTTGAGGGATGAAATTTAATTTCGACCCATAAATGTCTCGAGAGACGTTGTATATATAGTATTTTCCCATATTAATACAAGTCGTTTTTTACTATTCATATTTTATTAGGTAATTACACTTTGCACCTTTGTAGTTTGGGGATCTTGACAATTTGTATCTTGTTCTTTCAATTTTGACACATTTCAACTATGTGGCTCAAGGATTCTTTCGATTTACACTCTGAACAAAAATTTCAATCACTTGTTCTGCATATGACTTACTTGCTCATTTTGCCCTTGATATTCAAAAATGATTAGTTACACTTTGAATCACGTTTAAGAGCATTGCACCTACATGTTCTGTACATGGTTGATTTTTCCGTTCGAAAGGATAAATTGATGGGATGCAAATCAAGGTAAACCAGAACCATGTGGTGAAATGTGTTAAAATTGAAAGAATAAGGTGTAAAATGTCAAGATTTCTAAATAACGTGGATGCAAAGTGTAATTAACCATATTCTGATTGTTTTGATAGTTTGAATTTCTAGACATCCTTAGCCTACTGATTTCCAGCGCCTGGGGGAAAAAGTATTGTTTAAAAACTCAAGTGGTGGACGGACTAGCCGACCGAGCATTTTGCTTCGTGGAATTCAAATTCTGTCGGTGCACAGAGGAATTCGGAAAACTATGGCGAAGAGAAACTACAGGCTGATCAAAGAAGTGTGATGGCTGGAAACAGCGTAGGAATATTAATTGTAGCACGCACTAACGCCTCTGAACATGGATAACTATATATGTGAGAACATCACCTTCCTCTTCAACAAAGAAATCAAAACTTCCATTACCCATTTTTCAAAGCTTCAGAGAAAAGATGAGTGTAGAAGTATTGGATGCCGCTACCATCCACAACTTCGTGGAGGACGAAGAAGCATTCAACGTCTCAGTAGCTGACCGTTTTGCCCTCCTTGACACGGACCATAATGGTCTGCTCTCCTTTTCAGAGATGTTGAAGGAGCTTCAGACTCTGAGAGTCTTTGAGACCCACTTTGGCATAGACGTGAAGCCTGACCCAGCTGAACTTGCTTATGTCTACAATTCCCTATTCGTGAAGTTTGATCATGACTCTAATGGGACCGTCGATCTGGAGGAGTTCAAGGAGGAAACCAAGCGAATGATGCTTGCTGTGGCCAACGGCGTGGGGTTCTTGCCGGTTCAGATGGTCCTGGAAGAGGATAGCTTCCTGAAGAAAGCTGTTGAACGAGAGTACTCCACCAGGGTGGCTCTCTAATTCCAAAAACTAGATCCTAATGAATCCTACATGTGTACCCCTATAGTGGACTAATTTGGTTTCCGCTTTTGTTCCCCTGTTTCCTCGATTTTTCTTGGTACTAATAATACACGAATTTTCTTTTGTCAACGAAGATGATTGAATTCTCGAGGTTAATAATAAATTAATCTATTTCCGTTGAAATAAAATAAAATAATAGAGCTTGCAAAATGATTAAAATTAATAAAAGGAAAAAATATACTTTTTCACCTGAGAATTATTACATGTTATGCACTATAAACTATTTTGTTTGAGATATTAATAAGACACAGTTTCGTGTTGTGAAACAGGAGTGACAATTTGGCTCAATTTTTCCAGATTTACAAATTTCCTCTCTCTCTAATTGATATTTGCTCATGCTGTGATGGTTGATTTTAACCATATATGTTTCAGTTCCATATGTGAAATGTTGAAGACAATTTTTTCTTTTGTAAATCTTTGATATTTGCTCAAACCGACAAAATCGGGCCGATCCCGAACCTGGTCGGCCCAGTCGGTTCTTTCAGCTGATTGATTGGAAATATATTAGAACCAAACCAACCAGTTCGACCCACGGTTTGGGCTCCAAATCGAACCAACTGGTCGGTTTTCAGCCCTAGGCTACGACTAATTGAGGAGGACAGAGGAAAGGCCAGTGGAAAACCCACGATAGGAAAGCGTCCCACGACAAATTGAACAGGATAGAGGAAACCCGCCCATTAAGGTCGGGGCGAAGGTGAAAACAAGGGAGGGAAAAGTAGTGGAAAAATAAGTATAAAAGAAAGCAAGCAGACAGAAAAACAAGTATCCAATGAAAGTATCGTATCAAAATTAACTATATTGGTTGGATCAAACTGACTTAATTAACCGTTGGAGGACTTACTCCCCGGTGGAGGGATTTCTTTTTTGCGTTGCAGATACAAAGGATAAGAGAAGAAGAATAGCTGTTGTTCTAGATAGTTACCGTGAACCATCTGATCAATCGTACGTAACTGATTCATCAATTGTGTAGATCGATTTTTTTTTCTCTTTTTCCTCGTTTTTCTATCCACTATGATTAGATAGGGATTAGAATGAGATTATTGCAGGCCTCAATCTTTTTGTAAACCAATTGTTTATATCTGAATGGAGATAAAAGCATAGAGTTGGAAAAAGAGTGGAGGAAGAATTCCAGAGATTAATTAAGGTCGGTTGGTGCGCTATTGGATGGGGATTTTATACTAGCTAGCTAGCAGACTAGATGAAGTACTAAACCAAAAGGACTAACAATAACAGAAGGGCAGAAAACTTATAGACGCACAACTATTTAATGTTTGGTTTTCTAGAGAATCAAGGAAATTCTGCTTATAGAGAGTTTATAATTTTTTCTTTTTTGGCTATATATTTATTAGAAAAAGAGAAGAGGGATGAGGTACATTAGTGAGCTTTCAAGTTCTTAGGATAGTTTAGGCACTCGTAAATATTCATCTATTCACACCCTTAGCAATGTGAGATTCACTGAGAGAGGCCTGAAGGTTTTTTTTTTTTCAAATACATTAATTCTCGAGCTATGTTTATTGAAATGTGGTTGTTTGTGTTGATAACAATATACAAAATTTCAACCTCCAGGCCATGTTCTGATTATTTCATCTTTACATTTTTCTTGGATCGTGATATTTTAGTAGAGATAAAGTGTACAGGCCATTAGTAAGAGTGCAAAATTTAAAAAACTAAAAGAAGTGTACAGGAAATCATAGAGTTGCGTATCTAATTTAGTTAAGGGTACTATATGCCTAGTTGGTAGCAGGATATACTTCTACCATAATCCATGAGGGATTTTCAAGGGAGATTATATATGCCAGGAGCAATAATGCTGGAGATACGCCATTAATGAGTATAGTGGGGGTGTTGGATGGAGTAGATGACATCAGGGAAAGTCTCAGATTCTCTTTTAAAGAGACTTTACAAATAAATAATTGACACCACACACAAGGAATCCCATACCTTGTCAATTTATGCAACTCTATGATTTCCTATAATCTTTGCAAATGGCATACTTAAGATTGAATTGTATAATCTCGCTTGAATTGTGAATGATTAAGATTGAATTGGTTGATGAATTTTGTTTTATTTAGATAATTACTAAGTTTTTGATTAAAAAAAAAAAATTCAGCCAGCGTCGAGTCATCTAATACTCCTAACGTGGCTACTACTTTTGAAAGAATATTAAGATGAGAGATGAGTGGATGAATGATAACATGGTAGTATACATCGATAGGAAAATTTTTGAAACTATTGAAAATGAAGCTATTTTGTAACATTTTCAGAAGATGCAGACCTGTAAGATCTAATTGCCACCTCTCAGTCTCAGCAAATAGTACGGTACGTGTATTTTAATATTTTTAATGCTTTTAATTGTCCTTAATTTTCGATATTTTAACTTAGAGTTGTTCATACCCAATGTACCGGATAAGCCGTTTTTCAAATATTGGACACCGCCACTACTATCGTTAAAGAGCAATAACCAGCCCTTAATGGTAGCAGTTTCCAGTTAACCTGTATTTATATTGAGCCTTTTTTTTTAGCATTTTACATACTTAGTTCAATGTATTTTTTTTCTTTTTTCTTTTGATCCGTTGAGTACATAAAGTAGTTTCTAGTGTTGCATCATGCATGATGCCAACAACCAACAAAGGCATAAATTAGGATTTAATTGTTCTAGTGCCCTTAAAGAGATACTATTCAACTTAGCGCTCCATTATGAAAATATATCATCCACAACAGAATAATACTTTTTCATTGCTTTTCAAAATTTTAGGCTTTTCTTATCAATCCAAAATAAGTCCATGAATTAGTGAAAAGTAAAATATGCAATGTTTCTTGCATCTCTCAACCAAATTGATTCAAATTCATCATTTTGTGGGACAGGCTCATGAATCGCTGATTCTTGAGAAATAAGCAGTTAGGATATATATCTTTAAGAACATAATATGGAAAGGGAAAAAATAAATGGTAATAAAACAAAACTATACTGGAAGAAAAAGCTATACTTTCTTAATTATCATCATGCATTCACTTTGGTTGAGGTCGACGTAAGGGGGAGGGGTTGGGGAAATTTTGCTATTTTTTCTTTGAAAAAAGAAATTCAGTTTAGTGGTACCTAGGAATAGTTAAAATCACCGGGTTTCTGCAAATAGGGGCCACCGAAACCGAAACCGGTTAGGTTGAGTACCGGAACTCGGGGCTGGTGGAAATCAAAATTTTCATTGTTGTTGAGCACTTCTATTTGAACTCTTAAGACACTTTTTGCATTACTTAGTTTCCGGTGTGGTTGAACACCCCTATTTTAACTCTTAAGATACTTTTTGCATTACCTAATAACATTTTTTTTTATTATTTTGCCTTAAGAGTTCACCCACTTCAAATTGGATCTAGTTCTGCCACCGGGAATAAGTATAGTTTAAAAACTTTTAAGTGGTGGACGCACTGGCGGACCAAGCATTATGCTTCTTGGAAGTCAAATTCTGTCGGTCTACAGAGGAATTCGGAAAACTATGGCGAAGAGAAACTACAGGCTGATCAAAGAAGTGTGATGGCTGGAAACAGCGTAGGAATATTGTAGCACGCACTAACGCCTCTGAACATGGATCGCTATATATATATATGAGAGCAACACCTTCCTTTTCACCAAAGAAATAAAAAATTCCATAACCCATTTTCAAAGCTTCAGAGAAAAGATGAGTGTAGAAGTATTGGACGCCTCTACCATCCACAACTTCGTGGAGGACGAAGAAGCATTCAATGTCTCAGTAGCTGATCGTTTTGCCCGCCTTGACACGGACCATAATGGTCTGCTCTCCTTTTCAGAGATGTTGAAGGAGCTTCAGACTCTCAGAGTCGTTGAGACCCACTTTGGCATAGACGTGAAGCCTGACCCAGCTGAACTTGCTTATGTCTACAATTCTCTATTCGTGCAGTTTGATCATGACTCTAATGGGACTGTCGATCTGGAGGAGTTCAAGGAGGAAACCAAGCGAATGATGCTTGCTGTGGCCAACGGCGTGGGGTTCTTGCCGGTTCAGATGGTCCTGGAAGAGGATAGTTTCCTGAAGAAAGCTGTTGAACGAGAGTACTCCACCAGGGTGGCTCTCTAATTTCAATAACTAGGTCCTACTGAATCCTTCGTGTGTAACCCTCTAGTGGACTAATTTGGTTTCCGCTTTTGTTCCCCTGTTTCCTCAATTTAGTTCTTGGTACTAATAATACATGAATTTTCTTTTGTCAACGAAGATGATTGAATTCTCGAGGTTAATAATAAATCAATCTATTTCCGTTGAAATAAAATAAGATAAAATAAAATAATAGAGGTTACAGAATGATTAAAATTAATAAAAGGAAAAAATATACTTTTTCTTCTAGGAATTATCACATGTTTTGCACAGTAAACTACCATGTTGAGATATTAATGCACCCACAAACTACTCATTCATAACAAAATTGCATCATTTATCTATTTTTTTCTGTTAAATTGAACAGAAATTGAGTTTTTTTATTACGAAATGTCGATTATTCTCTTAAAAAGATCAAATAGCCAGTTACATTTACATCTAATTTGATGAAAAAAAATAGACGAATAGTGCAATGTATTAGAGATTAGTAATTTATAGGTGCAATGTCTTAAACATGGTAATTTAAAATGCAAAGTGCAAAACTTATGATAATTCATGTGTAAAAAATGTATTTTCTCAAGAACTACTTAGAAAAAAAAAAAAAAGTGAACACAAATACAATATGTTCAAGAAATTATAGCACACTTACTATGTCTTACCTCTATCACTAGTAAAACAACTTACAATCCCTCTTCTAGTTAAATTTTAACAAGACGAAGAATTATAGATGATAACATTAACAAAAATAATCGTATAAGTTGAATTTACAAGTATAACCTGTTTTGTGTTTGCGTAATAGACCAATGATGCCTCACACTGAGGACCGAAAGTTGGAAAAGGTTCCCGTGGGTCTCCCTGTTTTTGAAGTCAAGATTTCCTCTGCATTCCTCTACCTACCATAAGAATCCCTGTACAAGGCTAGGATCTTTCTGCTTAGTAAACAACAAGAAGGTTGTTTCTCGGATGTTCATATTATTTGGTAAGATCGTTCCTATGGGCCGAGGCCCAGTTTTCGACCGTCTTTACCAGTGAGTCTGTGTGCTTTGGGTATTGATCGACTGCAGAGGCCTGCCAATTTATTGAGCTTCAAGATTCCTAAGAGTCTTATCCGGGGTGAGCACGGGGAATGAGGGAATCACAATGTCAGTTTCAGTATTTACTGGAATATAATTTTTTTGTTTCGATTCCGTTATTGGAATGGAACTAGAATTTTTGAAAATTGTCACAAATAACTTCTAACTCCGGTTCTATGTCAGAATCGGAACCGAATCGAAAATTCCGGCTCTTGACTGGAATTTTTCCCACCCCTAACCTTACTAGAGACTTTAACCATGGGCCGCAGCAACGTAAATGTGTGCACTAAGTTCACCGTCAAGAGGGAGTGTTCTTTGGTCTTTCAAGAGTCTCTCTCTCTCGCACATGCACCCATGAACGCTACTCTAAAGAAGATGGCTTTGGAGTTTTGAGAGGGTTCATCGGGAACAGGCGAGCTCAAATTTATCAGCACCGACCACCGTGTTACCGACAGGATTTTGGGGTTTTTCTAGAGCTATAGCTAGAAAGTTTTCGTGGGTTTAACTCCTTCCATATCGTGAACAAGAATTGCTCAAAACGATTAGGAAGTTAGTATTCTTCCTATCAGAAAAACCCTGAGTTTATTTGATTGCGTTCCAGGAAAGTCTGCAATGCATCACGCAATACGTCACCGTGAAGCACATGAGAGTAATAAGTAAAGCATAAACGATATGCTATTGGCCGGAGATCCATTATATTCAATTATTTGCACGTGAAATGGCTGGCAGTGAAACAGAGCATACGATGGACCACTCCTAAAGTGATGATGAATTTCTGCATAAATTCTTGCCAAGCCTTCATATCCTCGGCTACAAGCCTGGAGCTTCAAGGCTACTCGTCAGTCTATACGTAGTGCCTTGTTTAGTGCAGAGCACATGCCAACCTTTATTTAATCGGGTACTGTCAGGCGTCAGCCAGAAGAAAAACCAAAAGAAACAAATAAACAGAACAGATTAAAAATCTGAAAAGTTGTGTGTATTTAGATGGGTCCACGGACCACATTCCACATCTGCAGGAAGAAGTTGAGAATTTTGGTGCTTAAATATACTTATAAATGGAGTAGGTCGTTGGTACCAAGAAGATTTTGAGACAAATAAGAATGATGAATTTGGAAGATCAGGACCACTGCATTGAGCTGATGATAATGGCTGTCCCATGTTTGATGCATCAATGGTACGGCATTGCAATTCAATGCTTCTGACGGGGAATCGTGGCATGTCATGATCACCTCTCCTAATATCGCAAGAATTTCCTAATGCTCCATTCTTTGCAAAACGCCTTAATCTTACTACTACACACTAAGAGATGTTAAATAATTAAGGAAAAAGGGATTTAAGTTCCCTAAATTTCATTGGCATTTTTTTAAAGTTCGACAAACTAAACTGCAGAAAACCAAAAGGAACTGCAGATGCAGTAAACAGGAAGGAATAGAAATAAACCCAATAGCAAGCAAACTTTATGAGCCCAATCGGATGCAAACCATGTGCAAAAAGTATATGCAAAAGCAATAAGAATATGTACTCCCAAATTTATGCTTTCTATCTAATCAGAGGCCCAGTCCAGCTCTAAAGCTCTGCAATCCCTGCAGATCGTCTGATCGAATTCTAGCTAACATGTTGTTTCCTCTAATTAAAATGCCTTAAAACTGTTTCCTTTGCCTTTATTAACAATTATCCACCGAAGCCTAGTGACCACAACTGAGTGAGAACGTCACCTGCACTTTCCAACTTTTCTTTGAAATCATTTATAATGTCAGGAGCCTCAGCAGTCTTGATGCTTTCCAATAAGCTGGGGCACTATCTACTTGAGAGAATCCTTCTTCAAATTGCTCAGTTGAAATGGGCATCACTGGAGGGCTGGTAAGGACTGTCTTCTCTAGAAGCCGGTCTGCTGGGATTCATGAGAGCAATGTAAGTCTCTACTACTGTAGTCATACAATTTTTCATGAAGCTAAAGTGGTTTAAATTATAGATAATGAAATGGCTATTTTTCTTATAGTCTCTGCTCAATTTCTAGTTGTCATATGCTTATTTATACCTCTGCAGGTTGGTTACATAGTCCACTCCAACTGATCACTTAGTTTTTGACTGCGAGTAAAATAACTATTTGGCTTCCTGTTTGATTCTGTCAGGTGAGAAGCAATGCAGTGGAAAGGAAAAGATGGAGCTTCGTTAGAGCATACCTATGCGGGGATGAATTCAATTCAGTGCTTGCGAAGGTGGATTCAGCTTCAGTTAAAAGCTCTGAGGCCACTGTTACACAGCCCATACTAGTTCAGCAAATGCAGATATCCACAGAGGAAGGCAGAGGAAGATATACTGGTGGAAAAGCAGGATTCAACCATTCAATTATTGCAGCACCCACATCCAGTCACATTTAGAGGCAATTTATCCTCTTAAAAGACACTTCGTTTTACCGACAGGATTTTGGGGTTTTTCTAGTTGAGCTATAGCTAGAAAGTTTTCGTGGGTTTAACTCCTTCCATATCGTGAACAAGAATTGCTCAAAACGATTAGGAAGTTAGTATTCTTCCTATCAGAAAAACCCTGGAGTTTATTTGATTGCGTTCCAGGAAAGAACTGCAATGCATCACGCAATACGTCACCGTGAAGCACATGAGAGTAATAAGTAAAGCATAAACGATATGCTATTGGCCGGAGATCCATTATATTCAATTATTTGCAGGAAAGTCTGCAATGCATCACGCAATACGTCACCGTGAAGCACATGAGAGTAATAAGTAAAGCATAAACGATATGCTATTGGCCGGAGATCCATTATATTCAATTATTTGCACGTGAAATGGCTGGCAGTGAAACAGAGCATACGATGGACCACTCCTAAAGTGATGATGAATTTCTGCATAAATTCTTGCCAAGCCTTCATATCCTCGGCTACAAGCCTGGAGCTTCAAGGCTAATCGTCAGTCTATACGTAGTGCCTTGTTTAGTGCAGAGCACATGCCAACCTTTATTTAATCGGGTACTGTCAGGCGTCAGCCAGAAGAAAAACCAAAAGAAACAAATAAACAGAACAGATTAAAAATCTGAAAAGTTGTGTGTATTTAGATGGGTCCACGGACCACATTCCACATCTGCAGGAAGAAGTTGAGAATTTTGGTGCTTAAATATACTTATAAATGGAGTAGGTCGTTGGTACCAAGAAGATTTTGAGACAAATAAGAATGATGAATTTGGAAGATCAGGACCACTGCATTGAGCTGATGATAATGGCTGTCCCATGTTTGATGCATCAATGGTACGGCATTGCAATTCAATGCTTCTGACGGGGAATCGTGGCATGTCATGATCACCTCTCCTAATATCGCAAGAATTTCCTAATGCTCCATTCTTTGCAAAACGCCTTAATCTTACTACTACACACTAAGAGATGTTAAATAATTAAGGAAAAAGGGATTTAAGTTCCCTAAATTTCATTGGCATTTTTTTAAAGTTCGACAAACTAAACTGCAGAAAACCAAAAGGAACTGCAGATGCAGTAAACAGGAAGGAATAGAAATAAACCCAATAGCAAGCAAACTTTATGAGCCCAATCGGATGCAAACCATGTGCAAAAAGTATATGCAAAAGCAATAAGAATATGTACTCCCAAATTTATGCTTTCTATCTAATCAGAGGCCCAGTCCAGCTCTAAAGCTCTGCAATCCCTGCAGATCGTCTGATCGAATTCTAGCTAACATGTTGTTTCCTCTAATTAAAATGCCTTAAAACTGTTTCCTTTGCCTTTATTAACAATTATCCACCGAAGCCTAGTGACCACAACTGAGTGAGAACGTCACCTGCACTTTCCAACTTTTCTTTGAAATCATTTATAATGTCAGGAGCCTCAGCAGTCTTGATGCTTTCCAATAAGCTGGGGCACTATCTACTTGAGAGAATCCTTCTTCAAATTGCTCAGTTGAAATGGGCATCACTGGAGGGCTGGTAAGGACTGTCTTCTCTAGAAGCCGGTCTGCTGGGATTCATGAGAGCAATGTAAGTCTCTACTACTGTAGTCATACAATTTTTCATGAAGCTAAAGTGGTTTAAATTATAGATAATGAAATGGCTATTTTTCTTATAGTCTCTGCTCAATTTCTAGTTGTCATATGCTTATTTATACCTCTGCAGGTTGGTTACATAGTCCACTCCAACTGATCACTTAGTTTTTGACTGCGAGTAAAATAACTATTTGGCTTCCTGTTTGATTCTGTCAGGTGAGAAGCAATGCAGTGGAAAGGAAAAGATGGAGCTTCGTTAGAGCATACCTATGCGGGGATGAATTCAATTCAGTGCTTGCGAAGGTGGATTCAGCTTCAGTTAAAAGCTCTGAGGCCACTGTTACACAGCCCATACTAGAGGACCTGTCAGCAAATGCAGATATCCACAGAGGAGAGGCAGAGGAAGATATACTGGTGGAAAAGCAGGATTCAACCATTCAATTATTGCAGGAAGAAAATGCTGCAACCCACATCCAGTCAGCATTTAGAGGCTTTCTGGTTAATTTATCCTCTTAAAAGACACTTCGTTTTACATCATTCAAAACATTTTTTAGTTTCCTCCAAATTTAGAAAGTGCTGCAACCCACATCCATTCAGCATTTAAAGGCACATGCAGTGCAAAAATTAATAGTTATTAAATTGCTCAAATTTCAGGCTAGGCGTCAAGTCAGAGGACTAACATTGAATGGTAAAAAGGAGCTTGCTGTTGGAGAAGAAAGTCCATGTATGGGATCCGTGGGCACATCAATTGAAGTTCAAACAGGAAATTCTGTGGAAGTTGTCTCAGTTCAAGAAGAAAAAGTTGATCTTCACCACCGAGTACAACAGAAAGCCAGAACTCAAGTCCTAAAATTTAAGGTAGAACAGAGGCAATCCTAACCTCACATGCTTCAGCTCCTAGAACTAGGTGCATTTATTCAAAATCGGAAAATACAACTTTGATCAGAGGAAATATAAACCAAAATGTTTCGCATATTGAGTTGATAAAGAACAAATGAAATCAACAATATTGACTAAGATATTGTACCAGCTGCAACTCTATTTCAGCTGGCATGAAGGGCTCTATTTGGGAGCGTCTTGTGTGCATCAGGGAAGGCTGGGAGCTCGTAGTCTTGCAATCCAAAAACTAATTGGTCAGAATTGAAAAACTGAAAGAAAAATTCCGGAAATTGAGCCAAAGAATTGCTTCTGATGTGTTTTCCCTATTGGAAGTGCCCTCGCAGAACGGACCCGGCCCGAATTCAAATATTGAAATGCCTAAATTTGGAGCACAATTGGTGATTCCTTCATTTAGGGTTTACAATTAGAAACACTTACCAACAAACAGTTCTCTTAATCCAACATTTCTACTTTCTCACTTGGTAAGATCTGAACCCTAATTAACCAACCAGCCTCATCCCTGACCTATTTAGCGAAAGATCAAGTACAATAGTAACATTTTTCCCACATAAAATTTACAGCATGACTGGGATGATAGCACAGTAAGTAGCAACATATCAAAAAGGAGAATTCAGAACAGACTAGAAGCGACAACCAGGCGCGAGAGAGCACTAGCTTATGCTTTCTCACAACAGGTAAGCATGAAGAGTACCTCTTTAAGGAACTGTGCATCTGAAATATTTTTCATGTGCAATTTTATGGCTGATAGCCTGATATATTGTGTACTTTATGGCATCTATTAACAGCTGCGAGTTTGTTCGAAGAGAAAGCAAACCAAAGCTGGTGGCACAGAACCCAACATAGGTTGGAGCTGGCTGGAACGGTGGATGGCAACCCGCATTACAGAAAGCTCCTCAGTCGAGAGCCAGATGAAAAACCAGCTTGAGACAATTGACATTAACCAACGTTTCATGTTCGAGAAGAGAGTTTTTGATGTATCAGGAGAAGAAAAAGAGAGTTGCGGCTCAAATGATGTGTCTGTCTCATTTGACAGCTTTAACATAACTGCACCAAAAGAGACAGATGGATTGAAGCCTACAAAAAACAGGCTTAAGGCCACCAGAAGCGTGTCTAGGCGGAAAACTGTGCCATGTTCCAAAGAGTATGCAAAGGTAGAACCTCCTTCTCTTGAGCTATAGCAATTACAGAATATGACAATCAAATCATAAGCCACAATCCAATTCAACATATACAATGCAAGACTCCATTGTTTCTTAGTTCTTCTACCAGTTGATTGACATCTTTTTCCCCAGCTCAGATATTTGTTCAAATTCTACAGGTGTGCCAGAAGAGTGCTTCAAAAGAGACTGAAAACGATATAAAGAACCATCAGAACCAATCAGGCAGCAAAATGGAAATTAAATGCAAACCACTTGTTCTTAACAATGTCCCAACTTCAGGAGCAGTGTCGAGTCCAAAAGGGTTCTAAACTCCCTCAAGACCATGCATGTTGTTGCTGCTATCTAAGATGTATTTTATTATGTGGGTTCTAATAGTAACTGAATTCCCTAGTAAATGCTTCAACTCTTGTCGTCATCTTAAGCATAAAATGGAATCACCTGCAAGCATGCCAAGAAGGATCGCTTCAGCTTAAGTGTTATGAATCTACAAAACCCCCCACAAGAGCTATGAATTGAATGTCAGTCAGATCTTAGATCTATGCATGCACAACAGAAGCGGTTTCAGGACAGTAGGTTGGGAAGAAAGAACTCCTATCAAGAATCATTAAACTCCCAAATTTTTTACTACAAAATCGGTGGACACAGAAGAAACACGAGAAACCTATGTAAGCAATCCTGATAACCGCAATTGCCACGGCAATACCCCCCCCCCCCAATGGGAGTTTATACCTCTAGAGCTATGAACTCTCCTTCCTTTGAGGTAACAAAACAATCTCCCACCCCTCGAACAAACAAAAAAATAAAAAACAGACCCCTTTTATCAGACGAGTCATAGCTAGAAGAGGACTTCAACCGGACAAATTGGTTTTTCAAAACCTACGACCCAAGATATCTGTCCTGAAAAGTTTAGACGCTGAAGAGATTTTTTTTTTATAGATAGAGATTACCTCTCCCTTACATAAACCAAAAGAAACCACCTATATATGCAACACTTGCATCATCACCATTCAGACCAAAAAGCAAAAAAGAGAATCAACACCACTAGGAGTATTGCATAAGAGGAAAAACATAATACCCAAACCCAATGGTTCGCAACAATAGGTTTTTCCATACAACCATTTCACCACCTTAAGCTCCAAACTCGCATGCGAAGTTTCGAAATACTGTAATAAACAAGAACTCTTAAAAACTACCGACATAATCCATACAGAAGTCATTCCCAAAGCCTATATTTTATCAATGTCTTCATCCTCGAACTCAATATAATCATCTCCACCGCCATCATCCTCATCATCAATGATGCCTTCGTTGAGACGTGTGTTCTCGGGAAGCTCACCATATGCCTTCAGAAGCCTGGCCTCATCGGGCATGTACTTGAGGATGACATCAGCCTTGTCATCTTGGTAGTCACGAAGACCAACAAGGATGATATCACCAGCTGCAATCCAGACCTTCTTGTGCATCTTCCCTCGGATATGGCAAAGGCGCTTGGTGCCATCAATGCATGTTGCCTCACATCGGCCATTTCCCAGCATGCGAAGCACTTGGGCATACTCCTGCCCATCTTCCTTGAACACAAGCTCACGCTTTTCGTCATCTGCTTCATTCTTTCCCCTCTTCCTGTTCTTACCTCCCTTTCCCTTATTCTTTGGCATGACTACTGACTCTGCTGCTGCACAAATGACAAAATTAGTTATCCACACCCGGCAAAAAACCTGATAGCTTAGGTTCATGAATACTTGCATTGAGCGGGGTGAAGAACAAGAGAAAGGCAATAGTTTAGCATAGACCCAGATGTACAAACCAAATGAATTGCTGAAATTTTATCACTAAAAAATCAGACTTAGCAAGTACCCACCCAATCAGATTGCTTCACAATGGGAAACACATAAATTGATAGTAAAACACGTCACATGGATTCTATAAACCAAATTTTAAAGAAATACATGAGCTCCATGAGCAGAGCCCCTGATTGAAGGTTAAAAAGAATACAATTCCAACAAATAGAAGAAAGAAAGAAATTTACTCAAACAAAGTGAAGTGGTTTTTTTTTCTTCTATAAGAACCAGGATAATTTGCACACAAGATTATTCCATTCATCTATGAAACCCTAGAAATCCCAATCAAACCAGTACCAAGCAAAATTATGGAAGTAGTAACAACATCACTCCCTAATCATATCAAGAATCAACGATAATCGGAAAACAAACAACGGTAGATCCTTACCCCGAAATTCCAACCGGAAAATCAGGCGGCACAGCTACCTGAAACAAAATCATCATTAATTGGTACCGAAAAAAGCAATCAAGAATATTGCGAAAAGAAATCATTAAAACCGCCGAATGTTTAACGATAATCATAGGCAAGCTAAGCAAGAAACTAACCCCAGAGATTGAGTGCAGAAAAGTCAAAAACTAGAAGCGATATGAGTGGTATCGAAGATTTAGGATGAGAAAAGAGGCCTAACTTCGCAGAGAATTTGTTCTCAAATTAGCAACGAAGTCAAGTTGAAGTCGGTAAGGGTTGGCTCTGGATTTGACGTTTTCAGCCCATAGGAAGTTCGGGCCTCAAGTTTTGGTCATCAGAGTTGAACGGTTTATCTAGGGCCAGCCCGTATGGAGGTGAGAGTAATTCTTTCTTTCAGATGCATAAAAGGCCTTCAACGTGGGCCGGGTAAGCCCAGGAAAAGCCCATATGCGAAAATCAACTTGAACACAATTCAAATAAACGGGCTATGATCTTTGTGATAATCTAATTCGCATGGAATCTAGACTCTGTCACCCAGATCTAAGAGCGTAACTGCCACGTGTCATAACAGCCACACGTTATCCAGTTAAATTCTTATAAGTGGCCCCTCCGATCCACGCCAGCACAGAAGCCATGCAAGACCAAATGGCAAGCCATGGCATTAGACACATAGATTTGGGTATTTTTAGCCGAGGCTAGAAAGGAAGGAAAATGGGCAGAGTAGGTTGTTTTGCTAAATTTTCTTTTTGTTTGTTAGTGAAAGTGTTACGTAAATTGGCAGTTTTCTCATGGTTAAAACAGTCTTTTAATAAATGTACTTTTTCATTTAGAATTGTTGCAGCAACTTGATTAATTTAGGAATGACGTGGAGCTAAATAGAAAGTGGCTGGAAGGTGCTGGTGGCTTCTGGAACAATTGGAAATGGACGCTGAGCTGTAAGGCAGTTTTTCAGTTATCTGGGTTAGCCTGGGGTCAGCCTGGCGAGTTTCTATAGCCTTCGTATACCCCTTCCAGAAAACACGCCCAACAATATATCTAACCTGTTTTTACTAAGATACCCTCGGAAAAAACAGACTAGTACCTGGGAAAACAGAATTCATGTTATTCACCATGAGGATTTACGTACCTTGACCGAAAGAACTTCAAGAACTCCTACCTACCGAAAAATCTCGATTTGTCTCTCTACCTGCGGAAACAAGATCTGAGTGCATCTTGCTGTGAGAGTTGATTTGCTTCCCTCTGGTGGAAGGTTTCGAGTGGTGTAGACCGTTGATCGTTGGGTCTCTCGTTCCCACTCGGGTGTTGATTGGATCGTGACATTGCGAAGACGAATCTTGAGAAGTTGATCAAGACTGGTTGCTGCCAAGTGCTTTCTGAGGAAGAATCGAAGGGTTGAGTTCGTCGACGTCCACTAGTGCAGATCAGAGTTGCTGTCAAAGAAATTGGTGCTGGGCACCGTCCTAAGAGAAGCCTATCTTAGGAGGCTTTACGGAAGTATTGGGGATCTGGGAAATGAAAAGGATTTTCATACTGATCACCTTTGTGTAAAGTTTTCAAACATATAGTGGATCGACTGGTGTGGCCTTCGCACACCCGAGTGTTTTTTTCTCTTGGGGAAAATATCCTTAAGTGATTTTTCACTTCGTCAACAAAAATCTCGGTGTTGATTCTAATTCTTGTTTATCTTAAATCTTGTTTTAACTAACTCATATGTGATTACCATTTTGCAGATCTAAAGTGCTACAGACGTGAGATTTTACAAGCAAATTGGTTGCTGTTAGTTGATCTTGATAATTGATTTAAGTCATGATTTTTGGATTATTTTTGTGAGTTGAATGCATTGTTAAATATTTGGGATGACAAGTAAGTTTTTACTAAAAAATAAAAAAATAAAAAATACTGGCCTATGTTTTCAGTAACTAAAAGTTAATAACAGCCTAGCTTTCTTAGAATTACAAAATACTGCTTGAGTTTGCTCCCTTTTGAACGTAATTGCTTCCGTCACAACTCTGTCACCTACATCTATGAGATCTTACCTGCCACGTGCCATAGCAGCCACATGTTATCTAATTAAATTCTTAGACGTGGCCACTCTAACCCGTGCCAGCATAGAAGCCATGAAAGAACTGATGGCAAGCCATGTCATAATTGGACACATATATTTGGGTATTTTTAGCTCAGGCCAGAAAAGGCTCTCCTAAGCTGCTGTCGAAAGTGCTGAAAATATCCTGATCGGCTGGCTTAAGCATTCCAATCGTAAATCCGTGTGCCTAGCGACGTGGCTTCTGTTCCTATAAAGATTGGGGCCGCCATGTGTGATAATTTAATTAGATGATATGCATGGCAGATGCGTCATAGCTCTATGTGGCAAGGTTAGTACGAGAGTAAAAACTGGGCAAACCTACACTATTTTGTAATGTTTAGAAACTTAGGCAGTTATTTTTTTAGCGCTCAAAATATTATAAGAACTACGAAGATTTATGTAATTTTTTGTGTAATTTGAAAAGAAATAAACATAATAAATAAATTTATATTATTTAATAATATCCATATAAAATTTCTGACAACATAGACCTTACAAATAGAGTCTACTACTAGTTATCACTTTATAATTTCAATAAAAAAAAATTTATAGAGGATATGTATTTAATATCAGCCTTAGTTATTGAAAGTCTTTATCAACGTGCATGGTTGATGCAGACATGAAATTATTAGTGTGGAATGAGATCTGGCAAATGATGTCTTGGGTTGATCCCCTCCCCTCTAGTGGAGGCTCCATCCACACGAATCATCCCTTCACATAAGTTCTTCTTGTCTAATAGTTCGCCAAGCGCAGGGGAGAAACTTGTTCAATTTGTTATGAAGCTGGTGGTGGTTGTACTCCTGGTGGTCATGTCCACAGCCATGCCATCTGCGCAGGGAGCGAGAGCTGAGGCTGCAAATATTTGCCCATGCCCCAAATTTCCTGACTGCTGCCGTGCAAAATGAAAATATGGAATGTTGCTTTTCCTTGAAATTTCTCTATCTGCGAAACAGGGGAAGAGAGGAAGGATTGCTAATTATTTGTACGAGATGATTGCTTTCTAGAGAAACAGAAGAATAGTTAGATTGATTCAACTTCCATACCCATCCAATAGCTATTATTTGTTAAAGAAGCCTGGTTTTTTTCAATTTAAACTCATACTTTTTTTATAACTTTTTACAAATTCAAGCACTTTTCACTCATCTTTCAAATTCAAGCACTTTATTCACTCATCTGAAGAAAATCTACATTACCTCTAAAAAGAAAAGAAAAAAAATTCAACAGAGAGTTTTTTTTTCACATCGAAACAGTCTTATATATACTGACCAACTGACCACAAGGATACTTAACTGGTGTCTAGCACGAAATTAAAATTACACTCTTTTTATTGTTTTTGATAGTTTCTTCTAAAACATCTAGCCTCTCGACAAAAGCACTTCATTCACCAAATTGTTCAAGTTATGGAGGAAGAACCATTTGCACCAGTGGCCTCTTCGGCCAAATTTTTCCACTCCATGACCTTTTTCTTCATCCTTCTACCCTTCTCTCCCTCCATCAACTCTCTCACAAGCTTCTCCACCTCCTCTCTCTTCACATCATTATCAATCTCCATGCCAATGCCCCAGTCATTGCAGGCATACTTGCAGTTTGTTTGCTGATCCCAACGAATGGCCAACAAAGCATGGGCACTCCTGCAGACAAACTTTCAATTATTGAATTCCACCCGCAGTGCGTTAGGAACCCTCCAATTGAGGGGTGATTCAGCACTTCCTCTTGAGGGCACCAACCAGCTATTAGACCCCTTTCTTTTGTTTCCACCTCGAACTCAGATGGCAAAATCGCTGATTCAGTACCAACAACTAAATCAGGCCGAATTATCCACAAAAATGGGTGCTTGCTATTTGCAAGTCCCCAACCAAACTCACTCAGCTGCCTTGGTGTTAACACAGATGAGCTGCCAAAATTTACATACACCACAGAGTTGGGTCCCTTGGAGTTTAGCCAATGGAGGCACTCGGTTTCTTCTTTCCATAAACTGTACCCAATTGATTTCAGGGGATCGAGTTGTTGATCGAGTAATAGTTGGAGAGGGCCAACTGCATATACATGCGGAAACATGGGGGAGAGAGCATTCAAAACTTCTCGCTCTAAAGCGTCAAATGTTTGAATAACTATTCCTGAAGCTTTCGGAGCTCTCTCTACCATATCAAAGATCATTTTGAATTCGACATCATTTGCAGTTGTACATCGAACAAAGCTTGGGAGATCCCTGAGTCGGAGGTCTCTTGTACCTGGAATCCAGTCTATAACTGTGTCCAGATACCCATTTGTTAGATAGCTCTCATCTGCAAAAAGGAATTTAAATAATGTTTTTAGTTTCGAAACTTGCAATTAAAATTAATTACTTATGCAAGATTTCAGTAGTATTTCCCCTTTTCGTCAAACCTTTAGTGGTGTGAGGCCTCTGTCCATTAGAGGACGAATCTGCATGCAAGCCATGACGCTGCAAGCAGCGATCGTGAACAGCATTACAATAGGGATTCCTAGTTCTCGAGCAGCAGTGATGGTAAATGCCATGAAACCATCCGAGATAATGCACGTCACTGGAGGAGTACTAGTACTGTCTGAAGTTGGAGTGTTGAGTTTCACGAGCAAGTCGGAAAATGGAGCCAAGAAGTTCTTCATAATTGAGTCGCATAAAGAAGCACAGTCTTGGGGGGAATTGATATCTGATGGAGGGAGGCCGTCTGGAATGGATTCGAATCGGAAGTCAGGCAAGCCATCTAAGGAGTTGGGTCCTCCAGATTTCAGAAGACGTCGGTGGTTGAACTCGGTGTTGACAAAGGTTATGTGAAAACCTTTACGATGGAGAAGCTTTGCGAATTTTAGCATCGCCTTTAGGTGGCTTTGAAATGGTAATGGAATACAAACTGCATGAGGCTTATCAACTACTACGACGCGTCGGAATCCATCTATCTATATCAGCTTCTAATTCCGTTGATCTACTTCGCCATTGAATCACTATCTTATATAAGCATCCATAACTGCATGCAGCTTGTATTTCCAGGAAAATCCCAACCAGATCTCAACCATGGATTGGGCCATGTATGCAATCAGTTGAGTCCACATGTTTTTATGCGTGCTTTTTTGGGGACCGCGACTCCATTATTTGCCTTGGCACGTGTGCAACCAACTGACTAAACACTACACTCTTTTGAAAAAGTAGTCCGAACTTTTTTTATTTCTTTTTTATTTAATGTTTCTTTTAATTAGAACTGTCCTACTTGAACAGTAAAGTCTTGTCGTTTTCTTTGAAGCACTGAATACTGATCACTGATGGCGATGACGTCAAACGAATAAATGCATATATTATCCTTGTACTTTAAATTTTTTTATTTCAAGATTCGTGTTGCTGTTGTTCGTGGTCCCTTGGAATCAAGGCCTGACTCGATGTTAAAAAGAAAATATAATTGTATAAATAGTTTTATACAATTGCTCTGTATGTGAAAAAAAAAAAAAAAAAAGAGTACGGTATTTTAAAAATGTATTACAAAAGCTACACTTATTACCGAAAAATACTATGATTACAAGCACATAAAGATAGACCAGACAATAAAACAGCAAAAAACTATAAACCATAAAAAAAAATCATAAAATTAACATCTAATACTAACAATATCAAATTTGTCAAAAAGAATCAAACCTTTCAAACTACGAGATATTTGTCCAACACTCTCTACCTATTTGTGAGACCCACGAGTACTTGCCCTACTGTTACCAATTAGGGGCATCCATGTGGGCACTCCCATGTATGTAGGACACATGACTTCTTTGCATGACAATGAGTCATGCAAATGTCATGCCTGATGACACTTGGCCCCTTGCATGACACTCTAGCCATGCATAGTGACAGTCATGTGTCACAAGGAGGTTGATGAGGAGAGACTATAAAAGGCTCCTCCTCCCTCACTTCTCAACACACCAAAAATTAAAAAGCTTCTCTCTCTTCTAGAATTTTATCTCCCTTTTTGAGCATTTAAGTTGTGAAATTAGTGAGTGATTCTTTCGTAGAACACTCCACTAACGGGAAGAGTTTCTGGAGCTTTGACGGTTGGGGCACATGAAACAACTTCAAGCATTCGATTCCGGAGACGTTAAGTATACCGAAATCTCATATGTTTTTCTGTTGTGCATATAATTTTTCTAACACCTACCAAAAAGGAGAAAAGACCCTAAAGGCCTAAACCATACCCTCTCTAAGTAGCAGAGGCTCCATCCACACAAAATCATCCCTAGCTTCACATACACTTAAACTTTCGCACTTCTCGTTTGGTAGTTCGCCAAGCCCTATGGAGAAACTTGTTCAATTTGTTACGATGTTTGTGGTTGTACTCCTTGTACTTTCTTTTTTCGCTGAACAATACTAAATTATATTACGAAAAAATTAAGGAAAACAATACATATCACACACCCGGATATGCTTGAGTAAATCAAAATAAAAAAGAAAACGTCCTCGTGTCCACAGCCATATTGCCATCTACGCAGGGAGCCAGAGATGATGTTGCAGATTTTTGTCCATGCCAAATTTTTCCTGGCTGCTGCCTTTTCGATTGTTGCTATTCCATGTAATTTCTCGTTTAAAGGTTGAATAGAAAACGATACAGTTGGGTATGCCCGCAGGTATATCGATTCTTCGTACTTTTATTTGTTAATTAGTATAAATATACCTTACACTCTTTAATTACGGATCTAATTAACAATTTATACTTCAAATCAATTAATATTGATTTTCAGATTACAATTTTCTACTAATTTGAATGAAAATTAAATTTTTAGGCTTTGAAATTATGTCAATTTTACTATTACAAAAATGTGTCAAAAAAATTATAGTGATAAAATTGTTATTTCAAATATAGAAAAATTAATTTCCATAGATCATGTTCATCACGACAAAACAAAAGATATATATTTCCTATTCTTTACCAACGAAAAAAAAAAAAACACTACCGAGTACCGACCACAAAGAGTGTGCAACATTCACGAAATTGAGTTGTCGCAAATAACAGACCGGCCGGGAAAGCGGAAAGTGGTCAATAATGCAAACCTAATGCGACCAAACTAATTGGTCATTAAAAAATTCAGATTTTTTTTACTGTTTGGCAATTCAAAATTTTTTTACAATCACTTTTTTCACAAATTTTAATTTTTTTTTTTTACAAATTCCAACAATTATTTTATAAATTATGACAACTTTTTACAAACTCAAACACTTTTCTCACAAATCCTAGAGTCTACATTACTTCCTATAAAAAAAAAAAATCAACAGAAATTTTTTTTCCACATCAACACAGTCAGTGATCACAAAATTTTGTGGCTACATAACTGGTGTGTAACACGAAATTAAAATTACACTCTTTTTATTGTTAAGCTGCCAAAATTCACATACACCACAGAGTTGGGCACTCGGTTTCTTCTTTCCATAACCCAGTTAAGCTGCCAAAATTCCACAGAGTTGGGTCCTGAAGAACTTTGTAACAGAAAAGATATGCTAGAATAACGAATGATCTTCCTTGATTTCATTCAGATGTACACACAGGTATATATATACACTGTAACAATTCTAACAACCACAGAATATATTTCCTGATGGTGCGGTGTGTAAGACACGTGTAGATGCTTTCTGTTATGAGAATTCTTCTAGAACAGCTGATGTGTGAGCTGAGTTGGTTTTCGTTGATGACAAGGAGTCTATCGTAGATGCCACGGCTGCTGAAGCTTGTATAGTAGACTGTTCTCTAACATCCCCCTGCGAGCCAGGCGGAAGAGAAATGACGAAGAGGCTCGATCGAAGGGAACATAAACGTTGAACAGATAAAGGCTTCATAAATATATCGGCTAGTTGCTCTTTGCTGGAAATAAAAGGGACGGCCAGAGACTTAGAAGCCACTCTACCACGCACAAAGTGATAGTCAACGGCAACATGCTTCGTACGAGCATGAAGAACAGGGTTAGCCGTGAGGTAGGTGGCACCGAGATTGTCGCACCAGAGGACAGGAGCGGAAGAAAGAGGAACACAGATCATAGAGAAGAGATTGAATCCAAAGAAGTTCACAGGTGGCGTTGGCAACCGCCTTGTATTCAGTCTCAGTGCTAGACCGGGCTATAATAGGCTATTTTCGGGAGCTCCAGGAGATGAGATGGGAGCCATAAAAAATGCAGAGACAACCGGTTGAACGCAGATCGTCAGGGGACCCAGCCCAGTCCGCGTCAGAGTAAGCAACAAGAACAGATGAAGAAGATCGGGAAAACTGCAGGCCAAAATGAACAGTGTGGCGGAGATAAAGTAAAATTCTCTTGACAGCCTGCCAATGGGGCACTCGAGGAGTCTGCTTATATTGACAGACACGGTTCACAGCAAATGCGAGGTCCGATCGAGTAAAAGACAGGTACTGCAAACTTCCAACTACACTCCTATACAGCGTAGGATATTCGAAGAGGGCTCCATCAAGAGCAGTGAGGGATCCAGTGGTTGCCATAAGGGTCGAAAGAGGCTTTGAAGAGTGCATGTTGGTCTTTTTCAGCAGATCCTCAATATACTTATGCTGAGAGAGGAGAATACCCGAATTAGAATGGTGGACTTCCACGCCAAGGAAGTAATGTAGTTGACCCAAGTCTTTCATAGGAAATGACAGCCGCAAGGTGGCAATAAGAGAGATGATGGCAGAAGGGTTAGAACCTGTGATGACAATGTCATTGACATACACCAAAAAATAAATTCGTAGAGAAGCACAAATGTAAGTAAACAAAGAGGAATCAGCATGGGAAGCAACAAAGCCGAGTTCAAGAAGCTTGGAGCTAAGTTTAGAGAACCAAGCTCGGGGAGCTTGCTTGAGCCCGCAGATTGCTTTGCGAAGTTTGCAAACATGATTTGGATAATTAGGATGGATAAACCCTGGTGGTTGGACCATGAAAACGGCCACTGTGAGATCACCATGCAGAAAGGCGCTCCGCATGTATAATTGGCGCATAGACCAGCCAGCTCGTACGGCCAAGGAAAGAACAAAGTGAACTATAGCAGGGCGCAAAACAGGGCTGAATGTCTCAGAATAGTCGAGACCATACTGTTGATGAAATCCCTTAGCAACAAGGCGGGCTTTCCTGTGTTCAACACAATCGTTAGCAAATGTTTAGTGCAAAAAACTCATTTACACCCAAAAACGTTCTGAGAAGCAGACAGACGGACAAGAGTCCAAGTCTGAGTCTCAAGCAAGGCATTGAACTCTTGTTGCATAGCCTGACGCCAGTCAGCATATTTGAGGGCCTCGGTTATAGAAGGAGAAGCAGAAGACACGAGTGCTAGAGAAGGAGAGAGGCTCAAAGGAGCTGAAGGAGAAGAATGAGACTCAGAGACCGACTCAGTGGGTACATGTGGAGAAGACACAATCATAGACAAAGGAAGAATAGTGTGGGTAGAGGGAGTCGAGAGAATAGGAGAAGAGACAGAGTCTCGAAAGGGAAAGACCAGCTCATCAAAAACAACGTTCCTGGAAATATAGATGCGAGAGGTAGTCCTGTGATAACATAGATACCTTTTATGGTCGGCACTATAGCCAATGAATGTGCAAAGATGAGAGCGATAGTCTAGTTTGTGAGCATTATAGAAGCGAAGGTAAGGTAACAGGCAGAGTCAAATACACGTAAAAAGAGATAGTCAGAATGCTTTTGAAAAATACGAAAATAGGGGGACTGACTGCAAACTATAGA
>CM025851.1:16904002-16928734 GCA_003952965.2 Morella rubra | reverse complement strand
GCGCAGGTGAATATCCATTCACGGAAGATAGATGCACGTCATGGAAAGGATTGACTTTGTTGTTTCTAGAAGTTTTGCGAGTCTTTCTGAGTTTCACGAGCAATTTGTTCGGAAAATGAGTCCAAATAGTTCTTGCTCTAATTTGTAGGGTGTCGGGCCTAAAGAAGCTAAGTGCTGGTTGGCGGGGAGATTGATTATCTGTATGTATGTGGGAGGTGCCGGTCCGTGGGAATGGATGTCGAATCGGATAGGTCTAGGCAAACCATTCTAAGGAGTTGGGTCTCCAGATTCAGAAGATCGTCGGGTGTGAACGTCCGCGTGTCTGTTGATCAAGGGTTCATGTTGACAGATCCTTTGTGACGATTGGGAGATGCTTGCGAATTTGAAATTACGCCGTTAGTGTGGCTTTTGATAATGGGGGGATATGGGAATTATCAAGATGGGCGCGATTTTGAGGCTTGTATCAACTTTACTAGTTCTTGTGTATCTTGCGTCGAATCCATCTAAGTCTAATTAGGTACGAGCAGTTCTATTCCGTGGATTTAGACTAGCGTTTCTGCTCATTGGATTGATCAGCTTTATCTTTATTATTGAGTGTAGCCATTACATAGACTGCATGCAGCTTTGTATAGGTCCAGGAAAAATCTTCAAAAGCTCAGGATTATCAATTCCATGGATTTTGGGCCAGTATACATTATCAGATTTGAGTCCAGTCGTATGTTGTTCTTTATGCGGTGCTTTTTTTGGGAGCGTGCTTTTGGTGTCGACTCCATTATTTGCCTTGCGGACGTTGTGCATCCAACTGACTAACCGCACTTTATTCACTCTTTTCGTATAAAAGTAGTCCGATACTTTTTTTTTATGTTGTCTTTTTTATTTTTAATGTTTCTTTTATTTTTAGGGTAACTGTCCTACTTGAACAGTAAAGTCTTGTCGTTTTCTTTGAAGCACTGAATACTGATCACTGATGGCGATGACGTCAAACGAATAAATGCATATATTATCCTTGTACTTTAAATTTTTTTATTTCAAGATTCGTGTTGCTGTTGTTCGTGGTCCCTTGGAATCAAGGCCTGACTCGATGTTAAAAAGAAAATATAATTATAGTTTAATAATTTTGGTGGGGGGCTTATTTAAATTCTCTGTATTGAAAAAAAACAAAGAAAGAGATTACGGTAAATTTTAAAAATGTATACAAGAAGCTTTGTATTGCACTTATTACCTGAAGGATTACATGATTACAAGAGCGACATAGAGAGGGGGTGTGTTGTTCTTGGCCAATTTGTGTGGGTGCATGTGCTTGTCTTGTGGTTGTGTTTGTTGAGCGAGAAAGTGTCTAAGCTAAACAAATAGCGAGCGTTCGTACGACACAGTTATAGGTTTTATACTTTTATACGAGGTACTACGTTACTGCGTCCTCTACTGTAAAGTATAAATTAAACAAACTGCAATAAATCGGGCATTATAAACCGGTATAAGATTCTCTAGCAAATTTCTTGGAGATATTCTCCAAGAATTTTGGCAAAACAAGACACACCTTATTCCAAATTTTTTTGAGATAGACCAGGGGACAATAAAACAACAAAGATACTATAAACCACCATATAAGAAAAGAGAATCATAGTGAATATAATTTCACTAATTACTTAGTATTCAAATTTGGTCAAAAATCAATTCAAACCTGAGAACAGACGAGGGAGTATTTTTTGTCCAGAATTGCACTCTCGGTGACGCTATTTGTGAGACTCTTTTTCACTGAGTTGCTGTGCCCTAATGTTACGCTGGAATTAGGGGGCATGCCATTTTGGTGGGCAATCTCATGGGGATGGTTAGGCTACATGAGCTTCTCTGCCCATGACTTAATGGTGGGAGTCATTAGCATAACTGTTCATGCCTGAGTGAAAGGTTGGGTCCCTTTACATTGACACTCTTTAGTCATGTCATAGTGTATTCAGTCCAGTTTGTGTCACATAGAGGGTTGAGTAAGTTGAGTTCAGATTCTTGATAAAGGCTCCTCCTCCCTCATACTTTCTCAAGTACTACCAAAAATTGGAGAAGCTTCTTCTCTCTCCTCTTTCTCCTCTCTCGAATTTTTATTCTTGACTTTTGTTTGAGGCATTTTAAGTTGTGGAAAATAGGTGTAGGGTGAGGGTTTGTTTTGGTTGGCGTAGAAACACTCCACTAAACGGGGGTATTTAGAGTTGGCGGGGGGTAGGATTGCTTTGATCATATAGTTGTGTGGGGGGGGTGTGTGGTTTGGTGGTGGTTGGTCACAATTAATAGCGATTAGCATCTCAAGAAAAGGCATTTTTGGCCCATTGCCGGAAGAATTCGTTTAATTATATCGAGAATCTCATATGGTTTCTTTGTGTCGTGTTTGTTGTTTCATAATTAATTTTTGGGCGTAACACGATAACCCAAAAAGGAGAAATAGACCTAAAGGCCTTAATGTAATACCATATGGCGCGCGTCTGCTAAGTAGCAGAGCTCCATCCACACAACACATCATCCGCTAGCTTCTACATACATGTGGGTTGGGTATACTTAAACTTTCGCATCTTCTCGTTTGGTACGTGGTCGTCGCAAGTGTCCCTATAGAGAAACTTGTTTTAATATTTGTCTACGCGCATTGTGGGTAGGTGGTGGTTTGTTTATTCTCCTATAATGTAACTTCTTTTTTTTCGCTGAAAGTTTTTTCAATACGTATGACATTATTTATGTTTACGTTTAAAAGTTAGAGAAATACATATTTATCATCTAGTCACCACTTTCCATGATTTATTGCCAGGGAGCTAATATCAAAATATAAAAAGAAAACGTCCTCGTGGCCAACGCAGCCTTAATTATTCGACCTTATCTACTGCAAGGTGTATGCTCAGAGGATTGTTTTATTGTTGCAGATTTGTAGTCCATGCCAAAATTTTTATCACTCTTAGGGGTAGCTGCCTGACTTTTGTTTCGGTTTTCATTGTGTGCTATGGTTCCATGTAATGATCTCGTTTTAAACTTGGGCTTGAATTAGAAAATCTGATAGGCAGTTGGGATTGCCGCAGGTTGATACGGTCGATATTTTTCTTCGGTACTTTTTATTTTGTTAATTATCCTATAATGGTCGGTCCATTATCTAGATATGTTTGCGATTCACTTGTTCTCTACACTGTCTCTTTAATTACGGATCTAATTAACAATTTATACTTCAAATCAATTAATATTGATTTTCAGATTACAATTTTCTACTAATTTGAATGAAAATTAAATTTTTAGGCTTTGAAATTATGTCAATTTTACTATTACAGTTCAACTTTGTCCAAATTTATATAATTATACGTGATGAATTAATTGTTGTATTTCTAAATTATTATCGACAATAGATTAATTTCCATTATGATCATCGGGTTTTTTTTTTTTGTTTTTGCTTTTTTTTGCACGACAAAACAACAGATATATATTCTATTTCTTTTACCACGAAAAAAAAAAAATAACACCCTCAGCCTGGGATACCCCCGGCGACCACAATGAGTGTGCAATGCATCACTCGGAAATTGAGTGTGCCGCTAAAGTAAAGACCGGCTTTGGGAAATCGCGGATATTAGTGGCAACTAATGCAAACCTAATGCTGTTACTCTGAATGACTTAATTTGGTTCTATATAAATAATGCAAGATTTTTTTACTTGTTTTGGTGTCAATTTTTCAGAATGTTTGTTTTACATCAGCGTGTTTTTTTCACAAAATTAAATTTGTTTTTTGGTTGGTTACGAATGGCGGAGTTCAACAATTTCTTTTATAAATTTATTGGTTTACATACTTTTTTATAGAACAAACACTCAGAACCCACTTTTCTCACAATATTTCCTAGAGTCTACATTACTATCCAAAAAAAAAAAAAAAATCAACAGGTAGAATATTTTTCCACATTCAACAAGTTCAGATATTTTTCGATACAATTTTGTGGCTACATAAACTGTGTGTAACTATTCGGTACAAGAATAAAAATACGACCTTTTATTAAAGTTAGTAGAGGGCTGCTGGGTTGGGTATGTTCTGCCACAATATTCACGTAGTTGTACACACAGAGTGTGGGGGCAACTCGGCTCCTGTCTTCTGCGTATAACCCATGTTAGCCTTTGCTGCGTTAATATTCGGCGAGCTCAATGAGTTTGGGGTCCCGCTGGAAAAGACTTTTGTAGTGCTCGCCTTTTTTCGTCAAACTTCTCTAGAGGGTGTGAATGCCTGATCCATTAGAGGATCGAATCTGCATTCAAGCCCATGACGTCTGCAAGCAGCCGAGTGGAGAAGCTCAAGCATTACATAGCTTGGATTTTTTACCTTAGTTCTCGTAGCAGCTAGTGATGTTTAAGTATGCCATGAAACCTTATTCCAGAGATATGTACATGCATCGTGCACTGGAGGGAAGTGAATCTGATTGTTATTCGTTTTTGATACGGTGAAGATTTGTATTTTTGTTGGGAGATTTTCACTGGAGTTACAGGCGAAAGATTGAGGCCAAGAAGTTTCTTTTTGCTATGAGGTATGTGAGTTCATGCGGATTAAATGAAGTTATTGGCAGGTCCTTTTGGGGGGAATTTGTGGAATTTAGGTCGTGATTTGGAGGAGAGAGTCCTTGAGTTCTGGGAATTGATTGATATCTGAACTACTCGGGAAGTCAGGATAGCCATCTAGGAAATGGAGTCACCTCTCAGATTTCTATTGAAGTACGTATCGGTGGTTTGCGTTGATTACTAGGTGTTTAGACAAATGGGTTATTGTTAAACTTCTTTAACGGGGTTTATGGAGAAGCCTTTGGCGGAATTGATTGAGGGTCAGAACGAGAGTCTTGTAGGGCTTTGAAATGGTTTAATTTTTTGGATACAAAACTGCATGTTAGGTCTCTTATCAGAGCTACTTCACGTTTTATTAGGTCGGGTCGGTTATAATCGCGATTGGCTTATTCTATATCATGCTTCTAGATGGTCGTTTTTGTATTTTCTTAATTTCGACCTATGATTATCACTATGTTATCTATATTAAGTCATACCTCTTAACCTGCATTGCGCTTGTAATTTTTATCTAGGTAAATCCCTAACCAGATCTTCAGACCCTTATGGAATTGGGCCATGTTATGCAGAGTCAGTTGGAGATGCCATCAATGTTTTTATGCGTGCTTTTTTGGGGACCGCGACTCCATTATTTGCCTTGGCACGTGTGCAACCAACTGACTAAACACTACACTCTTTTGAAAAAGTAGTCCGAACTTTTTTTATTTGCTTTTTTTTTAATGTTTCTTTTAATTAGAACTGTCCTACTTGAACAGTAAAGTCTTGTCGTTTTCTTTGAAGCACTGAATACTGATCACTGATGGCGATGACGTCAAACGAATAAATGCATATATTATCCTTGTACTTTAAATTTTTTTATTTCAAGATTCGTGTTGCTGTTGTTCGTGGTCCCTTGGAATCAAGGCCTGACTCGATGTTAAAAAGAAAATATAATTGTATAAATAGTTTTATACAATTGCTCTGTATGTGAAAAAAAAAAAAGAAAGAGTACGGTATTTTAAAAATGTATTACAAAAGCTACACTTATTACCGAAAAATACTATGATTACAAGCACATAAAGATAGACCAGACAATAAAACAACAAAAAACTATAAACCATAAAAAAAATCATAAAATTAACATCTAATACTAACAATATCAAATTTGTCAAAAATAATCAAACCTTTCAAACTACGAGATATTTGTCCAACACTCTCTACCTATTTGTGAGACCCACGAGTGCTTGCCCTACTGTTACCAATTAGGGGCATCCATGTGGGCACTCCCATGTATGTAGGACACATGACTTCTTTGCATGACAATGAGTCATGCAAATGTCATGCCTGATGACACTTGGCCCCTTGCATGACACTCTAGCCATGCATATGTGTCACAAGGAGGTTGATGAGGAGAGACTATAAAAGGCTCCTCCTCCCTCACTTCTCAACACACCAAAAATTAGAAAGCTTCTCTCTCTTCTCTCTCTCTCTGAATTTTATCTCCCTTTTTGAGCATTTAAGTTGTGAAATTAGTGAGTGATTCTTTCGTAGAACACTCACTAACGGGAAGAGTTTCTGGAGCTTTGACGGTTGGGGCACATGAAACAACTTCAAGCATTCGATTCCGGAGACGTAAAGTATACCGAAATCTCATATGTTTTTCTGTTGTGCATATAATTTTTCTAACACCTACACCTAAAAAAAGGAGAAAAGACCCTAAAGGCCTAAACCATACCCTCTCTAAGTAGCAGAGGCTCCATCCACACAAAATCATCCCTAGCTTCACATACAACTTAAACTTTCGCACTTCTCGTTTGGTAGTTCGCCAAGCCCTATGGAGAAACTTGTTTAATTTGTTACGATGTTTGTGGTTGTACTCCTTGTACTTTCTTTTTTCGCTGAACAATACTAAATTATATTACGAAAAAATTAAGGAAAACAATACATATCACACACCCGGATATGCTTGAGTAAATCAAAATAAAAAGAAAACGTCCGTGTCCACAGCCATATTGCCATCTACGCAGGGAGCCAGAGATGATGTTGCAGATTTTTGTCCATGCCAAATTTTTCCTGGCTGCTGCCTTTTCGATTGTTGCTATTCCATGTAATTTCTCGTTTAAAGGTTGAATAGAAAACGATACAGTTGGGTATGCCCGCAGGTATATCGATTCTTCGTACTTTTATTTGTTAATTAGTATAAATATACCTTACACTCTTTAATTACGGATCTAATTAACAATTTATACTTCAAATCAATTAATATTGATTTTCAGATTACAATTTTCTACTAATTTGAATGAAAATTAAATTTTTAGGCTTTGAAATTATGTCAATTTTACTATTACAAAAAATGTGTCAAAAAAATTATAGTGATAAAATTGTTATTTCAAATATAGAAAAATTAATTTCCATAGATCATGTTCATCACGACAAAACAAAAGATATATATTTCCTATTCTTTACCAACGAAAAAAAAAAAAACACTACCGAGTACCGACCACAAAGAGTGTGCAACATTCACGAAATTGAGTTGTCGCAAATAACAGACCGGCCGGGAAAGCGGAAAGTGGTCAATAATGCAAACCTAATGCGACCAAACTAATTGGTCATTAAAAAATTCAGATTTTTTTTACTGTTTGGCAATTCAAAATTTTTTTTACAATCACTTTTTTCACAAATTTTTTTTTTTTTTTTTTTTTTACAAATTCCAACAATTATTTTATAAATTATGACAACTTTTTACAAACTCAAACACTTTTCTCACAAATCCTAGAGTCTACATTACTTCCTATAAAAAAAAAAAATCAACAGAAATTTTTTTTCCACATCAACACAGTCAGTGATCACAAAATTTTGTGGCTACATAACTGGTGTGTAACACGAAATTAAAATTACACTCTTTTTATTGTTAAGCTGCCAAAATTCACATACACCACAGAGTTGGGCACTCGGTTTCTTCTTTCCATAACCCAGTTAAGCTGCCAAAATTCCACAGAGTTGGGTCCTGAAGAACTTTGTAACAGAAAAGATATGCTAGAATAACGAATGATCTTCCTTGATTTCATTCAGATGTACACACAGGTATATATATACACTGTAACAATTCTAACAACCACAGAATATATTTCCTATGGTCGGTGTGTAAGACACGTGTAGATGCTTTCTGTTATGAGAATTCTTCTAGAACAGCTGATGTGTGAGCTGAGTTGGTTTTCGTTGATGACAAGGAGTCTATCGTAGATGCCACGGCTGCTGAACTTGTATAGTAGACTGTTCTCTAACATCCCCCTGCGAGCCAGGCGGAAGAGAAATGACGAAGAGGCTCGATCGAAGGGAACATAAACGTTGAACAGATAAAGGCTTCATAAATATATCGGCTAGTTGCTCTTTGCTGGAAATAAAAGGGACGGCCAGAGACTTAGAAGCCACTCTACCACGCACAAAGTGATAGTCAACGGCAACATGCTTCGTACGAGCATGAAGAACAGGGTTAGCCGTGAGGTAGGTGGCACCGAGATTGTCGCACCAGAGGACAGGAGCGGAAGAAAGAGGAACACAGATCATAGAGAAGAGATTGAATCCAAAGAAGTTCACAGGTGGCGTTGGCAACCGCCTTGTATTCAGTCTCAGTGCTAGACCGGGCTATAATAGGCTATTTTCGGGAGCTCCAGGAGATGAGATGGGAGCCATAAAAAATGCAGTAACCGACATGACATGCGGGTTGGAGGACGCGATATATGGCGAACTGTCAGGGGACTTTGTTAAGCTGGTCTTCGAGGCATCCGTCGTTGCTATGAGTAAATGCAACAAGAACAGATGTCACCAACCCCTATATATCGGCAGATTAAGAGATCTGCGTATGGCCAAATATTGTTAGATCCAGTTTCGTTGCGTGCCGTGGAGAATAAAATGAATTAAATATTTTCCTCTTTTGAACAGCTTTGTTTTGCTGCCAATTGGGGCGCCTGATTCGTTTCGAGGAGGTGTCTCTTGCTTATATTTGTATCAGTAGGCATGCTCTAACGAGTGCTAATTTGGACAAATTGATTGCGTGGCGTGTCTCGTATCGTATGTAGAAGACAAGAAAGGGGTTCGTGGACGTTGTGTTTTTTGTCTTTTTTTGTTTGGTTCCTTGTTGTTTTTGGTGTTGTTGTTCTTCTCGTCTTCATGCTTGGTTTTTTTGTTTCATTGTGGTTGTTGTGGTTTTGGGTTTTTTTGATCTGATTTGTTCTTCTTGAGGTGGGATGTTGTGTTGGGTTGTTTGATGGTTTTTTTTTTTGTGTTTGATTTGGGGTTTGGTTGTTGTTTTTTTTTTGGTGGTTGGGTTATTGTGTGTTTGTTGTTGTTTGGTTGGGGTGAGTTTGTTTTGTCTGGGGTGTGTTTGGTGGTTTTTTTGGGTTTTTTGTTTAGTTGCTTTGGGTTGTCTTGTGCTTGTTGATTGCTTGCGGTTTGTTTTTGTTTCATCTTGGGTTTGGGCTGTTGCGTGCTCCTATTGTTTTTTGTCGAAGCTTGGTTGGTTTTCCTGGTTTTTTGTGTGTGTCTTTTTGGCTTTTCTTTTGTCGTTTTCATAGCTTGTTTCTTCTCGTGCGTTCGTAAGCTGTCACGGGATCGCGGGGTTGAGGGGGCTCGGGTGGTCGGTGGTCGGAATATGTCTAGTGCGTCCGAGATGGCGTGGGTGGGGGCCGTGTCAGGGCCTCGGGTCTTGCAGCAGCGGAGGCCAGTCGCGTAGAATGGTCGCCGGCGGGCTTGCCCTAATTGAGTGGAAGTCGGGGGTGGGGGTGGTGAGCGCGACGCGTGGGGGCGCTGGTGGGACGGTTCCGGTGGGCGCGTGGGTGGGGGGGGGTTGGTTCTGGCGGGTCGCCTGGTTGTTTTCTGTTTTCTATCGTTTTTGGCGTAGGTAGGTTAAATGTGTTTTTTTTTGTGGGTCGCTCCTGAGATTTATTTGTAGTTCTTTATCTCTACGGCCGACACTAAACAGCTTGGGTTTTGGGCTTAACGATTTGTGTTGAGAAGGCGTTATTACCGAGGGAATGATGTTTGCGTCGGCCTGGGCGCCTTTGGCACTTTGTTCTTGCTTGGATTCTGCGCTTGTAGAGTGAGTTCTTGGTCGGCTGGTTGGACTCCGTGTGGATTCTATCATATTGGGTCAAATACTAGCTGTTGTTTATTGGTTCCTTTCTGGCAGGTGCTGACGATTTGTTTTCTCTCTTATGGACACATGGTTTTTTTTGTGGCAGAGTTGGCGCCTTGGTGCTCTTGCTTGTCTCTTTCTTGTGCCTTTGTGTTCGTCTGCCTGGCTCTTCTTTGTTTGAGTTTTTTTGTTTGTCCCTGTTCTACTTCCGTTTTCTGGGTTGTGGTCTTTCTGTTTTTCAGTTGCGGGGTCTGTTGGTCTGTTTTTCTTTGTTGGCCTTTTGGATTTTACTCTACGGCGGTGCGTCGGCCGCGCTCTTCTTGCCGCGAGTTTCGATATTTTTCTTATTTCTCTTGGGTTTTCATTGCTGTTTCTTCTGTCGAGTGTTGAGGGTTCGTCGCCGTTTCTGTTGCGTGCGGGGGTGGAGAGGTCGTCTTTCAGCCGCCTTCGTGATTTCGGTCTCGGCGACGGTGAGCCGCGGCGTTTGTGGTTGACTGCTTTAGTTGTATTTTTTTTTTTTCAGCGTGTTTTTTCTAGGTGCGTTTGTGTTTCACTTTTGTTCTTTCTTGGGTCTCCCCTGCCTCAGTCTCAATTTGCGTCTCTTGAGTTCAACTTCGTCTGACTGTTGATGTTCTTTCTCTATTCTGTTGGCTTGTTTTTTTGGTTTGTGGTTTGTCGCTTTTTGTTTCTCTTTCTCTTTCTGTTTGTCTACGTGTGTTCTGTGTTGTATCCTTATTTGTTTTTTTGTTTCAGTTCTGTCGTTTTGGCTTTCTTTATGATCTTCTTCTCTTCTGTTCGTCTTTTTTACCCGTTGTTGGTTTTTTCGCATTGGGTCCGTGTCCTTGGGGCGCGTGTTTCGGCCTTCCTTGTGCGACCTGTATGTTGTCTTATTGAGTTGACTGCCCTTGCCCTCCGTTAAGCAGTCTCCATGCTTGGGGTGCCATACTCGTTTTTCTTCATCTTCGCCTTATATTGTGCCCCCTTTGCCTTGTCGAGAAGCAATCTGCGGGTCGTCTCAATCCACGCTAGGGCGCCATTTACACCCCTTCACTCCCGGCTGGTGCGGGGCTTTGCTCTCATTCACGCTCTTGGGCGCCGCACTGTCTACGCGCGTTCCCGGTTGCCGGCGTTGTTGTGCCTTGCCTGCTTCCTTTTCTTTGTGTGTTCGTGTGGGCTTTGCTTTGCGGATTTACTCCAGGGTTCCTGTAGCCGCTTGTCTTCACTAATTGGTTCTCTTCTGCGGTTTAGAGTGATTTGGCGCCGCCTAGATCACGTCTTCTCTTATGGCGTAAATATTTTTTCTGTTTTCGATACGCCCGGGCCGAGTTGCCTTGGGAGCTTGGTTGTCTGCTTGCTCGTGTGGGTTTTCTTCCGCTTTCGGCTTCACTTGCCGTTGGCGGGGTGCGGATAGTCGCTTTGTTGTTGCCGCGAGTGGTCCGTTGTGTTTGTTGCTTTTTCCCGGTCGTCCACGCCGGTTCCCTCTGCGTCCGTGCCTCCTTTGGGCCATTCCTTCTGTTGCTCTTTGTGAATCCGTCTTTTTCTGTATTTAACACAATCCATTGTGTTTTGATTTTAGTTTTGTGGTGGTTCTCTACTGTTATCTTTCTCTTGTGGTTTGAAATTTGTTATTTATTGATGTTCTATTTTAGTTGCCCATTTGTACGATTTTATTTTTTGGTGTTATGTCTATGATGCACATGGTCGATCTACGAGGTATCTTGATGTACCTTTCTGCAGCCTATGCTCCTTTAGTGTTTTGATTCTTGTGTTGCTTTCGTGTCTTTTATTGCAGTGGTGATTGTCTGTTTCTATTTTGGAAAGACTTTGGTGGTATATCGTTGTTATTCTAATTAGTCTTGGCTTTGGTTTCGTGTTTCCTCTTGGCTACTTGTGTTGGAAAGTCCATGCATATCGTTGTTGATGTTGTTCCAGCTTGCTAGTATTTTCGTGGTTGTGTATGATTGGTCTTTTGTCGACGTGGTTTCTGATGCGATCTGTCTGGTTCTTTTTGGTTTTTTATGTCATAGATTGGTTGTTTTGCTGGTGGGAGGTTGTTGTCTGTAGCCATGGGAGTTGAGGTTCTTATGTATTGAGTTTATAATTAGACAGGTTATCACTTTGATTTGTAGTGATGTCTGTTTGATAATATGGATCTTTTTGTGTGGGTAGCAAACTCTGAGAGGCTACAGAAACTCCTAATACTCATGCGTAGTGTTATATTCTGGATGAAGAGGGCGTACCAGTTCTATAGGAGCAGTGAGGGGGTATCCAGGCTGGTTGCCAATAAGGTTGAGGAGGAGAGGCTTTTTGAAGATGTCAGTGTTTTGGTCTTTTCAGCAGATCCTCATATAGAGTGTATGCTGAGAGAGGAGAACCGCGAAATAGTATATGGGGACCCACGCCTAAGTGAAGTAAGTAAGTTGGACCAAGTCTTTTCATATGGAAATGAGCGAGCCGCAAGTGGCATAAGAAGAGGATGATGTCAGATAAGGGTGGGTAGAACCTGTGATGAGCAAGTCATATGGGACATGACATTCCAGATAAAAGGTAAATTCGTAAGAGAAGCACAAATGTAACGTAAGACAAAGGAGGAGGTTCAGCAATGTGATTAGGGCAGGAGCATATAGCGTAAGTTCAATGTAAGTCGTTGGAGCGAAAGTTTAGAGACCTTAAACTGCTCCGAGCTTGCTGTGAGGCCGCAGATTGCTTTGTCGAAGTTGCAAACATGAAGTTGGAGTTTAGATTAGTGATGATGAACCGGGCTGGGTGGTTTAGACCATGAGGAAGTATCGCATGGGTTGAGATCTAATCCTCGCATGCAGAAAGGCCTCCGGCATGTATGGATTATTGGGCGGGGCATGAGACCGGAGCAGCTCGTACCTGGCCAAGGAAAGAACATAGGTATGGGAACGGATAGCAGGGCGCGGAAAATCAGGGGCTGAAGTTGATTCTAAGCATAGGTCCGGAGATCTCTTAGTTACTTGTTGATTTGAAGATTCCTTGAGCAGGACTAATGGCGGCTTACTCTGTGTTCAACTTACAATTTTCGGGGTAGCAAATTTGTTGTATGTGCAAAAGAAATCGGTGCGAGTTTAGACATCCTGCGAAAATACGTTTTCTGAGAAGCCAGACCAGAACGGACAGAGTCCAAGTCCTAGTCTGCAAGCAAGTCATTTGAATCTTTTGTGTTGCCATAGCTGCGCAGTTAGCAGTATTTTTGAGGCCATTGGTTATAATATGAAGGAGAAGGCATGAAGATCACGAGTGCTAAGAGGGAGAGGCTCAAGGAGCTGAAGAGAAGAATTGAGGAACTCAGAGACCGACCTCAGTTGGGTTACAATTGTGGAGAAACACAAATCATGAGAGCGTTGTATAGGGATAGAATATGTGGTGGTAGATTGGAGTTCGAGATTGAATAGGAGAGAGAGACTAGAGCGCGAGAGGGAGACCAGCTCAGTCAAGAAAGCGACTGTTCCTGGAAATATAGTATGCGAAGAGGTAGTCTGGTGATAGACGAGTTAGTACCATTTTTTATGGTGTCACTATGTCGCGGACATGTAATTGCAAAGATGAAGAGCTGGATAGTCCTATTGTTGTGAGGGCATTATAGAGCTAATTGTTGAAGGGTAAACAGGCATGAGTCAAGTTTAATCACGTAAAAAGAGATAGTCTCAGGATGTCTTTTTTGAAAAGAAGTGAGCGAAAATAAGGGGAGGCTCGTATTGGCTAAATGGGATAGAACTAGGTATGGTTAATTAAGAAAAGACTGCTGTGTGAATAGAGTCATGAAAGCCCAAAAAACGTTGAGAAAAGAGATTTTGCTGGCTGGGCAATGATATTAGGGTGCATAGCCCGGATTCAACCTATGGGTTGTACGATGCTTAGCGCTCTATTTGTATCCGTTTCTTTGTTGGATGAGGTTTGGGACACCTACGACGGTGAACAATGCCTTGAGAAATAAGGAAAGAATGAAGAGAGCGAAACTCTCCTCCCCAGTCTGATTGTAATGTTAAAATATTAAGATCAAATAAGCATTCGACAGATTTTTGAAACAACACAAATTGATTATAAACATTAGATTTTGATTGAATAGGAAAAAGCCACGTATAACGGCTATAAGCATCGACAATTGAAAAATAAAAACGGTAACCCTCTCTAGAAAGCATAGGCGCCGGCCCCCAAACATCTATAAAAAGAAGTTGAAGGGGACGGGTGCTAACAAAAAAGGACCGAGGAAAAGGAAGAGTGTGAGATTTTGCTTGACAACATGCCGGACAAAGCTGAAATCTAGTAGACACTTTGGTAGATGGAAGCTGAAACTGCTGAAGGACCTGACGAACAATCTTGAGTGAAGGGTGACCCAAGCTTTGATGCCAGTTGGATAAGGAGGTGCGTTCTCCAAGAAAGGCTTGCGGAGAGGCAAATGGGGATGGAGTAGCAGAAGAGGCTAAAGAGGGAAGACTATAGAGGCCACTGTTAGTAGAGCCGCGGAGAAGAACCTTCCTGGTGCGAAGATCCTTGACACAGAAAAAAGATGAGTGAAATTCAAAGTAAACAGATTATCATGACAAATTGACGAGATATAAATTTTTGTAAGTGCAGGAACATGTAAAAGATTACGAAGAAGTAAAGGGCCATGAGAAGTAGAAAGTGTAGAAGCACCAGTGTGTTGGATTGGTAAGGAGGACCATTGCCAACCCGAACCTGATCAGCACCCATATACTCAGAGGGTTGCAAGGTGAGGTTGGAAAGATCAGGTCATATGATTTGTCGCAGCCGAATCTGGGTACCAAGAAGCATCACCACCTCCAGTGGGAAGGTAGAGTAATGAGCCTGATAAGACTGAGTGAAGGAGGGAGGTGGATGGGGCTTGGTATGACTGGTCAAATCGTTGATAACACTGCATAGCAGTGTGTCCAGATTTAAAACACACCTGGCACTGAGGACGGTCTTCAGCAAAGAACTGAGAAGGACCCTACGGCCCGTCCATGACGGCCACCACGTAAGACCCGCGGTGCCTACCAGAACGACCACCACGAAAAGGAGTGCCAGAGGTCTTAGCCGAGACATTGGCAGAAATATCGGGTGAAGAGAGAACTGGTGTGTTGGTGATGAAGTCGTGCCTCATGAGTAAGCAGATGGCTGAAGAGCTCTTCGGAGGAGGGAGGATCAAACCGTGTTGTAACAGAGGTGACCAAGGAATCATATTCGGTGCCAAGCCCAGCAAGAAGATAGGAATTAAATTCTAGCTGAAAGAGGTCGACCAGCGGCTCCCATCGTATCAGCAAGAAGCTTAGTTTTGCGAAAAAAGTCTGTGAGTCCGAGCCTTTTTTTAACGTAGCCAGCTGAAATAGCAATTGACCCAAGCGAGCCTGAGTTTTGGAGGCAAAAAGACTATCAAGGGCAAGCCAAACAGACTGAGAGGTTGTTAAACCAATGACTTGAGCTATGAGATTTTCAGACAAGGAAGAGATCAATGCACTAAGGATTAATTGATCTTGCTGAACCCAGTGTACAATAGGGATCGTGAACAGCAATACAATAGGGATTCCTAGCTCTCGAGCAGCAGTGATGGTAAATACAATGAAACCATCCGAGATATTGCACGTCACTGGAGGAGTACTAGTACTGTCTGAAGTTGCAGTGTTGAGTTTCACGAGCAAGTCGGAAAATGGAGCCAAGAAGTTCTTCATAATTGAGTCGCCTAAAGAAGGTCCGTCTTGGGGGGAATTGATATCTGATGGAGGGAGGCCGTCTGGAATGGATTCGAATCGGAAGTCAGGCAAGCCATCTAAGTAGTTGGGTCCTCCAGATTTCAGAAGACGTCGGTGGTTGAACTCGGTGTTGACGAAGGTTATGTGAAAACCTTTACGATGGAGAAGCTTTGCGAATTTTAGCGTGGTTTATGTGGCTTTGAAATGGTATGGAATACAAACTGCATGAGGCTTATCAACTCTACTGACTTCGGAATCCATTGTTAGTTATAAATAGTTCTTAATTCCTTGATTACTTCGCCATTGAATCAATGTCTTATTAAGGATGCATAACTGCAGCAATTGTATTAGCAAATCCCCAAACAGATTCAATTGGTGCCTGTTGCAACACCGAGTTATATATATTCCATATTCAGGATGCTAGTAGTCACATGTTTATTCAGCTGTTTCGGGGCCGAGATCATTAATTGCCTTGACATTTGAACCAGATTCTATAAAACTAACTCTGTCGTTTATTTGCTTTTCGGAAATGTCCGAGATCGTTAGAACTTTTGATTGAACTGTCTATGAAGTAACTCTAGTCTTTTCCTTAATTGTTGTTGTGTTCTTGAACCGTCCACTGTCGATGTTAAAAAGAAATTAATTATTATAATTTTTTATTAATGCTGATTTTTTTTTTTAGAAATCGGTATCAAATTTATAAGAAATAACTTGTAGAAAATACACGTGATTACAAGCACATAAAAATAGACTACTAAAACAGCAAAAACCTATAGACTGAAAGATCCAATACATTTAAATACATACAAGTTTGATAGGAATCAACCTTTTCAAACACGATTATTTCAACACCTCTGCTTTTTAGACAGCTGCCCCTTGGCTACAAAAGGGAAAGGACCTAAAATCTAACCATCCTCTGTATAACGTGGATCCCATCACAATCACCGTCAAATAAGATGACTATTAATTTGCATTGTGGTATTTTCAGCTATGGTAAACCGTTCAAGTTGTATTATGCGGTGTTTACTGCTGTTTTTCATGTCACATATGCATGCGGGGAGCGAGCTCTTTAGTTTTGTACATCCAATTTTTCTGGTCTCCTTCGTGTTTTCTGTTCATGTATATTGTTTAAAGTGTGATAAACGATTTAATTTGGTAGCCCGGATTCGTTTCTTCTTTGTTCTATTAAGTATACATTACGCCTAATTAAGGTTACCTTACATAACGATTAATATTTGATTTAATATTAAAATGTTCTACACATATTAATGAAAATTAAATTTTTAAGCTTTAAAATGACAATTTTACTATAACAAAAATGTGCCAAAAAATTATAATAATAAATGTCGTTTGCAATTGAAAAATTAATTGCATACATATTCAACGAAAACAAAAGATATATAATTCCTATTTTGGTGTAAATGTTAATTTTCTCTGAAGGCATTACCTCTACGCATGGAAAAGATTTATTTTTAAAAAACAAAGGCTATTTTATGTGTTTTCGATTGTGAAGAACATTCGCTTAAAGTATTAGAAATCCGGCCAAACTGCGTAAATATATATTAGTGATTCTAACAAATTTTCAATCACAGACAAATAGAATTTAGCATCATGAAACATTTCAATACATATTTAGATATGTAATAGTAATTAACACATAATTTTAAAGTTAGGGAAACTTCAATTTTGGAACTCATTATTGAAAAAAATGTTATTTTAGGGCAAACTATAATTTTTGATCAATCAATTCTGCTATACAGAAAATCATCAATTTGCGCTTAAAACATTTTATTGTTCAAATTATCTAGGTCAAAGGTACGGACTAAATAATTCTACGTGGATGGTTAAAGTCAAACTTTCATTCCTTTCCGAGTAAATTAAACACTTATCAGAGTCTCGTAGGGGATTTCTTCGATTCGATGTATCCTTATGTCATTCTTAGATATTGAAGGAGTGCGTACTTTTTTCCCTTCGTCTTCATTTATATCTCTTTTCTTTTGGCCCAGTTCGTTTGGCTTATGGCCTTAAGTCTGCCGTTCCCCTCGATTTTTGTCTGTCAATAATAAAGGCAGGGCTTCAGAGTTGATCCTCCAGATTAATACGAACTACTGTGTCTTTCTTTTACCTCATTTCAGTCACAAACAAAATATCATATTTCTTACTCAGTTTCTTTACCCATAAAGCTATTTAGTTTCCTTTAGGATTCCAATTACTGGGTCACTATCATATGATGGGTAACTTTGTCCACTACTTTTGGGCTTAATATCTTTGTTATGGAATTCTCTCCCCATAGTAACCTTATACTGCATCGCGTAGCAGGAGAATATCATATGTCGGCTATAACTATTGATTTTATCCATTAATCTTCAGTAACATAGTTCTCCGAATTATTCTTGGTTTTATTATTTTTTTAAACCTGAGCCCTTCTTTTTGATCACAGCTTCATATCTGTATTTCTTTTCTAGCATGTATTGCTAAAATAGTAGAAAAGAAGAGCTCTCGAACTCTTCTCCTTTCAAACTCCCATGAATATAACAGTCTTCTCGTGGTCGATTCGTTGTGAGGTATTCGTGAGGGTGACTCAAAGTTAGGGATGTAAAGTCCTTCAGTGTCATCAGTAATAAAATCTATTAGTAGAAGATTAGCCCTCTATTCGGATCATCAACTTACAAATGTATGTGCCATTTTAGCGTTCGGAATACTTTTTTCAAACATGCACTATTATATGGTGATTTGAAATATGTTTTCCATTCATGCTGGTTTGATCCCTCCTCTAGTGAGGATTCCATCCACTAGAATAATATCTCACATAATTTGACTTTGTCTGATATTCGCAAGTCATCCAATGAAATCTTGTTAATTGGTTATGAAGCTCGTGCGGTTTTACTTCTCCACGCCTCTCTCTTTGCCATAATTATCAATCTCCATGCCAATTCCAGTCATTGCAGGCATACTTGCAGTTTTTTGCTGATCCCAACGAATGGCCAACAAAGCATGGGCACTCCTGCAGACACACTTTCAATTATTGAATTCCACCCGCAGTGCGTTAGGAACCCTCCAATTAGGGGTGATTCATAACTTCGCTTGAGGGACACAACCAGCTATTAGACCCCTTTCTTTTGTTTCCACCTCGAACTCAGATGCCAAAATCGCTGATTCAGTACCAACAACTAAATCAGGCCGAATTATCCACAAAAATGGGTGCTTGCTATTTGCAAGTCCCCAACCAAACTCATCAGCTGCGGTGACGTTAACACAGATAAGCTGCCAAAATTCACATACACCACAGAGTTGGGTCCCTTGGAGTTTAGCCAATGGAGGCACTCGGTTTCTTCTTTCCATAAACTGTACCCAATTGATTTCAGGGATCGAGTGTTGATCGAGTAATAGTTGGAGAGGGCCAATATACATGCAGAAACATGGGGGACAGAGTATTCAAAACTTCTCGCTCTAAAGCGTCAAATGTTTGAATAACTATTCCTGAAGCTTTCGGAGCTCTCTCTACCATATCATATTTGAATTCGACATCATTTGCAGTTGTAATCGAAAACTTAGAATCCCTGAGTTCGAGGTCTCTCTCTGGAATCCAGTTTAAGTGATCATATACCCATTGTAGATTGGCTCACTGAAAAGGAATTTAAATATTTTTTATTTGATACTTGCATTAAATTAATTATTATTTAAGATTTCAGTAATATTTACTTCTATAACTTATGTTGAGGCTCTGCCTAGATGACATATACATATAAGCCATAGGCTGAAGCAGCGCTTGTGACAGCATTAACAATAGGATTCTATTTCTCGAGCGCGTGTGGTACAGTGCTGAAAATCCGAGATAATGCATTATGGCGAACGAGAGAGTAGCGAAACCAGCGATCTCATACCCATTGTTCCGCAAATAAAATTTTATAATTGTTTTTTGTTTTTTTCCATAATTTAGTCTGACCGATCTTAAAGCTAGCCAACTAGAGCTTTACTGGCAGGACATATTGGATATATCTAATTGATAGTACCTTTATGTTCTTGTTTGAAGTTGTTTCTTTCTTTGTTTTACTATTTGCTCTTTTGCTGCCGTGTTACTAAAGATGATATTTTTAGCGGAATTTGTTTTGTTTGTTAGTGTTGCTTTCCTTCTGGTTGCTCTATAATGAATATATTTTTAGGGATGAAGCCATGGACTTGGAGAGCATGAAACCAAAGGTTAGTCAAATCAAAACATTCAATAGTTTCAAGGTTTATGTGGTGGGAAAGAAGACATGAGATTTAAAAGTTCTAAATATTGGAATTTGGCAGTATGGAAATTGATTGTAATTTTTATGATTATTAAGGGTGTATGTGTTATTAACTGTTTGTTGATTAGATTAAGTTTAGTATGAATAGATGCCGTAAGTTTTAAACCTACGGGCTACTAATATCTGAAAGATATAGTCAAAAGGAATACTTATTTTATGTCCCGAAAATATTGTTGGCTGAATTTTAGAAGTCATTTTGCAACGTTTTCAGAATATGCAATCTCGTAGGATCTAATTGACACCTCTCAGTCTCAGTAATTAGTATGTTACGTGTATTTCAATATTTTTATTGTTTTTAATCCTTAATTTTTGACATTGTAACTACTCTAAGACAATTTTTTGCTACGAATAATTTATTTTTTTAGTCATTTCGCCTTTAAATTAAAACTTCAGATTTTAATCCATAGTTCCGCTATTGCACGTACTTGAGGAGTACTGTGTTGAATTTCGGTTATTCACGAAATCGGAATGGAGCAAAAGTATTTCATCATAAGCGCTTAAAGAACTGTTGGGGAGCTGTTGAAGTTGATTACATTTTTAGAAATGTTCTCATTAATAGTGTTTCTACAAGGGAGTAAAGATAAGAGATGATTCTTATAAATTTACTAAGAAGATACATGAGTACTATCTAGGTAAATCATAAGTTTGTAATTTAATAACCACAGAAGTCTCTTCAATAATAAACCAGAACTAATTTCCCAGAGATTTTAGGGAAACTATTGGAGAGAGTGCTCCAAATTCTATACTTTCTTATCATTTATGAATTCTAGTCTCATCACTATTTTCCTTTCAATTCTACAGTGTTTCAAATTGTTCGATTCAATTTTGGTGCGTTGGACATACTTACATTCTTATGGCTACTCTGGTTGTCATCATCCGTGTAATTTTTGGTGAAAATTATGATTATTGGAGTATCAAGATGAAGACATTCTTCCAATCACAAGATTTGTGGGAGATCATCGCAAAAGGAGTTACCATTCCTGCTAAAGGTGCTTTTGCAAATCAATGACATTTTAAAGAATCAAGCAGAATGATCAAACTCTTTTTTCGTTCTCAATAAGTAGTGATCATATTTTCCAAGAATTATGCTCTGTAGCAATAGAAGCATGGGAACTGCGGGTAGATTCTAGGAATGCAAATTTGTGATTTAACTTCAGCGCTTACCGGGAGATGGATAATCTCAAATGAAAGATTTGAGATAGATGATAATGCTACAGAGTTGGTGTTAATTCAAATGCAGCCTATTAGAGAAGGATTTATGATGAAGAATTGTTAAATCTTGAATATGCTTGACAAAATGAATTATGTTGTGGCAGCAATTGAGAACAAGACCATATTAAATTTCAGTACTGAGTTAATGGTTCTCAAGACATGACAAGATTAATACGATGAAACGATTCATTGAAATGCTTTTAGTTAACTATTGGAATAAAGAATCCAGAAAGATGGAATAAAAATATAAGTGAATGTTCATAACGCAAAATAAGGAGTATGAGCAAAGAGGTGATTTCCAATTGAATTCAAAGAGACAATATCCTAAAAGATTGTTCATCGGAAGCACAGGCGGCAATTGCAAGAAGTTTTCAAAGGAACAAGTTGTCGTTAACAGAAATAATCAAGCTAATTTATCTGATAAGAACAGGAGCATTTATTCTATGCAGTAGCTCTTAAGATAATCTAGGATGCATATGAATGTGCATAATCATGACTTCAATGAGAGTATTTCTGTATATAGATACCTCGTGAAGTCTAAGGTGAGATGGAAAGGGTTTGGGTGGATAGAAAGGCGGCAACATTGCTGAGCAAAAAAGGTATGAATTATAAGGATTTTCTTTCCTAGCCTTATAATCTATAATTGGGACAATGAGAATGATATTTCTTACTTGAAGAGATTTCCGATCATGATCTGAAAATAATATGTAATTGCTCAAGTAAAGATGAAAGCCCAGATTTCATTCTGCAAATTCGAAGAAGTTTTATAAAGTGAAGTTGGATGATCTGATTTGGACCGCAGATTTGGCACTTTACTTCTAATGAGATTTTGACATCAAAAATATGTTAAAAAATTGCCAAACTAGAGATGCTAAATAATGTTGTGACAGGTCTTGGAAACAAATCGACAATCTTCTTCAATAACATGAAGCACAAGAAATTATGAGCTTGTGCCCAATTTATTGTGGTCCATTAGAAGCATTCTAAATCAAACAGTATTTATCTTTTATAGACATTTAAATAATTTTGGGCTATTTCTCAACACAAAATAGATGATTTGAAATTTTCAAGAATTTTAAGAATTTTGTAGAGAAGCAGACTGGATGTTGCATTAAAAAGTTGAGAGGGTCTAAGTACACCTCTAAAGAATTTGATATGTTTTGTGAAGATGAAGGTGTGGAGCATCAGTTGACTATTGCATACACTCCGCAACAAAATGGAGTTTCAGAACGAAAGAACAGAACTGTCATGGAGATGGCCAGATCAATGCTAATGGAGAAAGGACTTCCAAAGATGTTTTGGGCGGAAGCAGTATTTACTGCAGCCTACTTGCTGAACAGATGTCCAACAAAGGCTGTTCAAGACAATACTCCAATTGAAGCTTGGAGTGGTCTGAAGTCGTCTACTAAACACCTTAGAGTGTTTGGTAGCATCTGCTACATCCATATTCCAGCACAAAGAAGACACAAGCTAAAAGAAAATTTTCAAAAAGGTCTCTTTTTGGGATATGGATTGGTGTCAAAAGGATATCGAGTATACAATTTGGAGACTAAGAAGCTCACCTTCAGTCGTGACGTCAAGTTCGATGAAAATGCTGCTTGGAATTGGGAAGCTCAGACAACAAAAGAAAAAGTGTCTTTGTACCAGAAGAAGTACACGCAGACCATACAAGGCAACATCATGAAGAAGAAGATGTTTCTTTCGAAAGTGGCACTCCATCAGCATCTCCTAGATCTTTTTCACAATCAAGCTCAAGCCAAGAAACTTCTTCACCAGAAACATCAACAGGAAGAGTAAGATCTCTAAGAGAAATATATGAAACATACAATTTCACAGTGATGGAACCAGAAAATTATGAAATTGCATCACAACAAGAAGAATAGGTGAAAGCCATGGAGGAAGAGAAAAAGATGATTGAAAAGAATAGAACGTGGGAGATAGTAGATCGCCCAAGGATACCATTGGAAAAGTGGGTTTACAAAACAAAGCTTAATCCTGATACCATTGGAGTAAAGTGGGTTTACAAAACAAAGCTTAATCCTGATGGGTCTATCCAGAAGTTCAAAGCCAGACTTGTTGTTAAAGGCTACAAACAACAACCCAGGATTGACTACAACGAAACGTTTGTGCCAGTTGCTCGCTTTGATACTAAAGAGCTCTTGTTGCTCTTGTAGCCCAAAAGGAATGGAAGATATTTTAGCTTGACGTAAGTCAGCATTTTTGAATGGGGAACTAAACGAAGAAGTCTACGTTGAGCAGCCACAAGGGTTCGTTGTGCATGGCAGGAAGCGAAGGTTCTTCGACTAAAGAAAGCTTTATACGGCCTTAAACAAGTGCCGAGAACTTGGTACAGCAAAATTGATGGGTAGATCAAGGATTTAGGAGGAGCGAAAGTGAACCAACTCTACATCAAGACCCAAGAACCTGATGACATTCTTATTATCTTTATATGATTGATTTTCACTGGCAATAATCCATCAATGATACAAGGCTTTAAGATGGATATGATGAAGACTTTCGAAATGAGTGACTTGGGATTGATGCATTATTTTCTTGGCATGGAGATAAGTCAAGAGCAAAAAGGGATTTTTGTATCCCAAAAGAATATGCAGAGAACTTGTTGAAGAAGTTCAAGATGTATGGTTGCAAATCTGTTGCTACTCTATTAGTTCTTCAAGAAAAAATGAACAGAGAAGATGGATCTAAGAAGGCAGATGTTTCAATGTTTAGAAGTCTTATTGGAAGTTTATTATATCTCACTGCCACACGTCCAGATATAATGTATGCTACAAGCTTGCTATCCAGATTCATGCAAAGTCCAAGTCAAGTTGACTTTGGAGCTGCAAAAAGAATACTCCGATACTTACAAGGAACGTTGGAGTATGGAGTTTTGGTACACATCGACCTCTAACTCAAAACTTGTTGGTTTTACTGACAGTGATTGGGCTGGGTCAGTGGATGATGAAAAGTACCTCTGGATATGCATTCACACTAGGTTTCTGGAATTTTTTTCTTGGGCGTCAAAGAAACAAGAAACGGTTGCACAATCATCTCCGAAGCTGAATACATTCCTGCGGCTGGAACTCAAGCCAAGCTGTATGGATTAGAAGGATATTTGAGGATATGGAAGATGCAAAAGGATGCTACAGTCATCTATTGTGACAACAAGGCAGCCATAGCAATGACGAAGAATCCAAGTCATCACAAACCGAACAAAACACATTGCTATCAAGTATCATTTTATAAGGGAGAAAGAAGCAAATGAAAAACTTAAGCTCAAGTACTACAACACAGAGGAGCAATGGGCTGATATCTTTACCAAGGCTTTGTCGAGGAACAAGTTTCAGCTACTGAGAAGCATGATTGGAGTTTCAGAAAAATGCATCAAGGAGGAGTGTTGAAGTTGATACATTTTCTGGAATGTTTAGCATTTAATAAGTTTATTCTACCAAGGAGTCAAAGATAAGATGAATGAATTTTGTAGTACATTGTACAAGGAGATACATGAACTTGACTATCTAGGAATTCAAAAAGTTTGTATCTATAAATACCCCACAGCAGAGTCTCCTCTATAATAAGACTAGAAACTATAATTTCTACAGAAAAGTTTCAGTGAAACTAGTTGGAGAGAAGTGCTCCAAAATCCTATACCTTTTCTCTTCATCATTTCTGAACTATTCTAGTCTACAATCAACATATTTTTCCTTTCAAATTCTAACAGGGGCATTGATATCTGATGGAGGGAGGCCGTCTGAAATGGATTCGAATTGGAAGTCAGGCAAGCCAACTAAAGAGTTGGGTCCTCCAGATTTCAGAAGACGTTGGTAGTTGAACTCGGTGTTGA
>CM025851.1:16646688-16895406 GCA_003952965.2 Morella rubra | reverse complement strand
TGCTTGCTCTATAGCGGCGGTCAATGACCACCGCTATAGAAACCGCTGCCATAGGCGGTATATAGCGGCGGTCAATGACCGCCGCTATATCAACCGCTGCTACTTGGTCTATAGCGGCGGTTTTTGACCGCCGCTATAGAGACCGCCGCTAGATGTTTATTTTTCTGTTGTGGTTTTGATAAACCGCCGGTATATAGGGCATATAGCGGCGATTTTGGTGACCGCCGCTAAAATGACCGCCGCTGTAGACCTGTTTTTTTGTAGTGTGATTTATCATCCCGTGTAGTTATTCCACATCAATCCGACCCTTCCAGAGTTATTCGGAACGAGCACTCTGACCGTCGGCACTTGGTGCTTCACAACCCCTACAGGCGACCTCCTCGAGACCACCTGCAAAGTTGCAGTGCCACAGTTCCGCCTGACACCTCTCCTAGTGATCTTGAGCATCTCTTTCCTTTGCATGGCATGCAGGACGTGCCCGACGTGCACAGTAGCCAACATATTTCCTGCCACACTTTGGTGTTGTCTGACACTGGGGGGGACCCTTTGAGCCGTCTTTTTGTCTCTTCTGTTGAGGCTTGTTTTGGCGGGCTGCAGTCCACGCCTATCATTCCTTGCTCTCCTGTTGGCCACTCTTTCAATGACATGGACGTGGTCCCCTCTACCCCCGCCCCATCGCTATCCATGTGCCCTCACGCACTTTCTTTTGGTAGCCCACAGAAAATAGCCTCCCCTTTGGGCCCCACATTCTGCTCCCTTGCAGTCTATAGTGTCCCCCATTTTCCCCAACGTGTCAGATCCCCCCTTCACCAACTTAGAGTCAGCCCAGGACGTGTCCTCGACTCTGATCCACCTCGACTGGTCCCAAGACCCTCTCTCCTCTTTTGATCCCATCCTTGCCGATTTTCACCTCTCCCAATCTTCCTGAACCTCTTTCCCTGGTGAACGTCCTCTAACTGCTTCACCCAACTCCCTTGTGCTTGAAAGATTTAAATCGGAAAAGAAGCGAAAAGATATTGGTTCGTCTATGTTATATGACGATTCTTCGGACTGTACTTTGGCATCGCTTCGTACTCGCAACCGTATTCGCAAAGGGAAGGATGCGGTTCTTCCCACTTCGGGTACTGGTACTGGCAGTCATCTTGGGCGACAACAGGTTTTCAAGACTCTGGTTTTTGAAACGGTGGCTGAGAATCGTCTGGTTGATCTCTTTTCTAAGGCTGGGGTGGCGGGCCCTTTACTGCCCCCAAAAGCTCCATGAGGCTCCTCTACTGGAATTGCCGTGGCTTGGCTCGAGCAGCGGCAGTCTGAGCTCTTTGAGCCCAGATCAGGAAGTTCAATCCTGACTGCATTTTCCTAGTTGAGACTAAAATTCGTTCTGTGGTTTGCCATCGTCTTGGCTTTTCTAATTTCCTAGAACAACCCCCTGTTGGTTGCAAAGGGGGCCTTGCTTTTGCTTGGCGACCGAGGCAATCTCAGCACATCCTCAACCTTCTCATTTTCTCTAATCCGGGCCATGTCCCATAGATGCTCACTCTAATCTATGGTCCTACTACTTGGCAAGATAAGACCAGTTTTTGGCAGCAAATGAACTCTTTAGCCACAGCTTTTGCTGGCGCGTGGCTCTGTATCGGTGATTTCAATGCTCTCACTTCTCAACATGATAAATTTGGCGGGAATCCTGTTTCGACCTCTCCTTCCAGTGGGATGCGGCACTTCATGCTCTACCATGGTTTGGTAGATCTTGGTTTTTCTAGGCCGCGCTTTACTTGGAGTAACAAGCGCAAGGGGCGCGCTCTCATTCAAGAGCGTTTGGATAGGGGGTGGGCAATGGTGCGTGGAGACTCTTGTTCCCCCGTGCTACTATCCAGCACTGCCCTCGTGCAGCATTTGACCATTATGCTATCTTTTTGGATACCTTTGGTGATTCAACTATGGGGCCCCAACCATTTCGCTTTGAATCGTTTTGGGTGCGCTCACCTTCTAGTGGTGTGGTTGTTCAAAGTTCTTGGTCTTCTCCATTTTTTGGCTCCCCTGCTTACTTGCTTTGGCAGAAGATTCGAGCTTTAAAAAAAGAATTAAAAAGGTGGAATTGTGAGACCTTTGGTTCCATCCAAAGTCATATTCGGCATTCTCAAGATGAGTTGGTTCGACTTCAGTCTTCTTCTCCTTTTTCAGCTTCTGAGTTGTTAGAGGAGCAGCTCCAAGTGGAGCTCCAAAAAGCCCTGAAACGGGAAGATTTTTTGTGGCGGAGTAAATCAAGGGTGGACTGGTTTTCTTCTTCGGAACTGAACATAAAATATTTCCATTTGTCCACTGTTATCAGGCGACGACGAAATTGTATTGAGGGGCTCAAATCTGACGACAGCAGCTGGTTGAATTCTCTAGAGGATATTGGTAATTTTCTCTGCTCTTCCTTCCAGAATCTCTTTACTACTTCGATGCCTTCCTTTAATGATGAGATTAGACATCTTATTGCACCTGTTGTTACGGAGGATGATAACTTTTCACTATGCTCTATTCCTGAGGCATTAGAAATATGGCAAGCTGTCCGTTCCCTTGGTGCGTCTAAATCACCGGGGCCGGATGGCATGACTGCTTTATTTTACCAAAAATATTGGCATATAGTGAAAACTGATGTGGTGAGTATGGTCCGTCGCTTCTTCACATCGGGTTACCTTTTCAAAGCTCTCAACCATACAAATCTTGTCTTTATCCCCAAGAAAGATAATCCGACTCTCTACTCCCACTTTCGCGCCATTAGTTTGTGCAACGTGCTATACAAGATTATTTCTAAAATTCTTGCAGCTCGACTCAAGCTTATTCTCCACAAACTTATCTCTCCAATGCAAGCTGGATTTGTTCCTAATAGGCATATTCATGAAAATTCCATCCTTGCGCATGAGGTTATTCACAAGATCAAGCATTAAAGAGGGAAAGGGGGTCTTATGGCTCTTAATTTAGATATGGAGAAAGCTTATGACGTATTGAATGGAGTTTTCTTCTGGAAGTTCTCCGTTGCTTTGGTTTTTCTCCAACTTGGATCCAGTGGATTCACCAATGCATTTCTACAGTTAATTATTCCATCTTGTTCCCCCCCTCCCCCACCCGTGGTCTTAGGCAAGGAGACCTCATTTCGCCCTTCCTTTTTATCTTATGCTCTGAGGTTCTCACGCGCCTTTTACTGCGAGCAGATAATGGGCAGGGTATCAGAGGTATTAAGCTCAGCCGTGGAGCTCCATCTTTGACCCACCTTATGTTTGCTGACGATCTACTGATTTTCAGCCCAGCTAAGGTGGGTGAAGCTGCTGTCATCTGCACTTGCCTTGATCGTTATTGCTCTTGGTCCGGTCAGATACTTAGCCCCAATAAATTCGGCATTTTCTTTAGTGGTAACACTGATCCAGCTCTTAGTTCTGAGATTTGTTCCTCCTTGGGTTTACGCCGATCTGCTATTGAAGGTAAACACTTGGGTTTACCCCTCCACATCCCTCGGTCCAAAAAATCTGCCTTCGCAGATATCCAGTAGCGTATCTTATCTAAATGTGAGGGTTGGAAAGCCAAGTGCCTCTCTCAAGCCGGTAAGCTTACTCTTATTAAGTCAGTTGCTGCCACTGTGCCTTCTTATGCCATGTCTACCTTCCTCCTCCCTAAAGGTTGGTGCAAAAAATTGGATTCTATCTTTAAAAATTTCTTTTGGGGTTTCTCGATCTCTACCAGTGGGTTCTCTCCCCTTGCTTGGGTTTTTGTTTGCACTCCCAAAGATTCTGGGGGTCTTAGTCTTCGGAGGATGTTTGATGCTAATAAGGCGCTGCTTGCTAAGCTTGGGTGGCATCTTTTAACGAAGCCAGATGCTCTTTGGGTTCAATGTGTTTCGGCTAAATATTTGAGAACTGATTCTTTCCTTCATTGCACACCCAAACCTCATTCCTCTTGGTTCTGGCAAGGTTTAATGGCTGTTAGATCTACCCTTTCCAAGGGGCTCATGTTTCAGATTGGTGGCGGTGCTTCAGTTAACATTTGGGAGGACCCTTGGATCCCGGGCATGCCTCTCTTTTCCGCTGAACCGAATCTAACTATCTCCCTTCCCCAGCCCTTTGTTTCTGTTTCAGAGCTCATTGATCCTGACGTTGGCACTTGGAATATTTCGAGAATTCAACACCTTTTCTCTCCAGCTTGTGCTCAAGCTATTTTGAATATTGTTCTGTTGCTGACCACCTCACCTGGGTTCCAAGAGAACTCTGGGGTATTCACAGTTCAATCAGCTTATCTCTTGGACCACGCTGATAGATTTCTTCGTCCTGTCACCTCCCAGTTTAACTGGACTAAGTTGTGGTCTCTAAAAATTCAGTTCCGTTTGAAAGTCCTTTTATGGAAGCTTGCTGCCAACGCCCTTTCAGTGAGGACGAAATTGTTTTTCCTTGCTGGGCATGTCCCGGATGATTTCACAGCAAGGATGAACGTAATTTCATCATCCAGATGGCTCTCATTTTTGATATCATTTGGTTCTCTTGAAACCAGCTTGTTCACTCGAATATTGTATCCCCTCCTCTTGAGCTGTCTTGGTCCTTTAATGGCAGAATTTGAGCTCACTTGGCAGCTTGGCACTCTCATGATAGCGAGTTGAACTTCGTTTGGAAGCCTCCTCCTGAGGGTGTTTGGAAGATTAACTTCGATGCAGCTATTAGGGGTGGTATTGCCTTTATTGCAGTTGTTTGTCGGACTTCTTCTGGGGTCATCACACATGCTGCCTCAGATTTTATTGTCACTAACAATCCCCTTCGTGCTGAAATCCATGCTGCTTTGCTTGCTTGCCGGATTGCCTCATTTCTCTGTCTCCATTCAGTTTTGTTGGAAGGTGATTCCTTGATTACTTGCAGGGCGGTTAACGAGGAGGGCTTCTTTGCTGAAGTTCCTTTAGTTGGTTTTGTCGCAGGCATCAGATCTTCTCTTGCAGCCCATCCTGATTGGAGCCTTCAGTGGACATCCCGAAGACAAAATTCTCTTGCCCACCTATTGGCTGCTTGGACTGCCCGCTCTATGTCTTTTGGCTTTATTCCTTTAAGTGTTATTCCTTTGTATGTTGCTACCGCGGATGTCTCTTTTGAGCCTCCTTGATGTTTCAGACTCTTTTTTGTTTTAATGAAGTTTGCTTAGAAAAAAAAAAAAAAAAAACTAAAACCATTTTGCGTTTGTAAAATTTTGCTTCCTGAAAGATACTTACGGTTCTATAAACCAGTATGAACCTTTTGGGCACCCTCTACTGCCAAAGGGAGAGGAGCAAAAGAAAGTGGAAATGAACAGTGACTCAAAATGGGCGGAGCCCATGAAGGTCAAGAAACCTCTGGTGCAAGAATCTAGAGAGCATTAGGTGCCAATTATGATGAATGGTTTGTTATTTATAGACGGGCGATCAAAAATGGTGGTTATTTGTAGAGATCAGAGTACTCGAGGGCCTATAATGGGGTTGTTAAAGAAACCAAGAACGTTTCTTTCTACGAAATAAAATGAATGATTTCTAGCTCTTAAGTTTTGAACCTTTGTTTGCTCGTCCTACGAATTACACGGCTTACGTTGGAAGCGCTAACAATGGGAAATTATAGAAAGCAAAGTTTTGCTTTATTTGGTAGCCCCAACAGTTTTAGGCTGGGCCAGTGACAATATCTACATCAGTTAGGAAGTGCGTCTAGAACACAGGGAGATATCAACTGTAGAGGCAAAGTGTTAGGGAATATTTTAGTTGGCTATACTTCACATGTAATTTAGTTTGTTTCTTGAGATATTAAGGTGTTTCGAAGCTTCTATGAAGAATTGAAGATAGCAATAAAAACTGAGTTTTTACCCAAAAATGTCAAGTCAGCTGGAAGTCAGACGCAAGTTAGACAGAAGCGCGATTTGGGGCATTGCAGCAATAGAATTTGGTTAGTTCGTTTCTAACTAAATTGATGACGTCATGAAAGACCCAAAAATCCTTAAACCTTCCACTTTAATCGTGAGTCACCCTCAGCTTATAACCATTTTTATTCTAGGGATAAATGCCAAATTGGTCCCTGTGCTTTTCGTGAAAATCGATTTGGTCCCTGTGAAAAAAAAAATGATAGAATCAGTCCCCCTATTCCCCAACTCGTTTGTCGTTGGTCCACCCACCCCAGTCCATGAACTCCATTGACGGAACCTTCTCCACGTAGCTAAAAAATTCCACCTGTGTATCCAACCTGGCTTTGCCATGTCAGCCCTAAACACCCCCCGCTTGGATATCTTATTCCGCCTGACCCACCTTAAAACCTTCCCATATAGGGGCGGGGGAGGAGCAAATCTGATCTCTTTCAGTCAAAGGCAAAGGGATCGATCACATTACCCAACAGTCGTAATCATGTGTGGGGTTGACTCTTAAAAGGCCTAAACCAAACACAGAGTACTTTTATACTATCAATTACCACCGCTTCTGGTAGGGTTAGTATCGGAAGAAGGGGAGGAAATCCGAGGGCGATGTGGGAAGGAAAAAAAGGATAACTACGTGGTGAAGGGAGGCTGACTTGCGTTCATACACAAGAAGGAAAGAGAGGGATTGGGGGAAAGGAAAAGAAAAAAAAGGTCGCAAAAAGGAGGGGAAGGAAAAGGATCTTCTGCGTGGCGTTGGCGTATTGGAAAAGGAAAAATTGTGTGGAAGGAAATAATACGAGAGAAGAAAGATCGAGAAGCACAAAGGAGGGGAAATCCAATTTCGTTTCCGATTCCATTGAGGAAGAAGAGGAAGGGAAACCTTCCCGTATAGGGGCGACCTTCCCGTATAGGGGCGGGGGAGGAGCAAACCTTCCCGTATGTTGGGCAATGTGATCGATCACTTCCAAATACCCACCTTAAAATCGATTAAAACCTTCGTGCTTGGATATCTTAAAAAATTTCGCCTAACAGTGTCAACAAAATATATCGTGGCTTACAATAATTTGTAGTGACTTGTTTAGGGCTGACGTGGCAAAGCCAGGTTGGATACACAGGTGGAATTTTTTAGCTACGTGGAGAAAGTTCTGTCAATGGAGTTCACGGACTAGGGTGGGTGGACCAACGGCAAACGAGTTGGGGAATAGAGGGACTGATTCTATCATTTTTTTTCACAGGGACCAAATCGATTTTCAAGAAAATCACAGGGACCAATTTGACATTTATCCCTTTATTCTATTACAAAAGAGAGCTTAGAGAAATCCAGCAAAAGGGTGCTTTCAATGTGAAACTCTCTCTTGAATCTTTCTGCCCCTTTTTTGAGCCTTCGTGTGTATGAACTGAGAATGGAGCCTTGAAGATTAACCCCTCTCTTTAGGATTCTTAGTTTGATATTTTGATCACCATTGTTATTTACCCAAAAGAGATTCAAGATTTTCGGAGGTTGCTGAAATCTTGAAGGTCCAAGTGCCAAGTTCGTGCATTTGCTGTTGTTGCGAGTTCGCAATGGAGGATGGCAAGGTATGAATAGCTAGGTAAAGATAGTTAGCTTTTTGAATGGATGAGAGGTTCTCAATCCCTGCATTGGAGCAGATTTGAATGGTGTATTTCGGGTAAGAAAACAAGTGTGTTAGACTAGGATTTGGGTATTCTTGAGTCTATGGATCACCTTGTATTTCGAGTTTGAAAAGCTAGTGAAATCGTTACCTGGCCTATGGGCCCGGAGAGTTTTTTTCTCTTGGAATTTGTTTTCAAGAGATTTTCTCTTCGTAACCAAAAGGCTTCTGTCTTTTTGTGGTGATTGATCTGTTAATATTGTTCTTGATTAAAGTGTTAATAATCGTGAACTCTAAGCTGAATTTTCAGGTGTTCTTGGTTTTAAAGAATCTTGGATATAGATTTAAAATTAATTGATGTACAGTTTGCTTGATTATTTACATTGCTGTAAACGTGTGTATGTTGAAATTTCTGATCTGGTTTGTGTAGTCTGTGCAGAAAAAGTTTTGTTAAATTTAAATAGTTTGAAAGATTAAGTTGCAGAACCTATTCACCCCCTCTAGGTTCGGTTGGTGTTGTATTAAGTCTTAAATCACTCCATTCAATTGGTATCAGAGCAGATCTCGATTCTTTAGACTCAAATTAGTAGAGATGGATAGGAGTCATTCTCCAAGTGTTCCACCATTTTTCGATGGATCAAACTTTGCTTATTGGAAAGTTAGGATGCGGGCATTCCTAAAATCCATAGACGAGAGAGTTTGGACAGTAGTGACTAATGGATGGGAAAAACCAACGGTTACGGTAAATGAAGTCACTAGTGAAAAGGATTCACAACTTTGGAGCACGAGTGAAAGAGAGACAGCAGGCTGGAATAATAAGGGATTAAATGCATATTTACTAGTGTGTCGGCTGAGGAGTTTATAAGAATTTCAAATTGTGAAACGGCAAAAGAAGCTTGGGACATTCTTTGTACAACCCATGAAGGAACCAAGGCTGTTAGAGACTCAAAATTGCAGATGATTATTTCTAAGTTTGAAGAACTTAGAATGAAAGAGGATGAGTGCTTTGATGACTTTTATGGGAAACTCACCAACTTGGTAAATTCGAGTTTTAGCCTAGGCTGAATCCAAAGTAGTATGTAAAGTCTTAAGGTCATTACAGGAGAGATTTAGGCCTAAGGTGACTACTATTGAAGAGAGCAAAATATTGGATTCCATTAAACTAGATGAACTTGTAGGATCTCTTCAGACCTACGAAATGACTCTTCTTGCAACAAAGAAAGGAAAATCCATTGCATTGAACTCAATAGAAGAGGATTCCAAATCTGAAGATGACATGTTTGATGAAGAAGACATGGTCTTGTTTGTTAAAAAATTTAGGAAAGCATTTAAGTTTAAAAAGGGCAGGAATTGGAAAGGCCACAAATCGAATTCGAAAGCTACTAAGAAACCAAGCTGGAAGAGTGATGAGCAGAGGGATAAATCAGAAAAGAAAGAGTTCAAAAAGAAGCAAGAACAAGGGTTGCAATGTCATGGATGCAAAGGATTTGGGCACTTTAAAGCTGAATGTCCTACTTACTTGAAATCGAAAGGAAAGAACGCTATGAAGACAACACTTTCAGATTCTAACATAGAGTCAAATTCTTCAGATGCAAAAACTTCGAATAATGATAAGGTAAATTTTCTTACATTTACATCTTCTATTAAAACTGATGAGTTTTCTGATTTTGATGATGCAGAAGAAATTATCACGGAGGATGTTGATGAGATTGAGGGCTTAAAAGAATCTTATCAAGAGTTATATGAGGAAAGTATTAAAATTAAGAAAGAAAATGTCTTAACTCTTAAGAAAATAGCTCTTGTTGAAAAAGAAAGAGATGAACTAGCTGAAAAGTTAGTAGAGAAAAATGTTATGATTCAAGAGCTTATGACTATGAACACTTCTCTAGAAGATCTAGCATCTAAACTATCAAAGGAGTTGGACCTATCTAATGAACAGCTTAAGAAATTTTCATGTGGTACCAGCAAACTTAATAAAATACTAAGTATAGGACAATCGGATAGAAATAAAAAAGGATTAGGTTTTGATCATACTACAGCAGCACCTACATCTTCAAACAAGGTAGTTTTTGTGCCATCTACTCAAAAAATTTAGAGTACACCCGCACCTCAAGCGAAGGTAAACAAGGTAGTCACTTCTAAAGTTCCTGTTTTGTTTAAATCTAAATTTTCCAAATTTATTCCTAAGTGTTTTCATTGTGGTAAAGTTGGTCATACTAAGCCTAAATGTTTTGATCTCTTGAGAAATGGAAAAAGACATGTTTCTTCATTTTCAAATAATATATCTTAGTCTGAATTTGATAAGTTGTTGAGCCAAGTAAGCATGTTATCTCAACAAATTCAAATTATAAATCAAAAGCTAAATCCTGCTATTAATCAAAAGTTAGTTTGGAAAAAGAAAAAGAAAAAGACTAAGTCTTGTTTTGTAGCACATATTTTCTTAAAGGCAAAAAGCAACTTCATTTGCTACCTTGACAGCGGCTGCTCAAAACACATGTGTGGAGATAAAAGTCTCTTCACAACATTTAAAGATAGCAAAGGAGGTGCTGTAACTTTTGGAGATGGAAGTAAGTCTGAAATTCTTGGTAAAGGATCTATAACTCTCCCTGGCAATTTGACTTTTAATGATGTGTTCTATGTGCAAGGTTTAAAATCGAATTTATTACGCATAAGTCAGATATGTGATGCTGGTCTTGATGTTAAATTCACCAAAAATAATTGTTCGGTGATTGATTCTACAGGTAAATCCATTTTTAGTGGAACTTGTACATCGGATAATTGTTATGGACTAGTTATTAATGCTGATGTATCATATAATAGTTTGAAAATTGATATATTCCAACTTTGGCATCAAAGATTAGGTCACTTAAATTATAGAGACTTATCGAACATTTCTAGTATAGTTGATGGTGTTCCTAAATTAGCTAAGATAGTTGACAAAGTTTGTGGACCATGTCAACTTGGCAAACAAGTTAGAACATCTCATAAGAAGACAACTAATATTCGTACTTTGAAATGTTTAGAATTATTGCATATGGACTTAATGGGGCCAACAAGGACTAAAAGTCTTGGTGGCAGAAAATACATACTTGTTGTAGGAGATGATTTCTCCAGGTGTACTTGGATTGAGTTACTACGAGACAAGTCTGAAACCTTTGAGAAGGTTAAAAGACTTTGTAATCGTTTGCAAAATGAACAAGGATATAAAATTTTAAGAATTCGAAGTGACTATAGGACAGAGTTCGATAATTCAAGCTTACAAACATTTGTGCCATGAAGAAGGAATACATAAAGAATTTTCAGCACCCATTACTCCACAGCAAAATAGAGTAGTAGAAAGGAAGAACCGAGTTCTTCAAGAAATGGCTCGGGTTATGCTTCATAGTAAAGGTATTGTCTAAAAATTTTAGGGTGAAGCAATAAACACTGCATGTCATATTATAAATCGTGTCTATCTTCATCCTAAGACTCATAAAATGCCTTATGAAATATGGTATGGAAAAAGACCTACAGTGTAGTATTTTAAAATATTTGGTAGTAAGTGTTACATTCTACATGATAGAGAAAACTTAGGTAAATTTGACACACGTAGTGATGAAGGAATATTTTTAGGATATTCATCATCGAGTAGAGCTTTAGTTTTTAATCTACATACTCTCACTGTTATGGAAACCATTAATGTTAAAATATATGATGATTTATATAATGCTACTAACCCGAATGATCTTGAGAATACTGTTGAGGAACAAGAAAATCAGGTTGAAGAAGAGCATGAAGCTACAGAGCATTCAGAATTAACTGAGGAAAATGATGATCAAGTTAACACAGAGTCTGATGGAAACAAAGACTCCGACTCTGATGAAGCTAAAGAACCCTCTTCACGAGTGAAACTGAATCATCCTAAACAAAATGTCATTGGTTAGATGAATAAAGGTATGAGGTTAAGAGGTAGAGTTCTGAACCAAATTTCATATTCATGCCATGTGTCTTTGTTTGAATCAAAAAATATTAATGATGTTTTAAAGGATGAATGTTGGGTTAATGCCATGCATGAAGAGCTAAATCAATTCATTAGGAATGATGTGTGGTATTTAGTACCTAGACCTACTAATAATAATATTATTGGTACAAAATGGATATATAAGAACAAATCTGATGAAAATGGTGTAGTCGTTAGAAATAAAGCCCGCCTTGTAGCTCAAGGCTACTCTTAAATAGAAGCATCGATTTTGATGAAACGTTTGCACCAGTAGCAAGATTAGAATCCATTCGAATTTTATTAGCCATATCTTGTTCAATGGGTTTTAAATTATATCAAATGGATGTAAAATCTGCATTTTTAAATGGTATTTTGCAAGAAGAAGTGGTTGTAGAACAACCAAAAAGGTTTGTAGATCCTAAGTATCCTAATCATGTTTTCAAGCTTAAGAAAGCTCTCTATGGGTTAAAACAAGCTCTTAGAGCTTGGTAAGAAAGATTAACCACATATTTACTTGAAAAAGGATTTGATAGTGGAGGTGCTGATCGCACTCTCTTTATAAAGAAAACTAACAAACATCTTACAATAGCCCAAATATATGTAGATGATATAGTGTTCGGTTCACCGAAAGAGTCACTTGCTAATGAGTTTGCAGAATCCATGAAAAAGGAATTTGAAATGAGTATGGTAGGTGAATTACATTATTTTCTAGGATTGCAAATTAAACAATGCAAGGAAGGGCTATTTATCTCTCAGTCAAAATATGCAAAGAACTTAGTGAAACGTTTTGGTTTAGACAGTAATAAACATACCAAAGTGCCAATGAATACCTCGGTAAAATTGAGTGCTGATTCTAATGGTAAAGATGTTGATCATACCATGTAACGTAGTATAATAGGAAGTTTATTATACTTAACTGCTAGCAGACCAGATATATCTTTTAGTGTAGGGATATGTGCTAGATTTCAAGCAAATCCCAAAGAATCTCATATGGATGCAATGAAGAAAATAATTCGCTATGTTAATGGTACTATTGATTATGGTATTTGGTATTCTAAAGAATTAACACTCATTTAGTAGGATATAATGATGCTGACTGGGCAAGAAATTCAGATGATAGAAAAAGTACATCAGGTGGATGTTTCTACTTGGGTACTAATTTGGTTGCTTGGCTTAGTAAGAAGCAAAGTTTCATATCTTTGTCTACTGCTGAGGCGAATATATAGTCATGGGTAGTTGTTGTACACAACTCTTATGGATGAAACAAATGCTCTATGATTATGACATTCGTCAAGATTTTATGCTTGTTTATTGTGATAATACGAGTGCAATTAATATTTCTAAAAATCCTGTACAGCACTCAAGAACAAAGCATATAGACATTAGACATCACTTTATCAATGACTTAGTGGAAAAACAAGTTATTTCTATTGAACATGTACCTACAGAAAATCAACTTGCTGATTTATTTACAAAACCACTTGATTCGGCAAGATTTGAATTTTAAGGCAAGCTGTTGGTATTTGTCAAATGCCTTAAAATAATTCTTTTGCATTTGATAAGTTAGTCACTCAATCTTGCCTAGGAAGTGAAATAATTTTTCACCATCTAATATGTCATAAAAATGTTCTATATCTTATTTTGATGAGGTAATTAACATTCGGTGAATCTGATAAATTTTAGTGAATTTATTTCAATTTCTTATTTCTCTGCAAAAAATCTGAAGTTAGAAGTGTACGTGAAGTTTATCTAAGGTTTGTGTTATAGTGTATAATGTTGAAAGAGAAGACTCAGCTCGGCAAAAATGGTGGAAAGAGACAAAAATTATCTAAATGTTGAATTAATGAATACTGCCGTGTATATAATAAAAAGCTCGTTTCGGCATTTAGACTTCACGTTGAAAAGTCCATGTTTTTTTTAAAAAAAGGTATTTAGGCTTCACGTTGAAAAGTTCATTTTTTTTAAAAGGCATTTAGACTTCACGTTGAAAAGTCCATGTTTTTAAAAATTATTATTTGTTTTGTCTTTTTGTTCTTTTTACATCACTTTCCCATTATGCCCTTAATGAACCCACTAACCCTATTTTGGCAGACACTTTCTCTGGCTCCCCACTTCTCTGCGCCGCTCATCTCTATTCTCTCTAGTGCCACTTACCCCACTTCTCCCCACTTGCCTTTGGTTGAATCTCTCCCCACCACTTTGTTTAAGCATCTCTTAAGTCCACGACAAGGTACAAATCAATCTCTCTCTCTCTCTCTCTCTCTCTCTCTCTTCATTTTATATTGACTAAATGCGAGATTTATAATTACTTGTGGTCTTGTGGTCCCGAAATCAGTTCGGGTTGTCTCCTAGTTAATGGGTTTTGTATTTCCTTGACTTATTGCATGTGCGTCTCACTCTATTACATGGATTTGTTACTCTAGCTTACACTTGTGCCGATTATTTGGTAAATATAAAAACTAGGTTTTCAAAATTTCCCCATTTCCCCATTTGTCGTATAAGTCATTTGTTTTGAAATTACTGGTCAATCTCACTAATAATGATTTTTATATAGTGCAATGGGTCAGTATTAGTTATTCTTAAAACTAAAATCCAGATTTCTTGGAAAAATTGATTAGTCAGTGTCAAATGCTTATTCATTTACGTGGTTAACATGATTGGGGGATATAATGTTAAAAGCATAAAATTCAGTTATCCATTTTCAGTTCAACATTTATATACATACATGTGTCCTGAAAGGGCTATATTACTAAAATAAAAATTTCTACCTGTAAAGATTTATTGTTGAGCTCACTATAAAAAGTTTTTTCACAGATGGCTCAAGTCAAACATGCAGCAGTGAAGAATGCTCAGAAAAGGCCAGCCTCTCCTGCCAATCATCTCATAAACAACCTAGCTCTCTCGTGCTTGAACCAGTCTCTAAACGAACTAAGAGCCAAGTTGCTGAAAGCTCATCTCGAGTATTTAAAGGAAAGGAAAAACAACATGATGCTTCACCTGAAGAAGTACCTGATTCAAAGTTCCTTAATGCTGATGCTGAGTCACATTATTCAAAGAAATTCAGCACAAAGGGTGTCATATTGAAGAGGGAAGTACTTCTAGATGAATTGACGCATTTGAGGTTTTCAGACAAAATTGTGTCCAGAGGATGGGAAGGCCTCCTCACCAAACTGATTCCTCCATCTGAGGAGGTGGTAAGAGAATTTTACTCCAACATTCATGCCATTTCTGATATAAATTCCTTTGCAATTTACTTTTGTGGAACCTTTCTAGATGTTCATCCATTTTTCCTTGCACAATGCCTAAGTATCCCTAGGGTGAATCATCCTGTATTCCCTTATAATGCCTCTGCCCGACCTTCACCTAGTACCATGGCCACATGATTTGATGATAAGAACATGTGCTTTACAGCCAAAGAGTTTAACTCTAAACTTTTTTCTGCTGAAAATCAAATTTTTAGTATAATTGTTTCTACTAATATATTTCCTACCAAATCCTTATCCCAATTATCATATGAACGCATGTGTTTTTTATATGCGTTTTTAGTTAATGACAACATTGATTTGCCATCACACATATGTGCTATAATGATAAAAGTATTTCAGTCTAACTCCACCACAAGTTTACTGCCATATCCCTGTCTCATCATGAACTTTATGAGTGCAAGTTGTATTACCATCCCTCGCAATTAGCCCCGTTTGAAACTTGCTCAACCTCTTGGGCCTACTATCTTGAACCAGAGCAAATCTCATCGTGGACCTAAAAAATCTTTTTCCTCCACTAGTCAAGGCCCCCTACGATCTGATATGAGTTATATTGTTGAGTCTTTGCAACTGTTTACTGAGAGGTCAAATACTTCTTCCTCTGTGCAATCTTCCTTACTTGCCACCTAAGAGACCATGAAACTTACCTTGACCAAAGTGCTGAATGATGTAGCAACTATTTGTATGCATTTGAATGTGGTGGGCACTCAAGGTGCCTCGAGTATGGCTGGAGGAGTTGAAGACCCTAACCGTTCTGACTCGCCTTTAATGACGAGGACGACGAACTCTCTGTTGGCGCGGCTTGCTCATTCCCTTTCTGATGTTGACGACTCCACCTAGTTCTCCTTGGCTCCCTTCTTGACAAAAGGGGGAGTAGTCTGGTTGGATTATCTGTTGATCTGTTGCACCATTGTTGAACTTTTAGTGTTTCTTTTGTTCTGCTGAACCTTGAACTTTTATTGTTTCTTATGTTATACTGAACCTTGAACTTTTATTGTTCTTATGTTCTGCTGAACCTTGAACTTTTATTGTTCCTTATGTTCTGCTGAACCTTTATGCTGAAGCTCTATTATTCCTATGTTTTATGTTGTTCTTATAAGTTAGTTGGTTGGGATTATTACTGGAGTTGGATTGTTGGATTGCCCTATTAGGAAGTGGATATATTTTGGTTGTATAGTTTTGAAGTGTCTATTTCGCTTGTGATTGGTATTGTGGGAAGTACATAATTTTTTTTATTTGCTAACTTGCTGCATTTGATTGATTAGCATGAGGTGTTGATTATAATTTTGCTTATATTGCATAACATGCTAACACATAGGGAGAGAGAGAGAGTCCTTCTATCTTCTCTCTATCTTGGAAAGGATACTCATCTCAGGGGGAGAGAAGTATTCCTAAAATGTATAATTAACTCCTATTGTTTTGATGTTAATTTTGATCTAATAAGATTGAATATTGTGTTTTGCTGAGGTGTTTGATGCAGGTATTTGGAAATCTCAGGAATTTATAGAATAGGCTATAATAGAGTTCATAGGCTTGTCATATGTAAATGAGTTCTGTGGTGGTGATTAGAATGCACAACCGAAAATCGGTCCGACGATTTTCAGTTGTACTTAAATAGAAGGATCGGACTGGTCCAAAGTGGTCCGGTGTGGACCACTTAAGTGGTCCACACCAATTTTTTTTTCTCAACTCACATCTTAAAATAAAAAATGTGAATTCATTCAAATAAAGTTTCATTTCTAATCATTTTATGGTCAGATCATTAATGTTACTTGTTAGTATTAATAAATTTTTAAAAAATTATTCTTCTAATTTTAATAAATATATATTTACTTAATACTTACAAAATGAATATATAATCAAAATAGCTATTATTCTTGTATTTTATTCAATTGCAGAGAGACTATAGTAATTAGTATAAGAGTATTCAATTCTAACCCCCCATCCCAATTGGAAATATATTGATACATAAAATAGGTGTTTATGAGAAAAATATATATCTTACTTATCATTCATGCATGATTACATTAGCTCTGACTTTCATTGATCTCCTAAAATTTTCTTGACTTAAGGTCGATATTTAATGCTTTGGACTACCATTAGGTCTACATTCATATAAAATTAAGGATCTAGTTCATAGCTCTAAAAATTAACTTGATTTTTACATGTTTTCAAACAATGGGAAAAAGTTCGATCCATGAAATTAATTATTCTAATTGATTTTAGTTTATTAGGGTCCTGTCTATTTAGTATTTAGAACATGTATTTATGAACAATTAATTTCATTAGACAATATTAATAATTCTGTGCCAAGTAGGTTACGTGTTATATCTTACGAATATTGCATGAATTGTTTAACACTTGTAGCGCAACCCCTAGTATAGTTAACATTTATCACTTATAAAAATCCCTAACATTGTGTTACTTACTTAATTTAAGTACTTTGTAAATGAGTTAACATTTAATGGCTATAACCCCTAATATAGTTAACATTTATCACTTATAAAAGTCTGAAATTTGTGTCTTTTTATATCATAATCTCCATGCTTGTGTTTGCTTTTTGTTGAACTAGCTGTCCTTTTTTTTCACCTTAAAAGTATATTAATGTCAGGGATTTTCATTTAAATTACACCTATGTCACCTAAATATGTCTACTTTTCTTCGTTAACATTACTTCCAATATGATTATTGAATTGTAAAGTTAATATAAAAAAGGAGTGATTTTGATTGTATATGAGACTTAAGATAACAAATTAAGCACCATAAATCAAAATACAAATGTATCAAACTAAAAATACAAATGTCAAATTAAGCACCATAAGTCAAAACACGCACAAACAAATACATTAACAAACTAAAAAGCTTGCAAATGTATCTAAATGAGTCTCCTCAAGTCTTGTTGGTGGTTGATGTCCCAAGTTCGCTTGCTGCTGTGCTATTGCTTGTCATTTCTGCAAGTTTAAATTGTCAATAAATGTTTAAAACAAATAAATATAAGTAAAGCATAGAAAATAAAAAGAGAATTAAAATTACAAACACATTTTATTTACCGGAATCCATGTCATAACTCTCGATCCAATCCAAAGTTTATTTGATGTTAATTGGTTCCTTTTCATCTGCACGCCTCAACCAATCTTGGGTGCAAACAAGGGCCTCCACAGTCGCTGGAGCTAATGAACTCCGAAATGGATCAAGTACACGTCCCCCTGTACTAAAAGTGGAACTCTGAAGACACAGTAGAGATAGGGATAGCCAATACATCCATGCAATCCTAGCAATGACGGGATATCGTAAATCATTATCCTTTCACCATTTCAATACGTCAAAATTCTTTTCTGAGCAACAAGTGGAATCAGCCAAATACCGATCAATTTCTAAGTTTGCATTGGGACTTGATGAATATGTTCCAAACGACACAGTCGTGCTCCAATAATCCTCAAATAAAGTTAGCTTGCTGCCAGAACCGAGACCACTGGAGGAGGAGGAGGCGTACTACTAATAGATGAATGCACTTGAGCCTGAGGTAACCCTAACGCATATTCATCAAACAATGCACGAAACAAATCACTTATACTAGCCACCAACTTCTCTCCCTCTATTCCACTATACATCAACCTCACCATTTGTCCCATTACTTGTAACTTAGACCGTGGATCAATCACATTTGCAATAAATATCAACAAATTTAACCTGTCATTCCTCCCCTAATATTTTTGGTACTTAACCATCATAATATCAGCCATGTCTTTCAATTTTTTGTCCGTACTTTGTGAATAACACAAATGAGAATGCACCCCATAGAGTCTATGGAAGTAGGAATTCGAAGTAACATACAAAGAACCAGAAAATTGCACCGTAGCATCATAAAAGAGTTCAAGAAACTTGCAAAATACCCTTATTTTTGTCCAGTCTTCTTTTGTTGGAGGTCCCAAGTTCCTCTTCCCACACTCACCTTCAGTAAAATGCGGAAGATAATCAACATCATCACTCTCCATTCTATCAAAAGCAAACTCATACTTCTCAGCAACATCTAACATCAAATAAGTAGAGTTCCAACGGGTTGAGACATCAAGGCACAAACTCTTGGAACATTCGATTCTCTCCTTCTCAACACATTGATTAAACTTGATAAGCCTTGCAGGAGAAGACCGCACATACCTAATTGCATCTCACAAAAAACAACTGTAAGAAACAACGAATTATGCATAGTATTAAGAAATGAAAAAAAAAAATACATACCTAATTGCGTCACGAACCCTTGTAATTGCATCATCATTAAACTTCAACCCATCACCAACTACAAGATTCATAATATGTCGCAATCTCATGTGAATGTAAAGACCATTCAACACATTACTTCATAGATGCCTCTTCAAGTAACCAATAGCTGTATCATTTGAAGACGCGTTATCAACTGTGATGGTCATAATCTTCTCAATTCCCCAATCATGTAAACACTCCTCCACTTGCGCCCCAATTGTATCTCCTTTGTGATTATCAATCAAATAAAAGCTAATCACCCTTTTCTGCAATTTTCACTTCTTGTCAATCCAATGGGCAGTGACAACCATATAGCTCAAATTCTGAATCGAAGTCCAAGCATCAGTGGTGAGACAAACTCTACTATCACAAGCCCTCATCATACACTTCAACAATGTTTTTGTATACTTAAAAATGTCCATGCAAGTCTTAGCAATGGTCATGCGAGATGGGACTTGAAATCTAGGCTCTAGCATCCGTACAAACTTTCTAAATTGGGGAGACTCCACAATCCTGAAAGGGAGCTCATCAACAATAAGAAACTCTGCCAAAGCTTGACGAAGAGCTATAGCATGATTATGGTCAAATTTTTTTGTCAACACCAAATTACTAGGGTTCTCATCACCCTCAACTCCCTTCTCATATGCTAAAGTTTTTTTTGCCTCTTGTCTTGTTTTGGGGGTAACTGATTGGAGTTTTTCTTACATTTAGTAAGATGGTCCAACAAATTTTTCGTCCCATTCCTATTTCCATCTGTAGCATAATCAGCATCACAATAGTTGCAAAATGCCTTGGGCGTGGTGGGTCACCAATATACTTCTTTGTAAAGGAAGTCCAAACCATAGATTGATTATTTCTTTTTGGTTTAGGTGGTTCACTACTTGGTGGGGGAATTTCTGAAACATCTTCCTCCTCAACCATCATATCCACATCCTCTAAACTCAATCTCATATCATACCAGTACGATCCGAACGATTACGAGAACGAGACATAGCTTTTGATCCCTATGTCATTGAAGCAAAACCATCAAGTCAAATATATTGTAGATTAAGTCATTCATTAAATGGTCAAATACACTAATGAATGCATGAATATCAAGTCAAATACACTTTAAATGATCCACATCCTCTTAATACTCTTATAACTAATACTACTGTAGCATAAAGTTATTCAATTAATGAAGAAACATCATAGATTTCTCAATTCATTTTCAGTTGCTCCCAACAGAAAGCTCTCTAAATAGAAATCTTGCTTTTTAATGATGGAAGACAAATTGTCATCTTCCAATTATTAATGCTGAATGGAATCAAAGCAATGTAAATAGAAGCCCTAATCTTTACCTAGCAATGTCATCCAATCAAAGCAATGTCATCTAATAGCTTATCAAAAAAAATAAAAGAACACACTACTGACTACACACTACACACGCTCATCTTTGGAACCCATTAAAGCCAATTCATTGAATTTAATACACGGAACCCACATCTCATCTTCATTCTCCAATACACAGAACACAGAAAGCCAATTCATTGAATTCAATACGCGAACACACTACACACTATATAGTACCAAATTACCAATTTTTGGAACCATTAACCCAATCAGTGAGGAACGGTAAAGGCAAAGCCATCATGTCAAAATCCTTACCAAAAAGGAGAAGAGAGGCTTGGCCGTGGGCATGCTGTGGCTGGGCGGCGCTGTGGAGTGGGCGAGTAGGGGTTCGGGGTGTGGGTTTGGCTGCGAGGGGGCTGCGTTGGGAGGGGGTTAACAGTGGGCGGCGCTGGGGAGGGGGTTGCCCTAGGGAGGCCGGGACTGGGAGGGGGCTTCAAAGTTTGAAGACTGAAGAGGAGAGGCCAAGAGGGGGGTCTTGGGAGAGTCGGGGGGCTCGGGGGGGTCTCAGGAGAGTCGGGAGTCTCGAGACTCAGGAGAGTAGGGAGTGCGCTGGAGAATTGAGTCAAAACGCGCCGCATAGTTTTTTTTTAAGTTTAAAAAACATTAAAAAGATATATTATTAATTAAAATTAATAAATCCGGTCTGGTCAGGTCCAGACCGATTTTCAAAAAGATCTGGACCGGATTTAACTAGTTTTCAAATCCGGTCTGGATCGGACTGGAATTATTTTTTTAGTGCAGTCCTAGTGGTGATCAACAGAATCCATGTCATTGGGGTTGAGATTTTTGTTTGTCATGAAGTTAGCCAAATGGGGAGATTGTTAGGGAATATTTTTAGTTGGCTATACTTCACATGTAATTTAGTTTATTTGCTGAGATATTAAGGTATTTCGAAGCTTCTATGAAGAATTGAAGATTGCTGTAAAAACTGAGTTTTTACCCAGAAATATCAAGTCAGCTGGAAGTCAGACGCAAGTTAGACAGAAGCGCAATATGCAGCACTGCAGCAACAGAATTTGGTTAGTCCGTTTCTAACTAAATTGATGACGTCAAGAAAGACCTTCCACTTTAACCGTAAGTCACCCTCAGCTTATAACCATTTTATTCTATTACGAAAGAGAACTTAGAGAAATCCAGAAAAATCATGCTTTCAACGTGAAACTCTCTCTTGAATCTTTCTGCCCCTTTTTTGAGCCTTCGTGTGTATGAACTATGGAGCCTTGAAGATTAAATTAGGATTCTTAGTTATATTTGATAATTGGAGAAAGGTTGCCAGGTCCAAGTGCCAAGTTCGTGCGTTTGCTGTTGTTGCGAGTTGCAATGGAGGATGGCATATAGGTAAAGATAGTTCTTTTTAAATGGATGAGAGGTTCTCAACATTGGAGTAGATAAGTCAAGTGTTTAGACTATATTGTATTCTTGAGTCTATGGATCTTGTATTTCCTAGTGGACTGGAGAAATTTGTTTTAGGGAAACCAAAAGATTTGTGTCTTTTTGTGGTGATTGATCTGTTAATATTGTTCGTTAATAATTGTGAACTCTAAGCTGAATTTTCAGGTGTTCTTGGTTTTAAAGAATCTGTGCAGTTTGCTTGATTATTTACGTAAACGTGTGTATGTTGGAAGTTTGTGTAGTCTGTGCAGAAAAAGTCTTGTTAAATTTAAATAATTTGAAAGATTAAGTTGCAGTCTCTATGTATTGGGTATCAGATATTGGTAAGAATCTGATGAAAGGAGTCCGAAGCTTCATGATACTTGATCAAGCCTCAAAGGGAATTGTTGCACATATGCTTGAAACAAGAATACAATGAGCAATCCAGACTGGGAAGCACCCCATTGAAGACGTTATTACCGTCTCTCAAACGAAGGGACTTATCTCCCAAATGCTAGACGCTTGCAGTGAGTTCGGTGGAGCAACTCGAGACCGGAATGATGCAAAATTGAGCTATGTAACTTTGGGAGCTTCTAATACTTTGATACTACCAAAAGCTTACAGTGGGGAGCCTTTTACACTTGGAAAAAGGAGAGGTCTTGTCCTGAGTTGTGAAAACATGGGATCAGCTTGAGGAAGTGATTTAAACCTGGGAGCCGTGAAGTAATTATATTCAAAAGCGTGCCAATATTCAGGCAGATTGACAGTGGGTTTTTCCATCAGAGTTGTAAAAATCCAGTGGTTCATCAAAGGCTGATAGAGATTTAGACGGAGTGATGTCTTGTGCTCTGGATCAGAAAAGGTCATTCGAACAGGACACACGTGCCTACTGTAGTTTATTTGCAAACCAGCAAAGACAATGCGTGGAATTAATTGGACAAACTGCCTCAATTTGGTTGCTTAAGGAGTGAAACAGTTAAAGGGACCGAAATTCCAAGTGGTGAGTCCATAGAAATTCCACATGGAGATGACAATAGTAACGCAACAATAAACGATTTCTTTGATTGCTCAGTCAAAAAGGAAGTGGTATTTAATTTTTTTTTTCTTGACAATTGTGAATATCATTTCACAAACGGGCGAGTACATGTGCTTTCAAAAAAACCACTAGGGCTAACTAGATATTCAAAGGGCATACAGCCCATTACAATTTTAAAGGGCACATAGCCCATTACATCAGAAACCAATGCCTAAAGGGCCGCAAACCAACAAGCCTAAGGCCATAACTAACTGGGCCAAACAGCACATACAACCTACTTGGGTCCAAAGAACCAACCTACCAACAATCAACGCCCTTGAAGGTGGCTTCGGTTGCCGCATAAGAAGAGGGCCAAGCACCTTGATCCCGCATTCCTTAGTTCTCGTGCGTGCAAGTACTAGCCAAAAAAGTGGCAAAGGATTGGGTAGAACCTGCCAGATTTCACCGAACGTTATATTTGAAAGAGCGCGAAATGCAGTGGAAATGATCTTTGAATCAAAAAGCAGCCTAAGCGTTCTGCCTCCATTAGATCCACGCATACAGTTTTTCGAGAGAGAGTTTTCTAGAGAGAGAAAGAGAGAGAGAGTCTTCATTTTAAAAAAATGAATTTTTTACTCTCAAATGAATTTCTGAGTCTTTTATAATGACTTGCCCATAACTTAAGTGTGCTTATGTGTGAGATCATTCTCGGCCGTAGGATCTTATGAAAAACCCATTAAATATTCTGTAATCGAATTTAGAGCTTCTACAAATTGTGAAATTCTATTAACATAATTACCAATGACCCTTTCTCCTCTTCCTTCGGAAAAATCATGCTTTCAAGGTCTGTCAGGTCCAGATTTTCAAAAAGATCTGGACCGGATTTTTAACTAGTTTTCAAATCCGGTCTGGATCGGACTGGAATTTATTTTTTTAAAACCACAAAACCGGTTCGGTGCGGTCTGCGGTCCGGTTTTGTGCAGTCCTAGTGGTGATCAACAGAATCCATGTCTTGGGGTTGAGGATTTTTGTTTGTCATGAAGTTAGCCAAATGGGGAGATTGTTAGGGAATATTTTAGTTGGTTATACTTCACATGTAATTTAGTTTATTTGCTGAGATATTAAGGTATTTCGAAGCTTCTATGAAGAATTGAAGATTGCTGTAAAAACTGAGTTTTTACCCAGAAATGTCAAGTCAGCTGGAAGTCAGACGCAAGTTAGACAGAAGCGCAATATGCAGCACTGCAGCAACAGAATTTGGTTAGTCCGTTTCTAACTAAATTGATGACGTCATGAAAGACCAAAAAATCCTTAAACCTTCCACTTTAACCGTAAGTCACCCTCAGCTTATAACCATTTTATTCTATTACGAAAGAGAACTTAGAAAAATCGAGAAAAATCATGCTTTCAATGTGAAACTCTCTCTTGAATCTTTCTGCCCCTTTTTTGAGCCTTCGTGTGTATGAACTGAGAATGGAGCCTTGAAGATTAAACCCCTCTCTTTAGGATTCTTAGTTCGATATTTTGATCACCATTGTTATTTCCCAAAAGAGATTCAAGATTTTCGGAGGTTGCTGAAATCTTGAAGGTCCAAGTGCCATGTTCGTGCGTTTGCTGTTGTTGCGAGTTCGCAATGGAGGATGGCAAGGTATGAATAGCTAGGTAAAGATAGTTAACTATTTGAATGGATGAGAGGTTCTCAATCCCTGCATTGGAGTAGATCTGAATGGTGTATTTCGGGTAAGAAAACAAATGTGTTAGACTAGGATGTTGGGTATTCTTAAGTCTATGGATCACCTTGTATTTCGAGTTTGAAAAGCTAGTGAAATCGTTACTTGGCATACGGGCCCGGAGAGTTTTTTTCTCTTGGAATTTGTTTTCAAGGGATTTTCTCTTCGTAACCAAAAGATTTGTGTCTTTTTGTGGTGATTGATCTGTTAATATTGTTCTTGATTAAAGTATTAATAATTGTGAACTATAAGCTGAATTTTCAGGTGTTCTTGGTTTTAAAGAATCTTGGATATAGATTTGAAATTAATTGATGTGCAGTTTGCTTGATTATTTACATTGTTGTAAACGTGTGTATGTTGAAATTTTTGATCTAGTTTGTGTAGTCTGTGCAGAAAAAGTCTTGTTAAATTTAAATAATTTGAAAGATTAAGTTGCAGAACCTATTCACCCCCCTCTAGGTTTGGTTGGTGTTGTATTGATTCTTAAATCATTCAGTTCACAAAGTATCAGATATTGGTAAGAATCTGATGAAAGGAGTCCGAAGCTTCATCGAGCAAGATACTTGATCAAGCCTCAAAGGGAATTGTTGCACATATGAGGGCTAGTGAAGACAAGAATATCATGAGCAATCCATGGACTGTCTACTAGGAGCACCCCATTGAAGACGTTATTACCGTCTCTCAAACGAAGGGACTTATCTCCCAAATGCTAGACGCTTGCAGTGAGTTCGGTGGAGCAACTCGAGACCGGAATGATGCAAAATTGAGCTATGTAACTTTGGGAGCTTCTAATACTTTGATACTACCAAAAGCTTACAGTGGGGAGCCTTTTACACTTGGAAAAAGGAGAGGTCTTGTCCTGAGTTGTGAAAACATGGGATCAGCTTGAGGAAGTGATTTAAACCTGGGAGCCGTGAAGTAATTATATTCAAAAGCGTGCCAATATTCAGGCAGATTGACAGTGGGTTTTTCCATCAGAGTTGTAAAAATCCAGTGGTTCATCAAAGGCTGATAGAGATTTAGACGGAGTGATGTCTTGTGCTCTGGATCAGAAAAGGTCATTCGAACAGGACACACGTGCCTACTGTAGTTTATTTGCAAACCAGCAAAGACAATGCGTGGAATTAATTGGACAAACTGCCTCAATTTGGTTGCTTAAGGAGTGAAACAGTTAAAGGGACCGAAATTCCAAGTGGTGAGTCCATAGAAATTCCACATGGAGATGACAATAGTAACGCAACAATAAACGATTTCTTTGATTGCTCAGTCAAAAAGGAAGTGGTATTTAATTTTTTTTTTCTTGACAATTGTGAATATCATTTCACAAACGGGCGAGTACATGTGCTTTCAAAAAAACCACTAGGGCTAACTAGATATTCAAAGGGCATACAGCCCATTACAATTTTAAAGGGCACATAGCCCATTACATCAGAAACCAATGCCTAAAGGGCCGCAAACCAACAAGCCTAAGGCCATAACTAACTGGGCCAAACAGCACATACAACCTACTTGGGTCCAAAGAACCAACCTACCAACAATCAACGCCCTTGAAGGTGGCTTCGGTTGCCGCATAAGAAGAGGGCCAAGCACCTTGATCCCGCATTCCTTAGTTCTCGTGCGTGCAAGTACTAGCCAAAAAAGTGGCAAAGGATTGGGTAGAACCTGCCAGATTTCACCGAACGTTATATTTGAAAGAGCGCGAAATGCAGTGGAAATGATCTTTGAATCAAAAAGCAGCCTAAGCGTTCTGCCTCCATTAGATCCACGCATACAGTTTTTCGAGAGAGAGTTTTCTAGAGAGAGAAAGAGAGAGAGAGTCTCAAATTAAAAAAATGAATTTTTTACTCTCAAATGAATTTCTGAGTCTTTTATAATGACTTGCCCATAACTTAAGTGTGCTTATGTGTGAGATCTTTAAGGATGTCAAATCTTGGCCGTAGGATCGTTATGAAAAACTCTTTTTCATTAATCTCCCTTGTATTCTGTAATCGAAATTTAGGTGCTTCTACAAATTGTGATAATGTCTATTAACAAATTACAATTGACCCTTTCAGATAATGAGATTGTTTTTGTTAAATCCCCTTCGGTAACAATTATATGCTTATTTATCCTTTCACCATATTATATTCCACATGAGCTAATAGGACCGGAATAATTTTACCGATTAAAGTCTCTAGCTCATATAATTCTTAATTCTCAGTCTGTATCTAGTTGGACTCCTAAAAAGTTTCTAAAAAATAATTTTCTCAAATAATTATTTGGCTAAAATATTACGCGTGCCCCTGTGGTATAGACTTTTCCTGAATATGTCCTTAGGGTTCATTTTGTTGTCCCGCTGACCCAGTGGTGATGTACCTTTTTCAAAAATACCCCTCCGTCCATAATCTGTCTCCAAACTACTGGAATTTGCTAAGCTGTCAAAAATTTACACTTCATGGCCAATAGAAAAAGGACAGGTGTTCAATTTGTTGACTGTGCTAATGTCCCTGTGGTTCCCGTACACTCCATGCTGTCAACAATAATATCATGCCGAAAATGCCCCTACCACGTCAGTAAAAATTGAAAAAAATACCTTTCGAAACTTAAACCCCTTCGATCCCCAAATCCTCCTTGTGGTCCCCTGTAAGCAATTTGTTCAACATCTTCAACATCTCATGCTCATCCATCATCCTTTGCAGCATCTCCTTCCTATTCGCTAATCAAAACTCCTGTTATTTCTTTTCTCTTCTTCTTTCCTTGTTTTGGTTGTGCCCTGCTTCTTTCGAGACCATCCACCACTCGACACTTATGGCATCCGCTTCCCCCAAAAATGTGAAGAAGAAAAACTCAAGCTTTTCCCTCAAAAGAGAGGTCAGATCAAAGCTTTGATTTTTGGGAGCTTAGAAAGAACAATTATCTCTGTGGCCTTAAAGGTAGGAGAAACGATGGTAGAGGATCAGAAGCTGTGACGTACACTGAGCACGCGGAAAAAGGGGTTTATGCCTTGAAGAGGCAGGGAAGGACCCTATATGGGTTTGGGGGTTCGATTGTGTGCTTATGTATTTACAGTATCAATGCTTAGTTGTGGTTGTAGATATTGGCTATAGATCTAGTTTCTAGGGTTGATTTCTTCTTCTTTCTGTAATTCTCTTCCTCAATTTGAAGTAATGGAACTTTGTGTTATTGAAATTAATGCATCTTTCGCAAGAAAAGGAATTTTTAGAATTTTATCACTGAGTTATCTCTCTTTTAGTTTCGTTGCAGCAATTGAATTTTCCTTTATGTTTTTCTCGGCAGTCAAGCAGAGGTGCCAAATTATGTTTCATATGCTGGGATTTCCACTGAAATCCTTGACTATCCTCTGTTTTGCTGCGGAAAAATTATACGATTTTGTTCCATAACCAAATCGAATAAATGAGTAAATAACCAAATTGATTTTGTTTCGACTTTGGAAAGAGTTCCTATTGGACAAGGTGGTTGATTAGGGGTGATTTTTTGTCAATGATGTGGCAGGGGCATTTTCAGCATGATATTATTGTAGACAGTGTGGAGTGTACAAGAACCACAGAAATATTAGCCCAGTCAGCAAATTGAACACGTGTCCTCTTTCTATTGGCCATGACGTGTAAATTTTTGATAGCTCAGCAAATTCCGTTAGTTTGGAGATAGATTATGGACGGATAGGTATTTTTGGAAAAGGTACATCACCACAGGGGCAGCGGGACAACGAAATAAACCCTAGGGGCATATTCAAGAAAAGTCTATACCACAAGGGTACGCATAATATTTTAGCCTAATTATTTAACACATATTATATAAGTAAAAATAGTGAAAAATACTTTTCACAAAATCTCGTTGTGCAGATTTTTATTTGAGTCCAAACAATCTATAGACATAATGAATATACTGCCTCATTAAGAGACTGTGGATTCCATATTGAGCAATTAAACAAATTCACTTACTATGCACAAGGCTCAACATTATCTAGAATATTTGATTTGCGAAGACCATCACCAAACGACTTAGTCAAAGCACAAGCAAATCTGCATAACTCTCTCAGGTCTAAGGACAACATAAGCTAATTGTGCTGAATACCATTCTCTACATCAGTGATCGTTTCCAGAAGGTATTCATATTTGATCTCGTTCAGTGCATGTACTCTTACATTGCACCCACTCGTTGCTTAAGGTCACCACCTTAATGACGGAGTCCATCATTCTATCTTATAGAGGCACAACGAGTGTAGAACTATTTGTACATTATCATGTATCATGGTCTAGAACAAAGTGAGTCAACAAGGATATGAAAAATCATACTCCTCGCCTCCGATTCATTAATCATTAGCCTGATTTTTCTACAATGTTACTCAACATGACATCTAATGTCATATGACATCTTATGTCATTGCATGTACCCAAAATAATATACAAGTGATCAATAATAACAATAATTATCTCATAATTATTCAAAAATTTGGTTTTGAGGGCATACATCTAACAATCTCCACTTGCACTCAGAACCAATCAGACATGTATTTGACACTCATAGACTCTAAATGCTTCTCAAACACTTTCTGAGTCAAAGGTTTAGTGAATGGGTCTGCTATGTTCTCAGCTGATGCTATTTTAGCCATCACTACATCACCCCGATTCACAATGTCACAAATAAGATGAAATTTTCTTTCTATGTGTTTTGTCCTTTGATGAGCCCTAGGTTCCACCGCCTGTGCTATAGCACCATTGTTATCACAATAAATGGTGATCGGGGACTCTATCGAAGGGACAACTTCAAGCTCTTGCATGAATTACGTATCCACACAGCTTCTTTGCAGATTCGCTGGCAGCAATATATTCTGCCTCAGTGGTGGAGTCAGCAGTGGTGTTCTGCTTGAAACTTCTCCAACTCACTGCTCCTTTACCCAATGTAAACACAAATCCAGATGTAGATCTTCTATCATCAATATCTGATTGAAAATCTGAATCTGTGTATCCCTGGACAGTCAACATATCCTCTCCACCACACACTAGACAATAGTGTTTGGTTCTTCTCAAGTATTTGAGAATATGCTTGACTGCTGTCCAGTGCTCAGGGCCTGGTCTGATTGATATCTACTCACAACACTAACTGCATGACTGATATCTGACTTGTACAAAGCATTGCATACATGAGGCTTCCTACAGCAGAAGCATAAGGAAACTTCCTCATCTTATCTCTCTCTTCCTGTGTCTTAAGAGACATCTTCTTGGAGAGATGAATATTATGCCTAAAGGTAAAACCCTTTCTTGGCATCCTGCATGTTATACCGTACCAATATCTTGTCAATGCCAAGCCCTAAAAGCCTCTTTTCTCGGTTTCTAAACACTTTGATCCCGAGAATGTAGGATGTTTCCCCGAGGTCTTTTATTGAAAAATGGTTCGCTAACCATATTTTCACTGATGACATTGCACCGATGTCATTCCCATGAGTAGAATATCATCAACATAAAGAATAAGGAACATTACTGAACTCCCACTAATCTTCTTGTAAACACAAATTCATCTATGTTTTGTGAGAAACCAAACGATTTGATCATCTCATCAAAACGGATGTTCCAGCAACGTGATGCCTGTTTTAGTCCATAAATGGACTTGTTCAGTTTGCACACTTTAGATTCTTGTCCAGGAGAAAAGAAACCTTCAGGTTGTTCCATATAAATCTCCTCTTGGATGTACCCATTCAGAAATGCGATTTTCACATCCATCTGCCAATCTCATAATCATAATGAGCGGTGATTGACAATAGGATTCTAATGGACTTCATCATAGCTACTGGTGAAAAGGTTTCCTCATAGTCAATACCATGTTTTTGAGTATAACCTTTCGCAACCAGTCTAGCTTTGAAGGTCTCTACCTCTCCAGTAGGTCCTCGTTTTCTTTTGAATACCCATTTACAACCTATAGGCTTAATGCCTTCTGGTTGATCAATAAGGTCCATACCTCATTGGAGTACATGGAGTCCATTTCTGATTCCATTGCTATTTTCCAGTGTGCTGCATCTTTGTCACTGATAGCCTCTTGGTAAGTATATGGATCATCATCCAACCCCTCCGATTGCATTTGACAAATCTCATTTATCATGGTATATCTAACTGGAGGTTTATGAATTCTTTTACCACGTCGAGGCTCTTTTCTGAACTTTCAGACTCATGGGTTCAGTTATATCCTTTCATCAATCTTAACATAGTTTCTGGTTCAGTTGATTGTTCGTCAAGAACAATCTTTCTTTTCATCACTTAGGTTGTACTCATCTTTCAGGAATATTGCATTCCTACTGACAATTACCTTTGATCCTTTTGGTTATAAAAGTAATAACCAGTTGATCTTTTGGGGTAACCCACAAATAAACATTTTTCAGTCCTTGACTCTAGCTTCTCCACGTCAAACTTTTTAACGTGAGCTGGGCATCCCCATACTCTCAAGTGTTTCAGACTTGGCTTTTTGCCAGTCCATAACTCATATGGAGTATTAGGAACAGACTTAGTGGGTATCCTGTTTAAAATATAAACAGTTGTCTCTAAGGCATAACCCCAAAAATAAACAGGTAATTGTGACATGCTCATCATTGACCGAACCATATCTAATAGTGTTCGGTTTCTTCTTTCTGCAACACCATTATGTTGTGGCGTAGCAGGGGAGTCAACTGAGATATGATGCCTTTTCTCTGAGATGAGTTTGAAAATCTCCAGAGAGATATTCTCCTCCTCTATCAGATCGGAATATCTTAATATTCTTTCCAGTTGATTCTCAACTTCACTCTGAAATTCTTTGAACTTTTCAAAGGATTCAGACTTGTGTTTCATCAGGTATACATAACCATACCTGGAATAATCATCAATAAAAGTGATGAAGTATGAGAACCCTCCTCTAGCTATGTGGTTAAAAGGACCACATACATCAGTGTGAACTAACTCTAACAACTCTGTGACTCTAGTTCCTTTTCCTTTAAAAGGATTCTTGGTCATCTTTCCCTGTAAGCAAGGCTCACATATTGGATAAGGTTCAACCTTCAAAAGGTCTAATGGCCCATCCTCTTACTAATCTGTTGATCCTATCCAAATTAGCATGACCAAGTCTTAAATGCCACAAGTAAGTGGGATTGACATCCCTCTTCCTTTTAAGAGTTTTCACACTGGTATCAGCATCATTCTCTATATTATTCAAGAGTCTACAACATTTTCCAAAATATAAAGACCATCCATCATAGTACCAGAAGCAATAAACTGATTTTGAAACTTAATAACAAGTTTAGAAGTAAAGACAAGTGAATATCCAGACATTCAAGTTTTGAAACAGAAATTAAGTTTCTACGACATTCTGGTACGTATAAGACAATCTTCCAAAATTAAAACTTTGTCTCGTTGTAGACTTAGATGAAAAGATCCTATGGCGGTCGCTGCAACACTTGCAGTCGTCCCCATCTTTAGGATGACTTCTTTCACCTAGTCTCTGAGTTTCTTTAAACCCTTTGCAACATATTGCAGATATGAGACGTTGTGCCTGAATCGATACACCATGAATTTAATGGACCATCTATTAAATTCATTTCAATGACAAGCATACCTTCAGTAGGCTTCTTTTGCTTCAAAGAAGCAAGATACACTGACAATTCCTTTTCCAATGACCTAGTTTGCCGTAGTGGAAACAATTTCCCTTTGCCTTCTTATCTGCTCGCTCTTGTCCTCCTTCTTTGCCTTTGAGCTAGGCCAAGACCTTTTCTTTTTCTTAAATTTCTTGCCTTTGGGTTTGATTCTTGAGGGAGAGCTGCTTTTTGACTTGTCCATTATCATTAGAGAACCTTTCTCCTTCTTGATAAGCTCTTCAGCTGCTTGCAACATATTAAGCAGCTTAGACAAAGTCACAAGCATCTTGTTCATATTATAATTTAATACGAACTGGTTGAACGACTCAGGCAAAGATGTCAATATTGCTCCAACCTTGGTCTCACCATCAATTTTTGCACCCAATGTCTCCATTTCTTTGATGAAATATATCATCTCAGGACATGTTCTCAAACTTGAGCACCTTCCACCATTTTGGTGGTCATCAGCAACTTCATAACTTGTTGGCGTGCAGACGACTTTGCTCTCCAAATAGCTCCTAGAGATATACAAGTATCTCTTTAGCTGTTGCTATGCCCTCACATTGTTTTTGCAGTAGGTTGGACATAGACGCCAACATATAACAGTGAGCTAATTCATCCACCTCATGCCACTTTTCAAAACAACTCTTTGTTCTGAGTAGCATCGGCTAAGGCAAGCTGAGGAGTCTCCTCCTTGAGGACATGAGCAATTTTATCCATTGTGAGTACTATCATAAGATTCCTCTTCCAATCAAGGAAGTTTCGGCCCTAGTGAGTTTGTTATCATCTAGGATTCTAGATAATGGTTCGGCATCATGAATCTGCAAAAATAAGAAAGAAAATTCACAAGTATATTAGCAATCCATTAGCATAGAGATTTTAATAGATAATAGTACTTCCCATTGAATCACAGCAACCAAAGAAAAAACAAAATACAACATTTATATTCAGTGTTTACAGTGGGTATCAAGAACTTTCAACTTATGTGCACACAATCCTATTTTAGTAATCATGACACAACTTATAAAAGCAAGTAGAATCTACTTATCATGATCACATCATATGTTGCATATCACACATATACAAATTTCATGATTTTCAATATTTCTTTTGGCCACCAATATAAACATAGTCTTCACTATTTTAGTGGACATGTTTATCTGGTTAAGTGCAACCATCGTCTAAATGCCATGTAATTTTGTAATGGGTCGGCATTGCTATTTTAGTCAACACCCCCACCACTCATACACACTCACTTATCTTCATAAGAAGTATACGAGACAAATTATAAAATCAACAATTGGCTGTGACTATTTTAGTTTTAACCAACATCAATCAAATAAAATTCTCAATACCAATAATGGAAGGCCATGAGATTTAATTTTCTTGTAAAATAATCTCATTTAACACTTATATTAAATTTGTAAAAAAAAAAGTTTTTATTTATTTATTTTTTTTAAATCCGGTCAAACAAGGTTGGTCAACGGTCAACCGGTCAAACCAGGCTGACCCGTTGACCCACCAGTCCGAGTCCAACCCAGCCGGTGGTGGATTATGGTCTGGGTCATACCTGGATCGGATCTTGGTCATGGTCCGGGTCTAACCTAGACCGTATCAGGTGGTCCGGGTCAAACCCAAGTTCAACCCGTGGCCCTAGCTCGCACGGGTTGCCATGGCCAAGATCTCATCCAACCATGGGCTGGCCCATTAGGGCCCAGCCCATGTGCTGATTCCCAAGCCCAAGAATTGGGCTGGGTCACTGGGCCTTGGAGGCCTAAACGGGCAACCCAGGGCATCTCATGCCCTGGGCGTCGTTTGGCCCCAAGGCTAGTTGGCGGGTGCCTAACAACCATTAGCCATGCCCTGCCACGCTCAGGCCGATGAGACGCCGGCCAACGCTTAGCCGGCCACCTCATGGCCTAAGGTGGCTATGGGAGACGGTGCACTCGTGTACCCCGAAATGGCAGCAGCCACCACTGGTCGGTAGGCCATGCGGTGCCGCTGTTGTGGCCACTGGGACCACCATGAAAAGGTCCTCAGTGATGACATGGGCCATGATAGCCATGCGTGGGAGGATAGGTGCCGAGATGAGGCGTTAGTGGCACCCATGGGTGCCCTTGACATGCCCACAACGCGCGCGGCAAGAGCACCATAGCCATGCCATGGCATCAACGTGCGCGCGCACAAGCTCAGCGCCCCAGTACCCCTGACAAGGCATGGAGCCCTAGCAATGCCCATGCCTGGCATGTCAGCTAGCCTGCCATAGACATGCCATGACAGCTCATGGCCTTGCCATGACACGGTGCCACAGCAAGTCCTTGGCCACCAACCAAGCTAAGCAGGAGCAACGGGCCAGCAAACAAAGGAGTGCCATGACACAAGATGGCCACCACCACCAGCCACCACTAGTGGCGGAGAACCACCACCCCTACCGGTGCTAGGTGGGGAATGGAAAAGGAAGGGCCAGGGAGTCAAAGGAGCACCACCACCCATGGAGGTGCAAGCAGCGGCGAACGACGGCAAGATCCAGGCATTCATGGAGGTATCTTAGGGATTAGTTTCTTTTCTTGTTGAGATTGAATAGATCATATCTTCTAGATTTAGAAATCCTTTCCTAAACTCTAGAAGATTTCTTTCCTTTGAGTTTGAGGCATGTAATATCAAATCTCCTTGATTGAAGGGATTGATTCCTAAAGATCGGTGATTTGATTTAGTTTTGATTTTGATTTGATTCCATTAGGGTTTGTAAGCACCTAAGGATGTCTATATAAACATCCTTAGGTGCATTAGAGTTGATCATTCAGAATAGTAGAGTCTTGGAGAGCCTGAGTGCTTTTGGAAAGTGTTTTGGCCAAGCATAGGCACGTATATGCTAAGTCGGTGTCAAGGCTAATAACCTTGTCATTTAGGATTCATTCTAGGCTAATAACCTAGTTTAGGTACCCGTTCTTGGGCTAATTAACCCTTAACCACGTTCTTCGTTCTTCATAATAATATCTTGAGTGTTCTCCAATTCTTATTTTAGATACTAAATTTCAGCTCGTGTGTTGCCAAGAACGGTTTAGGAGGATTTATTGGGGTGATCGCGTTCGAATCACTTGGCAGGAGTTGGCGTTGTTAAGGTAGCCTAGATCGGGGTCCCTAACACACCAACCATGGTCCCCGACCAGCTGAGCTACCACCGGCAGTTGGTGGTGGCCGAATTACGGAGAAAAATTCTCTCTCTCTCTCCTTGTGATTTATACCATTAGGAAACCAAAAATTTTCAACCAAAAAACAACCCAAATTGAATCTTTCTCAAGGAAATCATAAAAGAAAACAAGATCTTCACCAAATTCAACAGATCTCATCAAATCGCAAAAGAAAAGACTCAACAGATTTCATCAAATCACAAAAACAACCCACGGGCATGGGTTTTTCGTACAAAAACCCTTTCTTCCTTTTTAAAAACAAAATTCACATAATCAAACTATCTCATGGTGGATCCCACACGCACTTTTCAACAAGAGAAAATCATGCACGTTTTTCAATGAATCGTGACAACCACGATCTTGCATGCGCGAGTTAGAGAAAGAAATACTAATCTTGAGCTGTGAGATTTCACAAACCTGTGCTCTGATATCACTGAAAGAGCGAAATGCAGCGAAAATTAGGGCTGAACAAAATCGAACCGCAAAACCGGACCAGATTTGCGGTCCGGTCAGGTCCGGACCGGACCAGATTTATTAATATAAATTTAAAAAAAAAATTTATTTTTTTAATGCAAATTACAAACTTAAAAAGTTTAGTTTTAACCTAAACTAAAACTCTAAGTTTTTACATATCCTTCCCCCTTCGAAATTAACCTAAAAAAATTAAAAAAAATTAAAAAAATAAAAAAATAAAAAATAAAAAATGAAACCGGTCTGGACCACTCCGGACCGCATTGAATCAGATCGGACCACTTATAAGTGGTCCAGTCCGGTCCTTTCATATAAGCACAACCGAAAATCTGGTCCGACCGGATTCCGGTCTAAAAATCGGACCAGATTTTCGGTTGTGTAGCCCTAACGGAAATGATCTTTGAATCAAAAAGCAGCCCAAGCATTCTGCCTCCATTAGATCCACGCACACAGTTTTTTGAGAGAGAGAGTCTCAACTTAAAAAATGAATTTTTACTCTCAAATGAATTTCTGAGCCTTTTATAATGGCTTGCCCATAACTCAACAGTGCTTATGCGTGGGATCTTTAGGAATCTCAAATCTTGGCTGTAGGATCATCATGGAATTTTTTTTTTCATTAATCTCCTTTATATTCTGTAATCCGAATTTATGGGCTTCTACAAATTGTGATCATGTCCATTAACATATCACAATTGACCCCTCGAGATAATGAGATTGTTTTTGTGAAATACCTTTTGCTAACAATTATATGTTTATTTATCCTTCCACCATACTATATTCCACATGAGCTAATAGGACCGAATAATATCATGATTAAAGTCCCTAGCTCATATAATTCTTAATTCTCAGTTGTATCTAGTTGGACTCCCAAAAAGTTTCCAAAAAATAATTTTCGCAAATAATTATTTAACATATATTATATAAGTAAAAACCATGAAAAACACTTTTCACAAAATCTCGCTGCATAGTATTTTTATTTGAGTCCAAACAATCTACAGATATAATGAATATACTATCTCTTCAGGAGACTGGTGGATTCTATATTGAGCAATTATACAAATTCACTTACTATGCACAAGGCTCAACATTATCTGGAATATTTGATCTCCAAAGATCATCACCAAATGACTCAGTCAAAAAACAAGCACACAACAAGCAAATCTACATAACTCTCTCAGGTCTAAGGAAAACAAAAGCTAATTGTGCTGAATATCATTCTCTACATCAGTGATCATTTCCAGAAGGTATTCATATTTGATCTCGTTCTGTGCATGTACTCTTACATTGCACTCACTCGTCTGTTTAAGGTCACCACCTCAATGACAAAGTCCATCATTCTATCTTATAGAGGCACAACAAGTGTAGACTATTTGTACATTTTCATGTATCTTGATCTAGAACAAAGTGAGTCAACAAGGATCCGAAAAATCATACTCCCCGCCTCCGATTCATTAATCATTGGCCTGACTTTTCTACAATGTTACTCAACAATATGACATCTAATGTCATTGTATGTGCCCAAAATAATATACAAGTGATCAATTAATAACAATAATTATCTCATAATTATTCAAAAAGTTTGGTTTTGAGGGCATACATCTACAAGATCTACATGCACCAAGTGGCAAGTGAGGCACGTGGATCCACACTCAGAGACACCAGCCAAAGCACAGCCACTTGATCTCCACCGGTAACAAACCCCAAAACAAGAATAGAAACAACAACTAAACCAAAAAATTGAAGATGGAAGTTGATCATCCTGATCAAGTTATCTATGGTCTTGGCATTCTTCTTTTTGAGGGAAGTATTTGTTTTAACACAAAATTGTTTTTGTAGTTGCATGTTTTTGGGGAAGCCATAGTTTTATTTCAAAATTATTTCTTCTTACGTGTTTCTTAGAGCAAACTTAACTCTTAATGTATACATGAATTTTAAAATTTAGACTTACTGTGGGGTGCATGGAATGATGGAAGCCATAATTAAACTCAAAATAGACGTTAGATTCTGTTTCAGCTGACTTTAAGACTGGATGATAATGTTTAAATACCAAGATATTGCAATTCTTATCTTGGTATAGGGATGAGACATATCCCTTCAAAATGCCAAGTGGACGCGGTGACCATGTAAGAAATAAAAAATTTAAACTGATAAGTGAGACAAGATTTTAAGTGGTTCGGTCATTGACCTACATCCACTATTGGAAGGCCCAACTGGGCATTCTGTTTTCTCACTTATATTCAAAAGGTTACATTGAGGCTTTATTTATAAGCCATTGGTTTCAATCGCCCACATTGCTTTAGCAATGTGGGACTTTACATTTTCAACAGATATGGATTGGGAGCACCGCTGAATATCGAAGCTAGGGTTCATCTATTGTAGCAGTGATATTAATTGCAGGAGTAGACGATTTTGGATCATGAAGTTTTCCTTTTAAGCATCTCGCCAAATTAGTTTTTACTGCATTTCAGTAGAAGAGATTTCTCCCAGCTTGTATCTTCCTCCATGTTCTGGCTAGTGTGAACAAGCAATAATATATCCACAATTCTCTATTCCTCCTCGCTTCTATGATCTTAATTCTGCGTTTCAGGGTTCAGTATTTTTCCTCTTATTTTCATTTCAAGGAGTTCATCCTAGTTGTTGAATAGAAAAACTACTTGTCACCAATGGACTATTAGTGATCAGTTGTTGTGTTGTTTTAATCATGGGTGTCGAAAAGCCTGAATGGTTTTTTTTTTTAAAACATGCAAGGCTTTATTTCACGACTACTCCACTCCATGTTCAAATCTTTCTTTTGGAATCAGAAATGGGTAGGAGCTGACAAGACATAAAAATAAATGGTGTAAAACCTGGGGTTTGAGCTGCACTGCCTGTAAAAAAATGAAAGTTAAACTGAAACTAAGATAACACCACTCTTCAGTGGAAGACTCCTCTCATTTTCAACAGACCTCATTTAGACAAGTTTACAAGTTGGCTGAAGTTGGATCCATGCATGAATTGATGCTATCAATGTTCACTCAGACTTACTTGCAGCATTTCGGTATTAAGAACATTGAAGTGTTTGGCTTGGGACCTGTTTGGCCTCTGGCTGGAATAAATTGAGTTCCTCTTTTCTTGCCTCTAAGGTTTTCGTTCTCTCTTCCTCTCTCTGGCGTTGGGACTCGAAAAAATAACGAGGCAAGAATTTTCTTTATAGATGTTGTGCTGGTCACAAACACATCCAATCAAGATGCTGTAGCTAGCGACAATCTAATGGACAATGCCTTCATCTCCTTTGCTCGGGTCGGCTACATGAATCTTTTCTGACCGTTCTTGTTTTTTTTTTTTAGTCAAAATAGCTAGCTTTCATTAAGATCATCAAGGAGGTTTGGAAATCTCGAGTACATGCTCTAAAGGGCATGTCAGACCTTCTAAAGAGACGACAGGTCAACGAGTAAAAAGGCCTAACAGCTTCACAAACCCAAGTCGAAAAGGATAGGAAGAGACCCATAAAGGGTGGAAAGACCACGAAAGGCAGCAAGCTGAAAAGATTAGCAAAAAAGGAAAGTCGATGGCGGAAGAAGGTGGTAGGACCAGCTGCTGGAGGCGAGGAGTCAGCCAGATGGGAAAATGGAGTGGCGCATGCAAGTCGAAAAGGATAGGAAGAGACCCATAAAGGGTGGAAAGACCACGAAAGGCAGCAAGCTGAAAAGACTAGCAAAAAAGGAAAGTCGATGGCGGAAGAAGGTGGTAGGACCAGCTGCTGGAGGCAAGGAGTCAGCCAGATGGGAAAATGGAGTGGCACGTGCGCGTAGGCCCACACGCGCAGCCTGGCCAATCATTCGAGAAGACCAAGAGGAGCACACACGCCACCCGCCCGGGCATTCAACTTCGTTAGCTACCAATCCAAGTCTAGGGGAGCTCGGAATCTGACGAAGGACCCGATAGTGATCTATTTATTCTTGGACTCGTAAACGTTAGCTGGCCTTCTGAACTCATTCTCATGCGACGCCCACAAGAGGCTATTTGTGGAGGTCTTACTTATCGTCCTTTTACTGTTCCTTTGCATCCAAATACACAGGGAATTTCACAATCTTATGAAGAAAATTTCTTCAGCACTAGACTATGCTACCGCTGATGCATGTAAACGACTTTATAAGAATGTATAAGGTACTCTAATTTGATTACTCAGAGTCAGTGTCAGAGAGAAATCTGCAAAGACTACGGTTGAGCAAAGTAGTTTGATCATCAAACTAAATTTGAACAGCCAGATACACTTGTGATTTAAGTGATACTTTAAGATTAGTATTATATGCAGAATACAAAAATCTATTTAATTCAGTTGCATTTTGTGCCTTTTTTTTTTCATTTTCTGGGGAAAGTCTCGTGCATGTTCACCATTTGAAAGATAAGGATACCAAATACCAAAACTTGTAAGATGGTAGGAGAACATGTCAGAAAATTATTTCTTTGATTGAAAGTGGAATCGACTTCTGCACCGGAAAGCATTGCAATTTTATGCTGCATTCTAAAAGACTATAAGGACCAGGATTACAGTGTTTTGTCTTCGCCTTATCTTGCCTAAAGAAAACCTACTCAATATATTTCAAGGGGGTTTTAGAGGCCAGTACAAGCTAATGCTACTTGAACTTTTTCCCCCCAAACGACCATACCAGATTGGCAAAGAATTCTAGTTTCCCACAGCTTGCATCTGATATGATGTTATGGAACAAGTTTACAGGGTATTTTCTTATTCAACTGCTGCAGACCAGACTAAGAGGATATGGTATTGAAAATCGTTAGCAGGCATAATGTTCTCTGTAGTCACTGCTTCATGTGTTCATTTTGTGAGGAAGTAAATATTGAAAGATCGTGAATTTGAAATTCCTTCTATGATCTTAGGCATTTACCTCTTAACGTTAGTTAACTGATATTCTAACCTGCTCCAGAGAAAACAGCGATTCATGGAAAGTACCTTTTTGTCCGTTTGCTTTCATATCTGAAGAGATCTTTAACAACGGGGTTTTCTTATTCAGACCATCAGGTGAAGCTAAAGACTTCCTTTTGTTCGCTGACAATAAGACTGGATCATCCATTGTGAGCATAGTTTCATCCCCACAAGCTGAAGCTCCATCACTTTCTGATTCCGAATTGTCTTTTACGCCAGCATTTGTTCTCTTTCTCCTCAATTCTATAAACAAACATCTAAAATGGAATTTGGGAAATAGGCGATGGACCAGAGCTCCCCATATAAGGAAGCTTCCTCAAAAGCCCCGACTCGATGTCACAGTAATCTACGAGTGGCATTGGTGGGTCCGGCTGGCTATTATAATCAGGATTCAATGCAAGAAGCCGTTTTATGAATCGAAGAATCCTGCAGATAGATAAGAAGCTTAGCCGTTGGTTTGGGTCAATATGCCAACATCTCTTTATCAAACTGGTCGGGTATTTCGGCGAATGGAATGGGAAAAGCGGTCTCTCCCCTGCCCTAATATTCCAACTCATTTTGTCTCCATGAAGATGGCTATCCTCGAAGGGAACTTTCCCAGTTAAAAGCTCAAAGCAGACCATTCCGAAACTGTACACATCAGATTTCTTTGTATACTTGGTATTCTCAGTACTTCCTGTCTGTTCTTGCTCTTCCAGAACTTCAGGGGCATACCAGATGAAAGGCAGGGTTCCATTTTGATTTGCAGAGCTTTTTTGTTTGAAATTTCTTACTGTGGATAGTCCGAACCCTGACACCTTTGCGTGCAGGTTACCTTCTGTTGAGGTGCCTCTTGCTTTGACAAGAATGTTACAAGGATTCAAATCTCCATGGTAGATTTTCTTTGAGTGAAGGTATTCTATTCCTCTTGCAATTTGAAGCATAAGATCAACTGCAACAGGAAGAGAAAACGAGATTCGCTTCCTTGGGCCAGAAATCTCTTTGATGTAGCCGGAGAGGTCTTTGTTCATAAGTTCCATAAGCAGAAAGCACTCTTTCTTTTCCTCATCAGTAAAGCCACAAAGAAAGTCCATTATATTTGGGTGGGAAAGGGACAATAGAGTAGATATCTCTGGAATGAGAGGCTCAATATTACCAAAGAAGTGCCTTATGGCAAAGCTCTCTCCCAACCATAAGACCTCCTTGTATTGACTCCCACCCCCCAACCGTCGTCTCACCTGGTATTCCTTCGACCCCAAAAGGATTGAACTTGGCAAGAGTTTTCCATACAGCGGCTCTGACCCATCCAGGTTTCTAGAAAGGAGATTAGTGAGCCGCTTATCGTACTTTGTCGAACCCAAGGTTTTCTTTTCCAAGAGCTTGTCAAGAAGTATCCATCGGTCTTCCTTCCAAACTGTGTCAAATCGATTACGGAAGTCCTGAGTCGTGAGATACTGCTTTCCAAATTTCCACTGGAAAAAGTCTCAAATCTTTGTATTCAGTTTTGTACTTGTGCAGATACACGAATCTCTTCTTTTGAATATAATCCTTATCCCACCCAGAGCACTCTCCTGCAGTCTCGATCGCTTCAATGACGACCGGGATGCAGCAAAGCAAGTTGTGGATGTGAAACCAATGCAATCATTGTTCTTATATAGGATAATGGCTTTAGCCCACCAATCCTTAGTTTCCAAGCACTGCCTTATATACGATTCTCCTCTGAATATCTTGTGGAGTTCTCTGAGAGGCTGCTCAAGAACTTTCCATTTCATGTGCTTTTCTTCAAACCTCAGGTTCTGTCTAATCTCCTCTGGCTACTGATTCATATGCAAAGCTAAGTATGTCAAGCAACAAACAGCACTGCCGGGGGTTGATTTGGATATTGTCTTTGAAAACCATTAGTGCCTTCAAGCTTCCTAGTACCTCCCCAATATGTCGAAATTGCTCCATGTCCTGAACAGACTAGACTACACGTGAAAACTGATCTCAAATTAGAAAGTTCCAAAAACACATCATTGTATCTTATATAGGAAACTAATGGTCTTTAGCCCACCAATCAAACGTTAGTTCTGAGCCGAGCTTCCTTGAGCACTGCCTTATATACGATTCTCCTCTGAATATCTTGTGGAGTTCTCTGAGAGGCTGCTCAAGAACTTTCCATTTCATGTGCTTTTCTTCAAACCTCAGGTTCTGTCTAATCTCCTCTGGCTACTGATTCATATGCAAAGCTAAGTATGTCAAGCAACAAACAGCACTGCCGGGGGTTGATTTGGATATTGTCTTTGAAAACCATTAGTGCCTTCAAGCTTCCTAGTACCTCCCCAATATGTCGAAATTGCTCCATGTCCTGAACAGACTAGACTACACGTGAAAACTGATCTCAAATTAGAAAGTTCCAAAAACACATTTCATTCAGAAATGGGAAATTTATAACCCCTACCCCCATCCATTCCTGAATGCAGCAAAAGCAAAACAAAAAGGAAAAGAACTTCTTTCAAAAAGAAACTAGATAGAAAGGATAGTCTAATGATAATACGAACCAGTCTACAAAGGCCAATGGAAAAGCAAATGACAACAATCAAACGTGCATAGAGCATTTCTTCTGAGCAATTAGGAGAAATCGAGCTTCCTTGAGACTTACAGCAAAAATGAGGTACGATAATCCTAGAAGGAAACTACACTCCGATTTCCACCTTGTTCTCACCGACCCGGCTAAAAATCAGCAAAATCTGAGTATTCCGCCGAAAATCAGCAAACCTGAGTATTCCGCTTTCCACCGTTTTTGAGAAAGAGCGAAATATCTCAGCCGATTCTCAACAATTCAAACAGAACTTCAGCAAGGTTCTACAGAAAGACAACACCTCGCCGAAATCAGAGGACTTCTCACTTGATATTCTCCCTTCTTTGGTGAACAAGAAGAGGCGACATTCGACCCTCTGGCATGAAAATCAAAAAGAGGAAAAAAAATCTGAGTATTCCGCTGTCAGGATGTAATAGATGCAACTCCTGTGGTCGTGCGCTCGTGTGCGGGCTCATTGTACAAGTGTTCCCGCAAGTTTCGATGTTCTAGTTTGAATATAGTAAAATGTCGGTTAACCGTTCTAACCGAATCTAAGGATACTTTAATTCCTCGTAATCACGTACAATATAAACACATATTACTTCATAGATAGCAGCACCTCAACTAGGCAATGGAAAATTGACGTAAAAACGCTATTGTTCGTCACTACAGCTATACTCCTCGATGAATATCGGAACGCTTTGCTGTTGAATATTCCCACTTAAATTTATATAACAAACCCTCCCAAGAATACTGCTGAATATTCGCACAGAAATTGTCGCTTGATAAAAAAAAAAACAGAGTGTCACCTGAACTAAAACCCTGAAATCCATGTTTGATAAGGCGACTAATCCGCCGTTATGACACAGAATACGCTGTCCTCATAACCTCAGTTAACGAGTTTTCTCCATGTTACGGAAACAGTTCTGACGGGACGCCAATCGCTGCATTTTGCCTAATCACGGGCGTTCCTTCGGTGTTAATACTCTCCCTCTCCCTCTCTCTGATCAATCGGATGGATCCACGATCGAGAGGCACATTGGTCGCGTCGCTGCTCATAACTTCCACCCCTTCTTTTTTAATTTGCAAGATTTGGTAGCTTTTACAGGCTCCAGTGCAATATCCTCCAATACAACCTAATTCCTTACAAATTACAAAGGTTGTGTAACTATGTTGTGTTTCCATCTAATCGCCTGCTTCTAGAAGTCTAAGATTGTATTTTGTATATGAGGAAACTTTATCTTCTCTTCCCAAAGTCAATGTCATTTTGGAATCTAAGTATAAATTTAGTCATAATGTGCCCTCAAATTATTAAAAATTACTATTTTGTGCCCTTTAATCACATTTTAGGATTAAAATGAGTTGAAATGGACTATATGGCACAATCTTAATTGTTGGATCTAAAGAAGAAAATAATATTTTACTTTTTTGAAAGAGCTAATCTCCTCATTACCGAGAGTTATTTTGTATTGATATTTATAATACATTCTTATGTTGTTTAAAAGATGTAATTCATGGAAAGTTTGAAGTACAAGGAAATGTAGCCTTTGAGACATAAAAGGAATTCTAGATGTTGTGGAAAATAAGGAATTCTAGCTGTTATGGTTGACATAATTACTCTGCCCATTATGTAAATATTTTGCTGGATATGTAGGCGTGTCTTCAATCTGTTCAGTTGAGGAGTTATCGCTAATACGCCCCCACAAACTAAGCCGATCGGTGAGGCTGACTTCGGTGCGCAATGAGTCAAAGAGAGGACGACAGAGGGGCTTGGAAAATGTCTGCTAGTTGGGAAGAAGAAGAAACATGGGGAGTCTGAAGTAGTCCAATAGTAACTTTTTTGCGAACACAGCGGTAATCAATTTAAAGATGCTTGCTACGGGCATGGGATACCGGGTTAACAGTAGTCATGTGTAAAGGACTGAGATTCTCACAGAAGAGCGAAGGAGGCCAAGGAAGGTTCACACCAAGATCCAAAGGAGAAGAGATTGAAATGTCAGTTCAGCCGTAGTGTGAGTCATGGCAGGATATTCGGCTTCAATGCTTGACCGAGGGGCGAGAGACAGTGGGTTGCTTCTTGGCACACCAAGAGATGCAATTGCTGCCAAAGATTGTTACTACACTGCACTAATGTGTCGGATCACCTCGTATAAGACAGCATGTAACCGCCATTATGAAATTAGAAAGTTTGACGCTTCCATACCGCTGACTATTGGTTTGCTATTGAGACAAAGAAAGAGGTCCCAGATGCAGCGATTGCAGCTATCATTCGGGACTACCAGGGTGAGATCAAAGTATCCAAGTTTGCGAAAATAGAAGCAGTCCATCCGTTGGAAGGAGAGACAGCGGCAGCTAAACTAGGCGTGGAGTTAGCTTCTCATAATGGATTCAAAGACATTATTTTAGAAGGGAATTCTGAGCTAGTTATAAAGGCCATACAGAAGTATCTACAAAAAACAGAGTGGTGGATTCATCATACGGTGTTGGAGATTCATGAATTTTGCAGACAGTTGCAGAGTTAGAACGCAGTTCATATTTATAAAGGTGCTAATGAGGTAGTGCACCATCTTGCTCGTTGGGCCACTGCTGAATTTCTCTCAAGTGGCAACCCTCGTTATTGTAAGCATTCGCTTGGCTTAACCTGGTTGTACACAGGGACTGAACCACCCTAGTGTTTTTTGTTTTTGAAAGTTGAATAAGACGAGGTTTTGATTAAAAAAAAAGACTAGGAAAATAGATAGGTATTAGTTGCAAAGACTCAATAGGAAACTAGAATTCCAAACAAGGGTAATTGTGAGAAAGCATGCATGATGCCTAACAATTGAGAAAAAGTTCATAGATATGAAGCACAAATGATATTAGGTAGATTTCAAGGAATTCATAAAATAATTCTGAGATAAAAGAAGAGAGGATTTGAGGAAAAAGGGATAACAAAGAGCATTTCTAGCTGTATGCATGTCATACACAGTAAAATATGACTCTGATTAACATATCTGATCCATCCTCCAAATTGGTGGTCTATATTTTATTCCTCTCGTTCTCCAATTTAAAGTATTTCCTTTCAATATCCAGGCACACAGACTCTACCAAGGGTTTGAATTTGAATTTTTTGGGACCAAGTAGGATGTCTGCAGATGCATAGGATACTCTGCAAGCGGTAGTTATATCATAGTTTTGTTACCTAGACTCGATTTCGAGCTCCAGTACTATTATATCTCCTTACCTTCCAAGTTTTTTTTTTCTCTTGTACTCTCTCTTTATTTGTAGGCTTCTAGCCACGCTTGACAAACAATTTAATTAGTACTATAGCTTCTTGTTAGCCTCTGCAGAGACTTTTTCTACCATCTTTATCAAAGACAATGGCTGAGCAGAGGCTTCATGCAACTCCCTGTTCTCAGTGCCAATTCTTTGATATAACTCGGGATGCTGTCTGCTTGTCTTTCACCATTAGCTGGTGTTTAGAGCTCTCGATGATAGAAGAATACTGATGGCTTATATTTGGCAAAATGCAACTATGCAGCAATCCCTCTATTCGCAAGCCGTGATAAGCTTTTCTTTTAAGAAGAGTGACATAAATCTTTGTATACAACTAAGACTGAATATTTTTTGGTAGATTCTTGAAAGTTGGTATTTCATCATGTGAATTTCTTTCTCCAAGGCTAGGTTGTTGATGGAAAATTTTGGCAATTAGAAATAGGATTTCTTTTAAGAAGAATGACATAAATCTTTGTATACAACTAAGACTGAATATTTTTTGGTAGATTCTTGAAAGTCGGTATTTCATCTTTTGAATTTCTTTCTCCAAGGCTAGGTTGTTGATGGAAAATTTTGGCTATTAGAAATAGGATTATATATATATATTAAACTGGGAACATTGTACGAGGAACAACCCAAGTGGCTTAGCGGTAAGTACTCTAGACACATTGACACATGAAGGATGGGGTTCAAGTCCTCTTGTACACTTAAAGCTAACTTTTAACCCTAAGGGATTGGCCCAGTGATCTAGGTTTGACACTTAGGAGTTTGCTCCCTCCAATGTCTCATGTTTGAAACCTCTTATATGCTACTAAACCTTTGGGGACACCTTCAAAACATATGGCTCAGCAAATACCTAGTTTATGTGTGATTGGGAGGTGGCACAAGCTGGAATTTTTTTTTTTTTTTTGAAAAATCTGGTTTAGACCCAAACAACACCTAGATGGGATGAATAGGTATTTTCCCTCTAATTAAAAATATTACGACAATTTCAAAGCACATTCTAAAATCATTTGTTCTAGATCTTAAAAATGGGGATTCAGACACTACGAAACACATTTGCTTACTCTGACAACTTCGATGTAATAATCCGAATAACCCTATTCGGACATGCACCATGCCAAAACAACTCAAGCTCTTCTTTTAGATGCTTCACGAACGATCTTATTCTTCAACACTGAAACTCAATCAAATTACTCCAACACTCTAAGAGCTTTACAACAGAAGGTTAGTTTCGAAGGTCATTGGATGAGAAAAAAATCTAATAATTAAGATATGGAATCTGTAGGGTATTTTTCTCTCTCAATTGGGGCTCAAATAATCAATGGGACAACCTCCTTAGGTTTACAAGTCAACATCTCAAATATTTAAAGGATACGTTGAGTTTCAAGTAGAATGAAACTTTAAAAAGTTGAGTTTTTTGAAAATCATCGATTCTCGTTCGAGCCACGGTTTGGCGACGGTTAGACGAGCCTTTCTGCAAAGGCTTTGCACGTGCCAAGCTACAAGCAGAAGGCTAGCAAGAGTAATCTGTGACTTGTCCACTATGGTCTCTCGAGCCAGGAGTCAAGTGTCAAGCCAGGGAGATGAATCAGTAAAATGTCAAACGAGCCAGAGGTCGAGCCTCAGGCGAGCGAGACAACATTCTAATGTTTTCACAAAAGTCACTCGAGCATGGAGCATATGACTTGATTGTAAAATTCCTTTTTTGAGCAAACTGTTGAGAAGTTTCTCTCGAATACTTAGACCAAACTCATATGATAAAGAATTACAACACAATTTAGACTTAATTTGATAATAAATTAAGCAAATACACTAACGCTTCAACAAAGAATGCTCACTTTTGCCTCTCGATTGGAAAATTATATATTACTTTAAAAAAATTTTTGTAATGATTAAGAAAAATTTTTGAGATGTGTTTTTTAAGGTATTTGTGAGAATGGTAGAGCTCGTAGAAATTTTGTTTGGAAAGATAAAGTTTTTAAAATTTATCCTCTTAAAGAATGTGAGCGTAAAAAAATATGTTTGGAAAGACAATTTATGTGAGAGAAATTTTTATGGATTTTAGTAAAAGTTTTTTTACTTTTATTTTTATGTTTTTTTCACAAAAATTGAGAAAATGATTAGATAGAAAATTTTATGGCGAAACATCACTTTGCGCCCCCAAAATATCACTCAAATTACAAACACAATTCCAAAATATCATTCTTGACGCATTAGGCCTCCGAATTACCACAATTATTCAAATTGAGCCCTGCAATTAGACTTTCTATCGAAACAGACGAAATCGTTGTCACGTGAAGCTCATGTGACGACGATTCTGTTTGTTTCATGAAAAATCTAACCATAGGGCTCAATTTAAATAATTGTGGTAATTGAAGGGCCTAATGCATCAAGAATAGTACTGCGATTGTGTTCGTAATTTGCGTGATAGTTTGGGGGCACAAAGTGATGTTTCTCCAAATTTTTTTGAAGATTCAAATTTTTTTGTGTGAAAAAATCATTTTATATTTCTAAAATTAAAAAATATTTTCCAAGGCATTTAACCAAACATAGCCTTAGTTTGCTTTTGTTTCTCCAACTATCTATACAATTACATCAATTGCGATGTCACTCACTATATTTGAAAAGAGAAAGTTTTTGAAATTTATCCTCTTAGAAAATGTGAGAGTAAAAAAAAATGTTTGAAAGAAAATTTATATAAGAGGAATTTTTATGGATTTTAGTAAAAGTTTTTTTTATATTGTTTATCACAGAAATTGAGACAATGATTAGATAAAAAAAATTATTAAAGATTTAAACTTTTGTGTGTGAAAAAATCATGTTTAGATTGAAAAATATTTTTAAAATTAAAAAATATTTTCTTAGTAACGATACCGTTTTTCCTCGAAAATGTGACATGATAAATTTTTGGAGACATACCTAAGCCTGTTTTGAATTCATGGATTACTGTTTATGCTGAAATATAAATTACTGTTTATGTTTTATTACTGATTAATGTTTTCAAATCCCAATGGCAATGCTTATTACTGATTACTGCTGCTGTTGGTACCAACTTACTGATTACTGGTGCACCCATTCTTCGGAGTGGTTTTTGTGTGGGTTCTCCCTAGTGCACGCTTGGCGTTTGTCGCTGAGTCTTAGTAGGGTGAATTTCACATACTGTTGACTTACTTTTGGTTGGCCGCCGAATAAGTCGTTGCACAACCCTGCCATAGGGGGTAAATATGGCTTACTGATATTGCCCAAGGGAATTTTCTTTTCTAAATTACTGCTGAATCATTCTCAAAAAGATATATAGAAACTTTGTTTAAAAGATTATATTGTCAACATTATTTTATTCTCCGCTTACTGAGTTGTCGAACTCACTCCGTTAATATGTTTTTATCGTCAGAAAATTTTGAGGAGCATGCGGAGGATCAGCTTAGATGACTTGCGGACTGGGATAGATGAGAATGAAGTCTTGTTTCAGAACTCTGTTTTATCGAGAGATTTTGTTTTACTTATGTTTATGGTTTTAAAGTGAGACCTACCTTGATATTTCGTCTTAAATAAATGAATGAAATCTCTTTATTTTAAGTTTTCTTTTAAAAAATATTAAGGGAAAGTCCACTGCTGGACCCTACCGGGTCTGGGGTGTGACAGCTTGGTATCAGAGCTACGATTTTAGATTCTGTAGACTTCACAGTTTGAGTTGTTTTTGGGTAGGATTGGGTAGCTTAGGATTATGTGTTTGATATTTTGTTTGCATGGCAGTTGTCATCATGAGTAAAGTCATTGTTACAGGATGTCTAACCCCGCTCACTCTTTTAACCTGAATGAGGCCGTTAATGGCGAATCTCGTGCCGGACCGAGTTCTCACAGTTCGGCAGTGATACGAGAGGTGGCACAACAAGTTATGGAAGAAATTGCACGCAATTCAGGAATGCGAAATACGAATGTGGTTGCTGAGGGATGCACTATTGAGCAATTCAATAGAATGCACCCAATGACGTTTGAGGGGAAAGCTGATCCATCTGCTGCTGAAGATTGGATTCAGCACATTGAAGATATACTGCGGGTTTTACACTGCACAGAAGAGCAGAAAGTGTTATATGCTACGTTTAAGTTAGCAGGTGCAACTAAGCGCTAGTGGATTGCGAAACGAACGCTTCAGGAGGGGGCACCAGGAGAAGCTATCACATGGGAACGCTTCAAGGAGATATTTTATGCATGATTCTTCCCGAGGTCGGTTCGTGATACAAAGGCCAAAGAGTTTCTTAATTTGGTCCAAGGCTCCATGAGTGTGCACGAGTACGCAGCTAAATTTATTGAGCTTTCTCGTTTTGCCTTATACTTGATTCCGAATGAAGAACGAAGGCCCAGAAGTTTGAAGAAGGTCTTCATTATCGCGTTTATGATCGCGTGGTGGGGTTTCAGATTAATAATTTTGCTGACTTGGTAAACAAGGCAACGGTGATAGAGCAGAGTATCCGGCGAAGCAATGAGCAATTCGAGCAAAGGAAAAGATCTGCGCCTCAAGGACCCCGCACCAACATCAATCAGGGTCCTCCGAAGAGAAGGAGTGATGATGGCAAGACGGGAAGAGAGCAAGGAAATCAAAATACTCAGAACAAGCCACAAAGCTCTTTTTGTTCGAAGTGTAATCGCACCCATTGGGGGGACTGTCGAGTAGAGGCGAAGTTATGCTTTCGTTGTAGAAAGGCGGGACATTACGTCAGGGATTGTCCTTATCCAGCAACCATGAATGAAGGAAACTCGAACCAGCAGAGAGGAAATAATCAAGCTCCACGAAACAACAACAATCATCGAAATAATGTGCAAGCTTGAGTATATGCCTTGACCCCGGATGAACCAGAAGGAAATAACGATGTGGTGACAGGTAAAATCCCATTATTCTCTGCAAAAGCCGTGGTATTATTTGATTCAGAGCTACGCATTCTTTCATTTCCACGACCTTTGTTAAATTTTACGGCTTGGAGGTGGAGTTATTAGGGTTTAATCTTTCTGTGGCAACTCCAACGGGAAGTTCTGTAGTATGTAGAAAAGTATGTAGGCAGTGTCCTATTATGATAGAAGAGAGGGTGTTGCTGCCAATCTGGTGGTTTTTGGTATGCATGAATTTGACGTGATCCTAGGGATGGACTGGCTAGCCGCCAATTACGCTAGTGTTGATTGTTTCAATAAAGAGGTTGTGTTCAAACCTCCAGGAGAAAAAGAAATTAAGTTTGTAGGATCGCGTATACGAGCCCTCTCTGCAGTCGTTACTGCTATTCAAGTGAACCGCTTATTACAGGAGGGATGTCAAGGGTTTTTAGCCTGTGTGGTAAAGGCACCAAAGAAGGAATCTAACTTGGAGGATATTCCGGTGGTGAACGAGTACCCAGAAGTTTTTCCTGAGGAGTTATCTAGGATACCTCTCGATCGTGAGGTAGAGTTTGCAATAGACTTATTACCGGGCACGACACCTATATCTAAAGCTCCTTACAGGATGGCGCCCCCAGAACTTGCTGAACTCAAGGAGCAACTGCAGGAGTTATAGAGAAGGGATTCATTAGGCCAAGTGTATCGCCGTGGGGAGCTCCAGTACTATTCGTGAAAAAGAAAGATGGAACAATGAGAATGTGCATAGATTACAGGGAGTTGAATCGAGTTACGATCAAGAATAGGTATCCATTGCCTCGTATCGATGACTTATTTGATCAGCTTCAGGGAGCTCATGTATTCTCTAAAATTGACTTGCGTTCCGGCTATCACCAATTGAAGGTCAAAATCGAAGATGTTCCTAAGACGGCATTCAGGACAAGGTATGGTCATTATGAGTTCTTGGTAATGCCATTTGGTTTAACTAACGCTCCTGCAGTATTCATGGATTTGATGAATAGAGTCTTTCAAGACTTTTTGGATAAGTTTGTTGTTGTATTCATAGATGACATCTTAATTTATTCTAAAAGTCCGGAGGAGCATGAAGAACACTTGCAGTTAGCGCTCCAGACTCTAAAGGAGAAGAAGTTGTATGCTAAGCTGAAGAAATGTGAGTTTTGGTTGGATACTATCTCATTTTTGGGTCATGTGGTATCTAATGGAGGAATCTCTGTAGACCCAAGTAAAGTAGAAGCAATAGTCAATTGGGCGCAACCGAAGAATGTCCACGAGATTAGAAGTTTCTTAGGACTTGCTGGATATTATCGACGTTTTATTGACGGTTCTCTAAGATAGCAGTTCCTTTGACTTCGTTAACCCGAAAAGGGAGTAGGTTCATGTGGACTGACGAATGCAAGCAGAGTTTCCAAGAATTGAAGCGGCGACTAATTACTGCCCCGGTGTTGACAATCCCATCTGGCTCTGAAGGTTTTGTGATCTATAGCGATGCCTCAAGGAAGGGATTAGGTTGTGTGTTAATGCAACATGGGAAAGTTGTTGCTTATGCCTCCCGGCAGTTAAAGGGTCATGAGCAGAACTACCCTACGCATGACTTGGAATTGGCAGCAGTGGTCTTTGCATTGAAGATTTGGAGGCATCACTTATATGGAGTCAGATGTGAAATTTTCACCGATCACAAGAGTCTCAAGTATTTCTTCACTCAGAAGGACTTGAACATGAGACAGAGGAGGTGGCTAGAGTTAATCAAAGACTATGACTGTACAATCAATTACCACCCTGGGAAGGCTAATGTGGTAGCTGATGCGTTAAGTCGAAAGTCTTCTGAAGCTATGATTGCGATTTTAAATCCTCCACACGAGATCCTGATGGATTTGGAAAGGGCAAGGATTTCGTTGTTAGATGGAAATCGACAAGCTTTGATGGCTAGTCTGGTAATTCAATCAGACTTGGTGGACAGGATCAAAATGGCTCAGAAGGAAGATGTAGAACTAACGAAGTTGGAAGCAGAGTACGTAATGGAAATAAAGTTGAGTTCAATATCACGGATAATGGGGTGCTCAGGTTTAAGAACAGGTTATGCGTTCCTAACAATAAGGAGATAAAGAGACAGATTTTAGAAGAAGCTCATCAGTCTCTCTACACAGTACACCCGGGAAGTACCAAAATGTATCGTGATTTAAGGGAGACGTTCTGGTGGAATGGGATGAAAAGGGATATAGCAAAGTTTGTGGAGCAATGTCTCACATGCCAACAAGTCAAAGCTGAGCATCAAAGACCCGCTGGACCATTACAACCACTTGAAATTCCGAATGGAAGTGGGAAAATATTTCCATGGATTTTGTAGTGGGTTTACCGCGAGCATTAAGTGGACAAGATGCTATTTGGGTTGTGGTAGACAAATTGACGAAATCTGCTCACTTCATACCTATTAAGATTGGGTATTCTATGGAGAAGTTAGCAGAGTTATATGTACAGGAAATAGTACGGCTGCACGGAGTACCGGTATCAATAGTGTCTGATCGAGATCCACGCTTCACCTCGAAATTTTGGAAGAGTTTACAGAATGCTCTTGGTACTAAGTTAAACTTCAGTACTGCCTTTCATCCTCAAAGTGACGGTCAAACAGAAAGAACCATTCAGACTTTGGAAGATATGTTGCGGGCTTGTGTACTCGACTTCAAGGGAAACTGGATACGATATTTACCTCTAGTGGAATTCGCTTATAATAATAGTTTTCAAGCGAGCATCAAGATGGCACCGTATGAGGCTCTATATGGAAGAAGATGTCGATCGCCGCTATACTGGAGTGAAGTGGGGGAAAGACAAATTTTGGGGCCAGAAATCGTGCAGCGGACATCAGAAAAAGTTAAATGTATCCAAGAAAGGTTGAAAGCTGCTCAAAGTCGACAAAAGAGTTATGCTGATAGCCATCGAAGAAAGTTGGAATTTGAGGTGGGAGATAAGATTTTCCTAAGGGTTTCCCCAACGAAAGGAGTAATGAGGTTCGGAAAGAAGGGTAAGCTGAGTCCTAGGTATATCGGACCATTTGAGATTCTCAGTAGAGTGGGACCAGTGGCTTATCAAGTCGCTTTGCCTCCAAGGCTTTCGGGGGTTCACAATGTCTTTCACGTATCGATGTTAAGGCAATATGTGCATGACCTTACTCATGTCATTGATTTTGAGCCATTGCGGATTCAGGAGAATTTATCATACTCTGAAGAACCTCTGCAAATTGTTGAGAGAAAGGATCAAGTTTTGCGAACCAGAACCATTCCTTTAGTCAAGGTGCTTTGGAATAATCATACCCAAGGAGAGGCTACCTGGGAGCTTGAAAAGGAAATGCGAAACAAATACCCATATTTGTTTGAGAATTGAGGTTTCTGGTACTAGGTTTATTGATGATTTTAGATTTGCATGTGTGATTTGTACTATTGTGAGATTTTGTCTTTGTATCCGTTGCTGATAACTTGTTATTTCAGGATGGCGGAATTAGTTGGATAGAAATGCTTTCTCAATCAAACTCACGTCGCAGATATTTGCCAGCAATAAGAACCAATACCCTACGTTACTTCTGGGGAGATAAATCGGATGATGAAGGTGACATTGTTAGGTTTGTAGCGTTACCAGAGTACATTTTGATCAATGACACTGAGGAGGTACCCTTTGGAGTGCCGGATTTCATTGATGATAGCGGACCCATAGAAGAAGCTGAGAGCGATGAGGAGAATTTGTCAGGTATTTTTTTAATTGTAGCAAATTCCGAGGACGGAATTTTTATTAGGGGGGAGGATGTGATAACCCGTTAAAAAAAAAAAAAGAGGGAGGTTACATGCCTGGGCTTCGAACCCCTGGCCTGATAGTAAACAAAGGGAAACCACTGAGCTACACGTGCTTTTGTTTAACATGTGGTGCGCTTTTATATATATGAGCTCCAGGGTTTAAATGAGAAAAACATGGCAGCGCAAGGACTCGAACCTCGGTGCCGAGAGGGATAAAACGGCAAGATAACCACTGGAGCCATGAGCTCATTTGCTACCGTAGGCGACCTTATATTCTATTTAATATTTTGTTCGTTTGTTATTTTTAAGTTAAACTGTGCGTTTTGATCTTCTTCTTCCTTAACCCTAAAACCTTTCGATTTCTTTGTTTCAGTTCACCGTTCGCCGACCTTCGACGTTCTCTCTCATGACTTTCTCTCTCTTTCTTCATTTCCCCATCCGTTACACCCATTTTCGCCTGATTTGCGTAGCCTTTTCACCTCCATTGTAAAGATCTCGAAGTTTCTCAGCAAATCATGCGATTTATCGTGTTTAATGGGGGATTACGAAAGGGCATTAGTTTTAGACGTTATTCAATGATTTTTCGGCTAAAATTCAAGTTCTCCTCACCTATAAAAAGGGGAGCTCGTTCAGAGGTCGAGCACGCCTCTCAAATCTGACCTCCCAAATCATTTTTGAGCCATTTCTCTCTCTCTATCAATCCTTGAAGTTTTCGGCTCTTAAGCCGTGCGGGTATGCTATGTTGTTCTTCTATTCTAATCACGTGTTTCAATCGTTTAATCCAAATAGAGTTTGATTCCTAAATATTCGTTTGGTTACTGTTAGGTTGTGCTAGAGGCAGTGATATTATTCAAGCGAGACAGGTAAGCAGAGTAACAATACCGTTTTTCCTTGAAAATGTGAAATGATAACTTTTTGGAGACATACCTAAGCCTGTTTTGAATTCATGGATTACTGTTTATGCTGAAATATAAATTATTGTTTATGTTTTATTACTGATTAATGTTTTCAAATCCCGATGGCAATGCTTATTACTGATTACTGCTACTGTTGGTACCAACTTACTGATTACTGGTGCACCCATTCTTCGGAGTGTTTTTGTGTGGGTTCTCCCTAGTGCACGCTTGGCGTTTGTCGCTGAGTCTTAGTAGGGTGAATTTCACATACTGTTGACTTACTTTTGGTTGGCCGCCGAATAAGTCGTTGCACAACCCTGCCATAGGGGGTAAATATGGCTTACTGATATTGTCCAAGGGAATTTTCTTTTCTAAATTACTGCTGAATCATTCTCAAAAAGATATATAGAAACTTTGTTTAAAAGATTATATTGTCAACATTATTTTATTCTCCGCTTACTGAGTTGTCGAACTCACTCCGTTAATATGTTTTTATCGTCAGAAAATTTTGAGGAGCATGCGGAGGATCAAGCTTAGATGACTTGCGGGCTGGGATAGATGAGAATGAAGTCTTGTTTCAGAACTCTGTTTTATCGAGAGATTTTGTTTTACTTATGTTTATGGTTTTAAAGTGAGACCTACCTTGATATTTCGTCTTAAATAAATGAATGAAATCTCTTTATTTTAAGTTTTTTTTTTTAAATATTGAGGGAAAGTCCACTGCTGGACCCTATCGGGTCTGGGGTGTGACAACTTCTTTGTACCAAGTGACTATCTCTACTGAATTGCTTAATTATGGACCATTTGAATGTACAATAGAGATTAAATCGTTTGGTTTTCCATATGTGTCATTATTTGGGATGAGTTTATTTCCTTAACCATAAGAAATCATCTTCTTTTTGGAAAAATTGCATTTTGGTGATTATCAAAACAGAATTGAAATTGGTTATTCTGGTACCCACCCTTAGCTCAATGTGACTTCACCCCTAACTCGAACAGGGACATGTTGGTCAAATAGTATTGAAAATCTATCACGTGCGGTGCGCGTGATCAAGTTCTGTCAGTTTAGATTGTAAATTTGAACATATGGCTCAATTTGATTAATTTTGAAAGTTGGAGGGTTTAAAATATCAAGCTTTTTTCCTAATAGGATCCGTGTGCTTCTTTCTTGTCTTTGCTAGATTGTTGAGTTGGGAAGATAAGGATGGAGGTTCGACTTCTTGGAGCAAGTCACAAAATAGCTGACTGAGAACGTCAATATTTGTCATTATGTCGATTGAGGTTTATTTGTAACAACTTCTTTCAATGTATCAAAGCTTCTCATTTTAGATTTTCTCCACATATCATTCAATGTATCACAACCTCATGTCTTCATTGATGTGAATTACAAGGCTGGTTGACATTGTAGATGGCAGTGGTGGTGATGTGGCAGTGGGAGGAGACTGGTGGTTTTGCAGCCACAAAGGGGCTAATGATGGTGGAGGTGACTCAAGCGAATAGGGTTGTGGAAATTATGGTGTGTTATCTGTTAGGTAAGGTAGGTGAGTTGGGGTTTGGAGTCATGTTTGGGTTACAAGTTTGAAACTGCTTCGCAACTTATATGGCTTTATTAGTTAGTTGTGTGCTTTAGGAAATAATGCTCAGAAAAATAAAATATGGAAATAATTCGAATTTAATTAAACGCCAGGAAATTAGGAACCATAAAAGATGGTAGGTTTCTGAGCTAGTACAAGGTGAGTTTTGATTTTTGTAGTCTTTCGGTTGCCTTCAAGACCTTTCTAGACTTCGGAGCTACCTACAGGGTCTTTGCTCTATTTATTTATTTGGGTACAGATTGTTTCTATCAGCACAAGTTTCAATTAGGGCAATGTGAAAGTGATGTACCAACAACATAAAGGTGGTGTTTGGGGTGAAAATTTTCACCTTTAAAATTTCTATTTTCGTTAAAAAATTATAAAATAATCTCTTTGGTCTTATTAATTTATTCTTTTTTATTATAATATTCATTTAAATCTTCTCTCTTTTCACTTTTTCATCAAATTTCATAAAATATATTTACTTTTTCACAAACTTCAAAACTTTCAAAATTTTTACTCCCGAACGCCCCAAAATAAATAATACTAATGCTTCTCAAGTCTCCTCTCGAACTTCTCAAAGAAATCTAACGCAATCTGATCTGCATTACCTTCGCACAGAGAATACTACTTTTTTTTTCTGTTTTTTTTGTTTAGAACAGAAAGGAATAGAGTATGTTCTATTCCTATCTGCTCAGGAACAAGAAAGGACTAGAACATACAGGAAACCGCAAGTTAGTAACGGCTGAAACCTTTCTTCCCTTGCCTCCGAGGCTGGCCGAAAAAACAGAAATGTGGTGGACAGATAAAATCCTGCCAGTGGATTTTGTGTGGGTCTCTGAAATCTAAAGGTTGGCGGGTTCAGCGACCCACCGATAACTATTGTTAAAGACGCGAAGCCACCATATGTGGTCAATGTCTCTTTCGGGCCCTGCAATTCACTCTTCATCACTTGTAATGTCGGGTGAGGATATGTCCCAGAATGGAGGTGACTATTACAAAACTGTAGCTATTTGATCTATCCATGCACATTGAATGCTCCTGAGTGATTGAGAAATTGATTGCCGTGTCTCGTACTCCACAGAGTGCACTGTGTGGACAAGATATATCAGGGGATGAGCGGGTACTGGTGAATAGAATTGAATGAGACTGCAGTAGCCTAAACTTGGTCCTAACCAGTTGGGAAAGGCCGGCATTCATTTTCCTGTAACTTGTTGCTGTGGCAATTCCTTATAGAATTAACTTTGGTTGGTTAGAATTAATTGACAGTTTCAGAACCTAATATTGGGGAGGAAAGAAAAGATCGAGCAAGTTGAAATTTTCCTTTATTATTACTTTCTCTCTTCCTATTGAAATTTTCACTGCTCGTGAAAGAGCAGTGAGGCATGATCGTTCGCAATAGATTCGCAAACACGGGTACTGGAGGACCCAACCTCGTGGAGTGACGTTGCCGACATGTTGGGTGTGTTTGGTGGGGGAAGTTAAGAGGCAGCATTTTAATGTAATTTCTTGGTCAATACGAAAGGGAAACCGATTCGCACCATTAATATCTCAAGCCGCAAGAACATACCCACCAAGACGAATCTTTGATATCCACGAGATCGGCCGCCAATTTCGAGAAGCTTTGAGCCCGATATATATGCCATTGTTTGTTGCCATGACTCATGAGCATCATGAGAAAATATTTGATGGAGCTAACACCTGGGAAGTTGACCGGGGAAAAGACGTGCTGACTAAAAATGACGAAAAATCCTAGCCACGCATGATCTCTCGGTCGAAAGCTAGGTAATGGATGAAAAACATGGACAATACATGTGAAACTTTTAAACTAATGGCATATCTTTTGTTGCAGTGAAAACATTAATTACAATGCCTATTGCCTATACCCTCGTTTACGATATCGATGGTCAAATATTAATCAAATGTCCATATATAGCAAGTTTTTGCTAATTTAAGGGGGCAATGTAGCTTGTATGTTTACATAGGATGTCGGAATACGAATCGCGTAAGTAGTTCAGGTTTAATTTTTGTCTCTACAATCGCTCTAAGTCCCTGCGAAAAGAAAAAAAAAATGAAAATATCCCCATCAAGATCTCACTGTAAGTAGGACTAGATGTCCATGTACAATCCCCTCTCCTTGACCCTTCGGGTTTCTACTTGTTTCATTATTTTTTTTTTTAACCCCTTTTCGAGACATGTGTGCTAATAAATGTACTTGCGCATGCACTGTTGTTTAATGCATTCCCATGTCATTTGCAGTCCAGATTCGGACTTCGAGGTTTAATAAACAAACATATACAGTACGGTTTGTTGTTCTACAGTCAATGCAGGGCATTCGACCATGGATACAGGCCAGTACCCCCTGAGTGTGTGACCACTAATCCATGAGCAGGCTGGCAGGGTTTGAAAATTCAAAGAGAGAGGTGCATGTCGACCGTAAAACCAGGCCTATTCACCCGAATTACCATCTCTCTAGAGTGGGAACAGTCGGCGCTGATAGGTTTGGTCCAACAAACTGACCGGTTGTAATAATTGAGATTAAAGTCCTCGAGAAAGAGGGTGTGTCTGATAAAACCTGATACATTCTTTAAGCAACAAAACTTCAGGCGGTACAATTGGTTTATATTGTAAAATTGCAATGCTTTGAATCCAAGACCTCCCTTGAGCTTGAAGGACTTCCCCACATAAGTTCTGTTTCGCTTTTTTCTTTAATGTTCCTAAGTGTGTCTTGGAAATCAACTCCTAATACAACTGTCAACAATAAATTACAATATTTAACACGCACCTCGACCATGCTTGGAGAATATCCCACAAACCCACACCGTCTCCTCAAGTTATAACCAGCTATATAAATAGGCAACTAGTTGCCCAAGAGGTCATACAGAGAGAGAGAGAGAAAGAGAGGGATACTAGGAAGAAAGGAAGTGTCAGGAAGCCATGACTGGAGGGGGAATGAGGTCGGCGACCAGGGCTTCTCCAAATGTAGGCAATGGAGTGCACCAAGGGAGGGACCGATGGGCTCACTTCCAGATGCCACTGCACTACCCAAGGTACACCAAAGCCGACTACGAGACTATGCCGGAGTGGAAGCTGGATTGCTTGCTCCAACAGTACGGGCTACCGACGATGGGCGATGTCGAACAAAAGAGGAAGTCTGCCATGGGATCCTTTCTGTGGATCCAATAGAAATTGGTTTTGTGTTGTGATGCAGAAACATCCTGGATGGTTTTTGTCATTGACCTTCCGTTTGCTTCATTTGTCCTGTCTGATCTCTCTCTGATGATGTATCGCGTAACTGGTCCACATCATGTAAATGTGATTATAAACTATTGTGTGTGATTATCCTTCGTTGTTCAATGAAGCAAGCAACTAGTTGTCCCCTGATTTGAGTACTGTTTGTGATGTTTGATTACCCAGTTTGTGTAGTGCCGGATTCAGAGGCTAAACTCAAATTATAATACTTAACTATTTTTTGTCACTTCGTATGTTTTGTTAAATATATATTTTAATACAAAAATCATTATGTTCTAAGAAATTCAAGCTAGAAAACAAATGTATGTATCCGACATCTTCATCAATTTTGCACATGCAGTGCCACTCACTAGCTTGTGTTTTCCTTCAAAGTTCATGATCTTATGAAAGAGAAAAAAAGCATAAAAAGGAAGAGGTTGAATAGATTTCAAAGGACGGGTGAAAGTTATAGAAAACTTACTTTTTTTAGTTTTTCAAAACATTTTTCAATTGGTTTTTCGAAAAATAACTTTAGATTTTCTAAGGTTGGAAATTGGAATTTTTAAGTAAAACCCTTCGATATATGTTTCTTTTGGTCATTATATCGGTTTGTAGAGTTTTTCGGTGGCTAAAAATGATTTCAAATGCTTTGAAGATACAAGAAGGCCGTTTCAGAGATGGTTTTTTTAGAAGACGGGAGAGAGAGAGAGAGAGAGAGAGAGTACATTAGATTTTTCAGGATTTTCTTAAAGAAGTTAGGGGTAGAGGATGGATTTATCAAATTTTGGGCACCCTGCTTTATGTATTACACGGCGTGTTGGGAAACATAGGTTTAAGAAATGTTTCACGGATATGTCAGAACTTCGATATTATCGGTGCAAAGGAACTTTGACAATAGTGACATGACATGTCCTACCCACGGACATCAGGGCAACCGTTAAAGAATAGAAACTGCTCTTTCGATTTTAATTTCAGATCATTATTTTTCAAAAAGAAAAGGCCGTCCTTCAAAGGGAATTTCAGATCAATTCTCCTCCGCAATGATTTTTTTCGTCCACTTCGTTGGGAAGATTTTACATTTTACATTTAGTTCTTTCAATTTTGATATATTTATCCATGTAATTTTAAATTTTTTTAAATTTATATTATGTCATTTATTTATATATTAAAATAAATAAAAATTTTAATCACGTATTCTACAAGTTTATTTGTATATTTTATTCTCACTATTTTAAAATAATTAATTATATTTAATATCCAAGTGATTTGAGAGGTTTTACGTAAATATAAAATTATCTGACCTTTATATATATATATAACTAGGCATCCGAATCAACTTAAATGTATCTGCACTGATTTTAAAATTTGTACTATTCTTACTTTCCACGTAAAATCAAATAATTACCAAATCAACCACATGGCCTTTTTTTGATGTCAAAAAAAAAAACGACTTTAATTGAGACTAGTAATAAAGTGAAAGTGTGGACGCTGAAGCTCTCTCTCTAGAATTTCGGTTAACTATTAATTAATTGAGATACTTTTTCTTTTCACACTAGCAAAAAGCTACGAATGTGCACAATATCGTAGTTTTCGCATGATTTGAAGTTGATTAAGAGCATCCATATCACAAATATTATAAATATATTTTTCCGAGGTCGAGAAGGTAAAGAGGGTTGCATCGGCTTGATCTTGGCAATTTTTCTTATAAAAAACAACCAGTATTTTATATTAAGATGATTAATTCTACCCATTTATATAATGTATTTGAATTTTCAATCTTTTGGAGCGATTGAAATCAGCATGAACTATATCTTTTAATTCTTGAATAAGGACTCATTACTTAATTATAAATATAATAAGGTCATGATATTTGGTCAATGCATTTAATTATTCTTTGTGGCATATACTTTAGCAGATTTCGCTTTATTTTTTATTAAATTTAGCTTGAATCTGGTTTTATAAAATTTTGCAATAAAATACAGAGCATTTAAATAGTGGGGGAAAGACGAAAAGGGAAAAAAGATCCTTCTTTTCCTTTTTCCTCGTTGTTTCTTTAGACGTTTTCTTCAAGAATTCGAGAGGAAGTTTGGTAGAGAGAAGGTATTAGTCTTCGTCAACGATGAAAGGAGAAAGAAAAGAGAGGGAACGGACAAAAGCAAGTAGGCCGAAAAAAACAGCGAAAAATGACAAAAGCAGGTAGCATTAACGAAGGTTTTGGCAGTAAATAATACTTTTCTCCCGTTAAGATATAATTTAATGTGGACTATTTTTGAAGTCGTCCGCTAATAAATTGAATAATCAATATCTTATTATTTAAAACCACCACACTGTATACTATATATTAATTAAAACAACAATAAAAAAAACAAAGAAATATTCTAATAGCCAGATTCTCATATATTAAAACATTAGGGGCGAAATTGGGCCCAGTAATCTGTAAAGAAAAATATTTTCTTGGGTTTTTTTTTTTTTATATGTTTTAGGAATTTTTTTGTGCTTTGAATTTTGGCCGCCTTATGCCGTTGCTTCTCAAAAACTTCAACACTTTGCTTGGTTAACACGCCATGTGCAGCAAGATTCAAAAAATGAGAAATAATTAAATATATATATATTACTCAAGCAAAGAAGATGTTGATATTATATAAATTGAAAAATCTTGTTCGTAATCAATACGTCACAAAAATGATTAAAGTAATTAACATGTTATTTAGGAAAAAGGAATTTTGTTATACAAATTTGATTTGTAATGTTTTGCTTCAATAGGCAAGACGAGTAATTTATGAGTTAAATTCTATTTGATGAGGGATGTCGAATGAAAATAATCTATCAATATTAATAAAATATAACCCAAAATATGTAAGAATTTGTGGTTTTTCATCTTATTCGTTGGGCAAGATAGCTGAGGAGAGCGAAAGGGGCAATGGTCTCCAGAAGCCTCCAAAAAGAATATCTGGACAAAAGTTAAGATGCTGTTTCCATATTTTATTAATTTTTCTCCCAAATTAAACGTATTTTAGCACAACAACATTTCTCGTAGGTTCAATTCTTAGATCCCTTTTCAGGCAATATTTGTTACAATATTTTGATTTAAGTAGACAAAAGGTTGTATAATAAGCAACGATTTCTCTACAATATTCTAGACTCTATTTTTTCCAAATTTTTTTTTTGCTGTTAGGGCATTCTTCGGAGATTAAATCGTGTACAACTTTGGTTTCTCCGTAATGAGCTGCAATATGCACACGTCGACGATGCTTGCATCAGCCTCTCTATAAATAGGCCCCTAATGTGCAAAAAGCAAACCAAAGAGTGCAGCTCAGAAAACCCTTGAAAAGTGACCATATATAAAGCAGGACAGAGAAGAGAGAAGAAAAGCAGGAAGGAAATATGAGTGGAGGAGGAATGGAGTCAGTGGCCACGCCTTTTCCAAGCGTAGGTGGTGGGACTAGCGGCCAGCAAGGAGCGAAGCGTTGCGGTCCCTTTCAGATGCCCCTGCACTATCCAAGGTACACCAAAGCCGACTACGAGACCATGCCGGAGTGGAAGCTTGACTGCTTGCTGAATCAGTATGGGCTTCCAGTCACTGGGGATGTTGAAAGCAAGAGGAAGTTCGCCATGGGAGCCTTCCTTTGGCCTTCTAATTAGGATTTTCGTTCCCCTTTCTCTTGGTGGAATCATTGTGTAATGCGTGTGTGTGTGTGTGTGTGTGTGTTTTTGGGCCAATATTAGGTAGGTGATGTTCGTGATTTCCGTGATCGCTAGTTCAGTGTAGGGGGTTCTGATGTATGATAAAGGAACAAAGTTACTAAATAAAAAGACTTAATTAATTAATCTAGCTAGTAATCTTCTTCTTCTTCTTCTTCTTCTCAATGACTCCAATTTTCATTGTAAATTCAGCTATCAAGGAATTTTCCTCAGGACTCTATGAAAATTGGACCGGCTGTTAAAACAAAACAGTGATGGATCCATGTAAATTGCAGATCTTTTAGGCAATTCATGAGACATCTGTAGATTTGGACCGACTATGTTTTCGGGGGAGGGTGGCAGCTGGCCATGGACAGATCTATTTTACTTTCCCTAAAAGAAAGGTATGGTTCTAAGATGCGACGATATTCCCTTTTCCATTCAAAGTGCGCCGGACTCTGGTATCACTTTGTTACAGATGGGTGGCTGACCGTGATTCGTGCAACCAATTCTACCGCAATTTCATTTCATGCATGTTGTCAGAAATTTTCAACTAGACTCGTTTAATTAATGTCGGCTCGGTGCTGCAACATTGACTGAAGTCTCTTCTACCCCGTTCCTTTCTTTTCACGTTATTTCTCGATGTAGCTGGCTTTGGTTGTGCCGTCTGTGAAGGTAAAATTGACAGCTAACTCCTGCAGGTCGTATCTTATAATTAATTTATAAATTTTAATATTATTATATAATAATTAATTTATAAAATTTCACATGACATTATCATTATCAAAATATCAGAAATTCAAATTTATAAAATTTAATATCATTAGATCATAATTAATATATTATCACTATCAATATATAGAAATTCAAATTTACATATGAAAATATCTTTACTACACATACTATGATCACTATCAAGATATCAGAAATTTAAACTTAAATATGGAAACATCTTTACTATTATCTCTAATATGCAGCTCATTCTATAATTCAAATCAAACATTGTTATAAACCAAAGGGGTGTTAGCCGAATTAATGTTCCGTGATTAATAGGTTATATTATTCCCATAGCTACAATATTAGTGGAACCATAACTCTGATGTTACTTCTCAAAAAGGCCAGCCCATTGAACCCAAAACAGCATGCCAACCAGTTAGGCATAACTGACACTATACAATTGCCTGCGTCGTCTAGCAACTTCATTAACTGGAATGTACAGCAATGTTTGAAGTCGGTTTTAGAGGTCGATACTTGCAAGAAATGATCAAATGGTGATGACGATCGAATAAATAATAACTTATCTATTTGGTTATCTATTGTATATATAACGTACGCTTGCCTAGCTAGTCCTGGACGTAACGTGAGAAGTTGTGCTCTCTTAAAGAAAAAAACACAACTTCTACAAGAAAGGTCAACTTCTCTAAGTAATTAATTAGTACGTATGGAAGTTTGTACGTACCCTGTTTTGTAATATTTCAAGGCTTTTATTAATGATGGTATTATTTACGGTGGGGTTTCTGATCTCATTATTATTGCAATCCTAAGTCTCCATTTATGTTATTCTTTTGGGTACCATATCATATCGGAGTACGTGCGTACAATATGAGATGTTGGTCAGTATAGAAAATTTTGCATCGAATAAAATTGCACATATTTTTTCTTATGGTTAGTTCATAATTAAGTTAGCACCCTTTTGATTCAGCACGTACGTACTCAATATACATGTCAGAAAGTAATTTGGAATGGACTAAAGTTGGCAGAAACGGTTTAGGTTGGTGTGGTAATTAAGTTACGTAATTGGTGTGCGAGAGGCCACCACAACTAATAAAAGAAAACCAACTGAAAGTAATTAAAAAACCTAGTCAATACGGCATATACGTGTACAATGCTTGTATACGTTCCTGATCAAACTCCTGTATAAATATGCCACCCATTATGTGAAGAAAGCAAATTATAGAGTTTCGAGAAACACCACAAGTGAACGTGACAGAGGAGAGAGAGAGAGAGAGAGAGGGAATCAGGGAGCAAAATATGAGTGGAGCCGGAATGGAGTCAGTGGCCACGTCGCCTTTTCCAACCGCAGGTGGTGGTGGGAGTACTAATGGCGGCCAGCAAGGAGGAGAGTGTTGCGGGCACTACTTTCAGATGCCACTGCACTACCCAAGGTACACCAAAGCCGACTACGAGACCATGCCGGAGTGGAGGCTTGATTGTCTCCTGAAGGAGTACGGGCTACCAGTCACTGGGAATGCTGAAGCCAAGAGAAAGTTCGCCATGGGAGCCTTCCTTTGGCCTCATTAGAATCTTCAAATATTCCCCTTTGTCTTGTGTCACAAAAACTCACATATATGCGAGACAAAGACTATCTTTGGGGAAAACAGTATGTGCGCGTTGTGATATGGGTTTTTTTTTTTTTTTCGTCCTGCGAGTATAGTCTAGATAGTCTCTAGATAGTTGAGATGAGGGTTATGATGCCATCGATGTATGAGAAAAAAGAACTATATAACTAAATAAGAAACAGAGTACTATTTTCTTCTTCTTCTTCTTCTTCTCAATGACTGCAATTTTCTCTGTAAATTCAGTACTTCTACATGTTTTGCAGTTCATCTATTTCTCTTTTTACGAGTACATGAATGTACGCCCCAGATGTGAAAAATAGTTCCTTGATGAAACCAACAAGACCCAAAGCTTTATCATACCTTCGAAACAAAAACTTTGATCAGTCCATGTCTCAGTATTTAAGTTTTTCTGAGACATATTGGAGATCAGTTGGAGTGGAACCGGCTCCGGAGTAGTGTGCTGTAACAACGAAGAAAAGTTAAAGTCTTAAGATACAATCTTTTTCCCGTTCAGAATATTCTGGTTTTGGCATCAGTTCGATGGAGATGGCAGCTGGCTTAGGTAGAGAATTCTAGAACCATCTAGATGGCTACCATCACCATGCTTCCTTTTACTGTGACTCAATCAGAACTCGCAACGTATATTCGAGCACCATCTCAGATTCTCAGGCATGTCGATCAGCAATTTTTTTTTTTTTTTAAATTAGAATATTGTTGCTTTCTTCTCTTAAACTGTGTCCAGTTATGACTTGCAACATGTTCAACTATCAACCGCCTAGGGGGGCTTAGAAAAAAAAAAAAAAAACGCCTAGGGGGCCAAAAACTACTCCGCTAATCTGAGCGATGCACGGTCTTCTAACTATCGATGGAAGACGAAACATCGCTAACAAATTTGGTTGTTCGGTAGCAGAATTAATTGCCACAACATGACACGTGTTCACCACTCCTAAACCGCCCATACCTATAATATCGCGTCTACAATCACGTGGGTTTCTTGAAATACCCTGAAGCCCTAGTTAAAAAAAAAAAATTAACGAGAAATAAAACAGAGTTAGGAATGTGTGGTTGTGTCTGATTTTTGGGGAAACACACTTTTTATATAGGGACCAATTAATGTTATTTTGCCAATTCAAACTATCAAATTTAATCAAAATTTATTGCACCCTCTGTTAGATCCAACCATGTGTCAAAGGATCTATTTGTGGCATAGTTGAATCTCCAAATTAATTATATTCATCCCAAAATTTAGGAGTGCAAAATGATATTTCTCTTTAATTATTTTTTTTCCTTCCTTTATTTTCTCAACGTATCTCACTTAGTCAACTAACAAGCTACTTTGATTGGGTCAAATTGTTCAACCAATGGTTACACCTTTAAGTCAGATCGTAGAGTACTTGTAACCTGAACCTCAGAACTTTCTTCCTGTGCTCCTTTCTTTTCATGTAATTTCTCAGTATAGTTGCCTTATATTTTGGAGTTTGTGAGGCTGAGTGAGAGTAACGACTAGTATGAGTTTCTAGAAAAGTGTAAACCACATGGCGTATACCGGAGTAATTTAGCCTCACATTAATGCTGCAAAGGGATTAGGAAAAGTTGGGACTAAAATGGACGCGCTGAGATCGAGCTTTCCTCTCCTGCTCATTGGAGCTAGCATACCTAATTTTTCGTTGAATTTATTAAATTAGATTATGTTATGAACATGATATATGCTAATATTATTTTACTTTAAAGGAACATCATAGTTATGGTACGCCCGGTATCTATAGGCAAAATTCAAATTGGGTCCTATAACTTTTAATTTATTTTTTTACTCTCCATAAATTTTAAAAGACATCAATCTCTTGCTTTCCGTTCAATTTAATTGTTAAATCAAACGAAAAATGATTGCAATCTTTTTAAGATAAAATTACTAAAAAAAATTTAAAAAATAAAAAATAAGAGAATAATTAGTATTTCTAAATCATTTTTATATTTTATTTAAATTTATTATTATTTAAATTTTTTTGGAAGGTATTCGATCAATTCACACCACTTTTATTTGATTCAACAGCCCAAATTGAACAAGGGCAAAGGTTAATGTCTTAAAATTAGGAAAAAATTACACAAGCCCACTAGGTTTTAGCCTCAATCAAAAGCCCTCACTGGGTTTAAAAATAATCCAAAAGCCCACTTGGTTTATCAGTTTGGTACGAAAACTAACCCGAGCCAACTCTGTGTCCAGATTTCGAGCATCTATAGCAGCAGATGATGAGCTCATGAGGATATTGTAGAGGAAGGCACACACGGTGGAATAAGAAGAATGACATAGCAGATTGAACGCTTTCTTGAAGAAACCTCCAAGGTAAAATGACGTGCAGACTAAAACTTAAAAGCTTCGCAGAAGACAAAGAACCTTGGGGATTTCAAATCGATGAACTAGGGCTTCCTCCAAGGCTTATCTGTTAGTATAGAGAGACTGACATGGTTGACGTCAGGATGTAGGTCAACATGGCAGGCTGAAGCTTATGAGGTTTTTTTTAGCACGTGTTAGTAAGATTCGTTCATTATATTACGTGATTAGGCTCCGTTATCTCCGTTATCTCTGCTAATAGAGTTGGCTCAGGTTAATTTTTGTACCAAACTAATAAACCAAGTAGGCTTTTGGATTTTTTTAAAACCTAGTGATGTTTTTGATTTTGGACCTAAAACCTAATGGCTCTGTTGTAATTTCCCTAAAAATTTATGAGAAGTAAAAATATATAAATTAAAAGTTATGGAGTCCAATTTAACTTTTGCCTATAGATATGAGGCGTAAAATGATATATCCCCTTTAATTTTACACGAACACGAGACCATCCAACTCATTATATAATTAAAGCACACCAATTATCATAAACTAACAAACAGGAAATTCCTTATAGCAATTAAATGGAATGTGCTAATACATATAACAAACCAATACTTCACATTTCTTGTGTCGATGAACTGCAAGAATCAAAATGGTAAAAATAACTATATATATCTTGTCATAAATTTCTACATTTGTGTCTGCAGCACTAATAGTTTTAAACTAATATATATATATATATAATTTGTGTCTCTCTGGTAACTGAATAATTTCTAAGTGGCATTCCTTAGAGTCTCCATTTTATTCTATTATATTGTTTTATTTTTTAGGGTAATATGGTTGAAGAGTTCTTGAATACATACAACTGGGGAGCCTCGCCAAACAACATTATAACCTACTATGAACACACAGGTTAAACAATGAATAAAAAGTATATGCTTCCTTTGGGTGGCCTAGTGGTCGTCCGCTGAGTCTAACCCATGCCTCTGGTCTTCGCAGCCAGGGGGTCTCAAAATGCCTTCCCCGCTGCAATTCATGGCATGCGTTCCCCTATATTTGTTCGCCTTAGTCATGGGCCGGATCCCTTGTGTCCCACCAATGCTTGGGAAGTCCACACCACTTGTAATCCGGGTTTAAATGGGCGGAACTATGAAACCACCGCGAGCTTTTCTTTTTCAAGAAAAAAATAAAAAATAAAAGTTATATTATATAGAAAAATACGAACCCACTGCTTAACAAAATAGTTGTAGAAACAGTAATAATAAAAGAAACAATGTTTTGATCATATTAAGGAAAAATAAAAAAGAAACCTAGTTCTTTTTTCACCTGTGGTGCTTTTTTCCTTTTCTATTGAAGTGAAAATTACATTTAGGTTCAGTTATAAATTTCATATCCCTCAACTCTTTTTTGTTTTTGAATGCCTCAAAGAAACCCTTTTTTTGGGAAAGGGTTTTTTTGGGTAGTGGAAAAAGAGCAATACACTTAAGAAAAGGAAAGGAGAAATACACAAGGGTATTTGAAGAAGCCCAACTTAACCTGGCCTACGAAGCTAGCAACAGCTTGCACAGAATGCCAGAAAAATATGCACTCACTTAGGCCCAGCCCTTCAAACCCCCCAAAAGAGGCCCAGCAGTTGGAAGCCCACTAAGAGGCCAACCTTAATATACACATTCGGCGCATGTTAGTTTTTTTTAAGTTTTTTAGATAGCAAGTTAGTTTTCGAGTCTCGATAATTAGCCGGTACAACAAACACTACCTAGGCATTACTATCACAGTGCCACTCAAAACACACCTTGAATAATTCACTTCCCTACATTTCCTCCTAAATTTCCCTCTCATTCCTTTCCTTTTTCAAAAATCTCTCCGCGCCAGAGCAAGAGAAAGGAAGAGGACGAGAATTCCTGCTTCTTTTTGTTGTTTTTCCTTTTCCTTTCCGATATAGAACCCTGGTTAGTTTCCGAATTAAAGGAAAATGCCAAGGGAGATCATCACGCTTCAGGTCGGACAATGTGGGAACCAGATCGGCATGGAGTTCTGGAAGCAGCTCTGCCTCGAGCACGGGATCAGCAAGGACGGCATTCTCGAAGATTTTGCTACTCAGGTTCTTCTCTTCCTCTTCACTACACATGTATTTGGGGCTTTGTACGTATAGGTGATTGTAGGCGTATATACGTGAATAGGGATTTGGCATTTTTTGAGTCGCTTAATCAAATTGCATAAAATTTCAATTAGGTCCCCCCAAATTGTGTACTGGGTGTCTCTCTACGCGTTAAGTCTGTGTCTAGGTGCATGAGTAAGTATTGTTTATGACGGAGAGAGGAGATGGAACTCAAAATCGCTTAAAGTAGGCAGAGCAGGCGTCAACAAAACGATGGTTACTTTGATGCTTTTTTCCCAACATTTTTCTTTGTTTAAAATGTTGGGGGGGAGTTGAGTCGGGCACAATAAGTCGGGCACAATAATCGCCTTTGCTTGCCATAGAAAAGACTAAGAAAGAGAGCAGCGCAATAATCGCCTTTGCTTTCCATAGAAAAGACTAAGAAAGAGAGCAGCGCAATAATCGCCTTTGCTTTCCATAGAAAAGACTAAGAAAGAGAGCAGTTTTATGTAGACTCCACTTTAAAATAAGCTGTGTTTTAGGTTCAAACTATTGGTAATTCAGCATACGGTGATGATGAATAATGCAAATTTTTCTTCGGAGTCTCCTCGTTTTCTGTTTCATGTGTTTTCTCTGTAATGCCAAATTAGCTATTTGTACTTAGAACTTCACAACCTTGGTCAGTGTTGAGCATTGACCACCTGATTTATGTTTGCAATAGGCAATTCTAACGCTTAAAATGGACGTAGAATTTTGCAATTAAGCACTTAGTGTGAAATGCTGCAGGGAGGTGACAGGAAAGATGTATTTTTCTATCAAGCTGATGACCAGCACTACATCCCACGGGCTTTGCTGATAGACCTGGAGCCAAGAGTAATAAATGGTATCCAAAATAGTGAATATCGAAATCTCTACAACCACGAGAACATCTTTGTTTCAGATCATGGAGGAGGCGCAGGAAATAATTGGGCCAGTGGTTATCATCAGGTTTGTTGCTATATTTCCCTGCAATATGTTCTAAGACAGTCTCCATGGATGTGAGCCAGTATTTTGAGGGTTCTTTGTGTATTTAAAGCTTCAGTGATGGGTATTTCCATATTAATGCATTCTCTTTTTGAAGAGTATCGGAACTTCTAATTCATCTGTAGGATGATTTCATATCAATGTACTGAAGTTATTATACTGTTGAATGAAGACATTTTTTTGCTTTCTTGGAGTTTGTGAAACAAACAAAAGCAGGAAATTTGTCTGTTGATGAAATACGGTTATAATCTTACAGAACTTTTCACTAATAGCATTACAGATTTGCAGTTGTCAGCATTGATGACCATATAAATATTGGGATTATGCTACAAGTTTTTTGCTGCTAGAATTTATACTTTCACATGTTAGCACTTTCGATTCATGGGTTATAATGAGAATTTCTGTTGAGTCACTGTGCTACAACCATTTGGAAAAAAAAAAATCATTGTTTGTTGGATTTTGCAAGAAAGATCCGGATGTGCATTCCATATACAGGCTTAAGAATTTGCAGATTTTACTTGTATGTTTAGGGTGCAAATGGTCTGTTTTTCATATCATTCTGATGGTTGTTACTTTCTGCTCAGGGAAAGGGTGTTGAAGAGGACATAATGGACATGATTGATAGAGAGGCAGATGGTAGTGATAGCCTTGAAGGTTTTGTTTTATGTCACTCTATCGCTGGAGGAACAGGATCAGGTTCTTTGCTTCTCTGCATTTACTGTTCCAATACAAATCACAGTTCTAAAATGTTTTATGCATTTGGTAGCAACACTTTATTTTTATAGGATTGGTGAGTAATTAAAGAATTCTGACATTTACTGTGACATTGGTTTCATCGAAGATCAAAACTGAATCATAATGTGGAGAATGAAAAAGATAGCCCGTTGTTTGTGCTGAAGTTGAACTAAATTCAGATGGCTTTTAGCATCTTAAATACAGATAGAAAATAATTGCTTACAACCTTGAGCATCACGATGGTCATCAGGTTAAAATTTTACCCCAAAGATGGGATCTTTTGCTTCCCATCGTGCTTAGTAGTATTTGCATGATGGCAAGCACATGAGTTCAAAGTGCTTTGTTGCTTGTGTGGTTGTTGAGAGCTTTCACTTAAAATACCGCAGGTATGGGTTCATATCTGTTGGAAACTCTAAATGATCGCTACAGCAAAAAGCTGGTTCAGACATATAGTGTATTTCCCAACCAGATGGAGACAAGTGATGTGGTGGTCCAGCCCTACAACTCACTTTTGACGCTCAAGCGACTGACTCTAAATGCTGATTGCGTTGTTGTTCTTGATAATACTGCATTAAATAGAATTGCTGTGGAGCGTCTTCATTTATCAAACCCTACCTTTGCCCAGACCAATTCTTTGGTGTCCACTGTAATGTCTGCCAGCACAACCACTCTGCGGTATCCAGGCTACATGAACAATGACTTGGTTGGCCTTCTTGCCTCTTTAATTCCAACCCCAAGATGCCATTTTCTAATGACAGGATATACTCCACTGACAGTGGAGCGACAAGTAAGATTTGGATATGCATGTTATTTAGTTTTAATTGTTTCTGTGCAGAAAAAATGTCCATGGAAAATTTTGATTTCGGCTGAAATTCTATCTAAACATTTTGACATTGTTAATTGGAGGAAGTGAAAAAATCTTGGATGGTTTTTGTTCTCGTCCTCTCCCGTGCACGTTGAGAGTTTTTCTGTCATAGAGTATTCCACTGAGTCTGATGGATGCAGATATATCCTATCTTTGCAGGCCAACGTGATTCGTAAAACCACCGTACTTGATGTTATGAGAAGACTGCTCCAGGCAATAATCTTTGCTTATAATTTCTCCACCCATGCATGCTCTAGCATTTCTTTGATTTGTATTTTTGTTTTGCAGACAAAGAATATCATGGTTTCCTCATATGCTCGAACAAAAGAGGCCAGTCAAGCGAAGTATATATCAATATTGAATATCATTCAAGGGGAAGTTGATCCCACTCAGGTAATGTTCACTGCTACTTCAGAAGGCCATGGGTTTTCAAATATTTTCTGCCAACTACTATACAAAGTGCTGTATAGGGGTTTATGAGACTCTATATGTATGGCCCCCCCAGTATTTATCTTCCGTTGCAGACACATGAACTCTAATCTTAACAACTAACTAATTGAGAATTTTGTACGTCCAAAAGTCATAATGAAAATGAATGAGTTGTGAGTACATTCCTTCAAATGAAAACAATTCACTATTATGTGCTTACTGCTTTTCCTTCTATGGGAGAGCTGACCCTTTCATGCCAAGTTACATGGGCAAAGCCCCTCTATAGTAAATCTTAAGAGTCTAGTATATATGTGAAGCAAAACTCATGTACAAATAGTCCACTATTAAGTAATCAATTTCTCACCAAATAAGTTCTGTTCTTTTTCAATTTAAGCAATAGAGTATACATAAAGGTATGGTTGCATGAAGAACATTTAATAACATATACCTTTTGAAGGGGGAAAAGAGGAAGGGCAAACTGCATGTGCCTGTCATGTGTTCTAGAATGATCAATGCATAAGTCATTGCTTACGTGTTAGATTGCTTACTATTCTTGCCAATTTGTGGTGGCTCTCTGGGAAAGAAATGTTCTATAATATATTGCTAAGCTATCAGGATTCCCTAACTGCCATGTTTTGCATAAAGTTTTCAATTTTGTTGCATCTTTATATTTGCCATCTCTGTTATCAGGTTCACGAAAGTTTGCAAAGGATACGTGAAAGAAAGCTTGTTAACTTTATTGAGTGGGGCCCTGCAAGCATTCAGGTCTCTTTCCAGAGTAAAAGTGATTACTTTGGGTCTTTAGTCCATTCTGTTAACATTTTTTTGTGATCATTTCTTTTAATTGTAGGTTGCTCTGTCTAGAAAGTCTCCATACGTTCAAACTGCTCATAGGGTGAGTTTCCTTCTGTTATTTGTGGTGTCGGTAACTCTTCTTTTTCTAAAGATTTTTCTTAAACTTGAAATTTTATCAATGCAAGCGTGTTAGTCCCCTCTGAACTATTGTGCTATTTAGTAGGAAAAAGAGTTGCAAATATTGGCAATAAAGTTGTTGTTTTGCATTTGTAGGTCAGTGGTCTTATGCTAGCAAGCCATACGAGTATCCGGCACCTTTTCAGCAAGTGTCTGAGTCAGTATGAGAAGTTGAGAAAGAAGCAAGCATTTCTTGACAACTACCGGAAATTCCCTATGTTCGCTGTAAGTTGCCATCAGTATTAGTTTAATTCTACCTGTCAAGACATGGATATTGCATCTGTTAAGGTTTCATTGCGTTTTCTTACTTCTATTGTTTGCAAATTGGAATCCTCTTTAGTGGAAATTGCATGTTTCATGGAAAAACAGTAATATTTGACAGACATCATATCTTCATTTTGGAGTGAACTACCAAAGATATGTCAACCAATATGCATATTACTTGTTGCTGCAGGACCTCTGTGATTAGAGAGTAATATTGGTGATAGATAAGATTCTGCATTGAGGCTTTGCCGGCTTTGTTTAGTTCTGTGATTACATTGGGGTCTTGTTTTAATATCATCCTAAAATTGTACAGGACAATGACCTTTCAGAATTTGACGAGTCAAGAGACATAATTGAGAGTTTGGTAGACGAATATAAGGCCTGTGAGTCCCCAGATTACATTAAGTGGGGAATGGAGGTAGATGCCTACTACTAGCCTAACTCCTCCTTTAGATCGTTTTGCATTTTCCTCACAAATGTATGTTAATGTGCAGGATCCAGAACATGTTCTAACAGGGGAAGGCAATGCCAGTGGAACAGTTGATCCAAAACTAGCCATGTGAACACCTTAGGTAAGCTTATGTTTAGAGTTACTAATAAATATTTGGGTTTTCGAAGGTACCTTTCCAATAGTTACATTAATCATGCTGTTGAATCTGAGATGTTATGTGGTACATACCAATGTGCTTCAAAATTCCTAGCATTCTCTTGAACAAGCTTCATGGTAGATCTCTTTGTGACTGTTCAAAGGGTTCCATCTTCTGCTACTTGGACCATGCCATTGCGCAAATCCAATTTTCTTCTTTAATATTGGGGTGAGATTTAATATGCCCAGGTATCCAAACATTCAATTAATTATGCTCTTTCTAGTAGAAACTGGTAATAATATGATGGAAAACGTTAGCCGAAACAGATACTGTGCTCTAACAGATACAATCATCATAATCACCATTTTCTCCCGTAGGATAAATTCCACCATCACCTGTGTGATATCATTTTCCAATGGGAGAGCAACGTTGCCTAGTGGTACAATGCAGGGCCTTTAGTTGAATTAGGATTGCATTTATGTAGATCAACCTGTCAACCACATTATTATTCCAAGAGTCAAAGGGTAGCGCACTCGCTTGTAAGGGCCTGGAATTGGATATTTTAATGTTCTACCTTTACCCCCCCCTTTACTGGACCTATATGTTTCTTCATGAGTTATGAAATAGAGAAAGATCAGCTCCTTTCCAGGTGTTCAATTATTTAACTATTGGAAGTGCACTTCTCTTGGAGCTTCTGTTCCCTATTCTGCGAATGGAGTTTTGTCTAGACAAAAAAGAGAAATGTGGAACTTCGTCTGACCCATCATTCAGTGTAGTCAGCAAACAAGTTAAAGTACTATTTAGCAGTCATATTTAGTAATCGATCCTGTGGTGTCAGCAATGTTTCTCTTTGTCCCCTTGTGTTTTTTAATTAACACTCCTCTAGTTTACTTAGATAGCCTTGCAGTCAGAAGGTAACTGGTTTCCCTTTAATTTGATGCAGATTATAGTGCAGTGCCAAAAGGTGGGGGAGAGACTGTTGAGTTGAATATTTGTAGATTAAGTTCTCTTCCTTCGTTGTGTGACATTTGTTTGCTTGTTTGTGATGTGATTATTTTTATGGCGTCATTTTGTTAAAAGTGTGCAACTTGTCATTTAAACACGAAATTACAGAATCTCACTGTAGTAAGTTTGGCTTCTGATTATGTTGGTGGATTTTTCGGGGATCTAGGGAATCCAGGTGGTACACTTGCAGCCGAATTACCAGATTTCTGGCGAGAGCATTCCAAGGTTGAGTTAGAGATCCCTTGTTTTCTCTAAGTGGAAATTACCATCTAGTATTGAGGATTTGGAGAAAGTACTGTATGGTGTGGAACCGGCCCATGTGGCAGACGTGGTGTCTTTTTAACACAAGCATGTGCATATCACGACGTGTTGTGTGGTTTGTGCCCATCCTTGCATTAACAGCTCGTATAGGTTATTGATTGGCTATAAACTATGTGGATGACCAGATGTTAAGCTTGACGGCTCTGTGGTAGTTGTATATCTTAAGGAGTCGTAAATATTGCTTAGATTATTTACGGAGCATATAATTTTTATTTTTTTTTATTTTGGGTATGCGACTGTGATAGATCAAGATGTTTTTGCGGGTCGAGATAGCGTTACTTTTCTGTCCGTTTCTCCTTTTCTGACTCCCAAATTTGAATTCCCTCAATTCAAAATGAGCAAGCGGCATACATTTTAAAAATGACATTCGCAGCAACCAGATTAAACCTCTATAAATTGTAGCAACCACTCCTTTCACGTGCTAGTTGGTTAACCAAATTGTACTATATAATTTAAAGAGACAGATTTAAGTGAATTTTATATTATTAAATATTGTCAGTGTAACATTTTAAATAGTGTAGACTATATATATATATATTTTCTCTCTTGAAATTACATATATATTTATTTTCTATACTTGAGAGAATTGCTAATGATTCTAGTATGGATTATTATTAACAGTCCAGTTTTAGAGGTGTAGTATTCAAACTTTGAGCTTGGGAGGGATTCCAGTCCAAATCCGACCCCAATTATGTGAAGGAGGAAATGTTAAAAATTAGATTAGTGACAGAGTGGGACGAAGACCAAATGGAATATTAGCCGTTGAATCCGTCGTAGAATCGCAGGTCTCCCCCACTCTAATTATGGAATCCGACGTTGCACCTCGAACAAAATGCCTCGGCGCAACTTAGCTGACAGACTGTCCAGACTGTAATCCAAATAAAGTAACCACCACATGGCCTTATGAAATGGAAACGGCAAATGGAGCAAAAGATACGAAAAGGTGGACCCCAAGCGGACAACGTATAGTATAGCGGAGTGGACAGCCGGTTTCCTCTCTCTGTCTCTCCGGGGCAAGCCTCCTCTATATAACGGAACTTTCTCCTGCCCAGCCTCACAGTCATTCTCTCTCTTTCTGTCTTCGGCATTTCCTTTCTTGCTCAAAATTTTTTCTCTCTCTCTCCTCTCTGTTAGGTGGGGAATTATCTGTGTGTGATTTTCGGTTATTTTAATCGGAGGGAGAGACAATGGCAGGTTCTTCTTCTTGTATTGCTGCTCTTGGAGTAATGGCGACCTTTGTTCTAGTGTTTGCCATTGTTTCACCGGCTGCGGTTGAGGCCCATTCGCCGGCTCCGGCTCCGGCTCCTGTCCCTACAAGCGATGGTAAAGTATATTTTGCTTTTACTTGTTAGATCTGGAACCTTTGACAGTGTATTCGTTACATTTCTCTTTAGAGTTGTCTTTTCCTTTCTTTTCTGTTTTTTTGGATTTAATGCCTTTGTTTCATTAAGAAAAAAAAAATTTGAAAAAAAAATATACCAAAAACAAATAAAGAAGAGGATTGTGAAATATCATTTGGGATTTTTTGTTTCATTCTTGAGTATTCGTATGGAGACTGACAGAAATTTGGACGCTGTTATTTCAGGGACGTCAATCGACCAAGGTATTGCATACGTGCTGATGCTGGCGGCGCTGGTGCTCACGTACCTCATCCACCCTCTCGACGCCTCTTCCTACAACTTCTTTTAGATTCTTCTTTAAGAGGGTAGATGGTTTAGATCAGCGTCTGGAATGACTGGCTTTGTGCATAAATATCGCATGGGGGATAATTTTCTTTTCTCTTGATTTTTGGTCATGTTCATTTGTTTCGGCAAATCAATTGGGTGGTATTATTGTTTTGGTGAAGGAATTAGTTTCTCTAGTATTTTTGTGCCCGATTCCGTCCGCTTTCAAATCCTTGTACTTGGGCATCTAATCAGTGGCGTAACACGGTAGTGCTCTTATACACTGGCCCGCTGGCATGTGCACTGTGCACGCATAAAATGGTAGACCGGCTCGCATTAGAGTACGCCTTCAATCCAACACAACCCAAACGTTGTTAACTCCGTATATTGCCCACAACTTCAGGTTCTATATTTTCCATCTTAGACGAGGTATGAAACTAGTAAATTGAAGAGAATTGCTTTCAGGAAGATCTGTGATACAACGTCTTCTCTCAAAAACGGAGAGCATTTTTCTGATACAAGACTCAAATTAGGCTTTTGAAGTGTAAATGGAAAATGAATATATCTCCACGATTTTTTTATTTCTTGGGGGGGGGGGGGGGGGAGGAGGGGAGAGATCAGGATTATTTGTTGGCTCTCAAGCCCTGACATCCTGCGATGGCAGGAGCGCCAATGATGGTAGCAGAACACTTTCAAGAATCGACCTAGGCGTTCTTGTGAAAAGACACGGAATTGTCAATGGGAAAGAAAACACATCCCGACAGCTATCAAAATCAATGACTCACCCAATAACGAAAGTTCCGTTCCGGTCCCCTCCATCATTGATTTAGGCGTCTGTGATGTAAAGCATACTTAACAAGCTCGTAAAAGGAAACAACTATACCAACAGAGGGTCCAGCACGACCAACACGGGGACCAATTCCTGTAAATAATCCCTTCATCCCGCCATCCCTGATTCAAGTTGAGGGCAATTGTTCAGTAGAAGTTTTGCCTAAGCAATATGGATAAATGTAGGAACCATAGAACATGTTCTGGATAGCAGCACACCAGACCCTAAATGTAAGAGTGCTATCTACCTCCAAATTTCCCGCAAAGTTTTTCTCGTTGTCATCTTTAATGCCCTGGCTGGATCCTCCTGAAAATTTGAAAAACAGAACCATGTTAATACCTAATAGATAGTAGTCTATATCCTGAGAAAAGAAACTCGGCTATTTGTTTCCTATCCCACAAATATAAAAGAATAGAAAGCGGGGAAAAGAAAATTCCATGTGTCTGAATAGAAGAAATTTAGATGTAAATTCAGGCACGTAATTTTGCAGACATCAGTTGAAAAGGTCACCGAGTATCTAATTCTAAGGTATGCAATTTCATCCTTGATCCTTAGAGAAGGCATGGAAAGCTAAGGTAGCCCTCTGCAAATCAAGATGACAGGCCATTGCTTATTGTTGAATCATTGGGTATGGCAGGATCATAATTTCCACATCTCAAATGTTCTTTTATTTTCATCACAAAAGGAAAAAAGTAAAAATTAAAAGATGTTATGGTCAAAGCTTTCTCTTTTTTCACTAGGGGTAGTAAAGAATATATTTATGACTATATTATATATGAGGAGACGAGAGAGAGTAGAGAAGGTAGGAGAAGAAGAGAGAGAGAAGGGGGTCGGGGGCGTGGGCGGGGGGGGGGCGGGGTCGGGCAGGGGAGGGGAGAACTCAGTGGCCTCATTGAGCAAGTTAGATGTGAAGCTTGTTTTGGAGACAAAACCTCTATCTGCTGACGGGTTTTTGCCACATCCAGTGGACATGTTGCAGAGGCAGCAAGGCTTCCCGCAATAAAGCCAGCACAAAAGTTTGCCCCAAAGACACTGGCTGCACTTGCTTCATCTCCCAACACTCCAAGAATTCTTCGCCGTATCTGCATAAAGCAGCAAGGGAAAGTGGCACAAAGTTGGAAATATGTGCAAGAAGAGAAAGACATTAAAAAACAATTTGTTCACTCCAATATTCGGAAGAGATAATATCTCACTTGCTCAAGAGTTGACCAGCAAATTGCAGAGAAAGGAATATCACGAGCAAGTTGTGCTCCAAGGCCAGTCCACAAGACACGATAGCTTTGCACTGTCAAAAACAGAATACGGCTCTTATATATATGATGAAGTGTGCTAATAAAACTGTGCATCAATATTGAATTTTGTCACCCCATTGGCTCCAAAATGACCACAACAAATTGCTCAACATCAACTACCAATCCAATCATATAGGAGGGGAGTAGAGATACAGATCAATAAAATCTAGACAAATCATTTCAGAAGCACACTTACAATTTTGAAGTACGTTTGTACTTTTAACTGGGTCAATGACCCCAATAAGTGTCTTCCAAACTCCAGCGGGCTTCACGCCAGTTTGGGTTTCTTTAAAAGCCTATGCGGAACAGAAGTAGCTGATCAGAATTTATATATTAAATAAAATCAGAAAGACTAGCTCTGCAAAGAGAACTAAATCTACTTCAACAAAAGTAGCTGATCCCCCTACAGCAGTTCATCCAAAAATTTGCTCAATATTTACAACCTAGTTTCAGCCATAAAACAAATTAAGAACTCTAACGGAAAAAAAAAATCAAGAAGGTTCTTCTTTTGTCTCCTTCTCCCTTTCAGGTCACTTTGTTTTTGAGCCCTGCAGGACCCACCTGTTGGGGAGGGGGGCTGCTGACATAATGTATGCCAATAAACCATGATTTTGTTTGGCTGAAAAGTGTAGTAATGGACAACACACCGCACAACGTACCTGCATGCGGGTCCTTGCCAACTCAACAGGATAGCAAGAAACACACGCTAATGAGCGTGCAATCGACCCTGCAACTAATGGGACATATGGAGTCAAGTTCGGCGCCCTTTGGGCTGTAAAATCTTCCATTACATTGCGCAAAACATCATAACAAGGCAAGTAGATGCCCACCTGGTTGTCAATAAAAAGAATGATCTTCTGTGAGATAGCGCATGAAAGATGCAAAGGATACCTGGCATCGCAAATGCACAGATCAACCCTAGGTAGCAGCGCAGAGCAAACTTCATACCTAACAGAGACTTACCGTTGGCACAGCCAATGCTAAGCTTGCAGTTGTGCCTCTCCAAAGTGTAGCAAATCCTTCCTGCACAAACTCATTCCTTCAAGCCCCAAGTGATAAGTGATTTGCTCACCAAACAAAACTAGGATGTTTTAAATAAGAAACACAATCTCTAATTTGGACATAAGAGGTGCATCTGCAGACATTGATACAATGTGTTAACCGCATTTTGCTATACTTAACGTTAATATAACTGTCATGCATGCGCGACCATGGCTCTAATGAATTTGTTTTAAGCACAATTCCCCCCTATCAATTTACATCCAAAACTTATTTGGTATGCGACACCCTAAAGGTGCTGTTGCAAAAGCTACAATATTAGGAGGGAAAATTCAAGAAATGAGCTTAGAACTACATGTACTAAGCTTCATATATCTTTCTTACACCTTTTTATTTTTAACAAATGTGCTCCTCAAAAACCTCCTCCTAATTCGACGAAATGAGTAGCTGTATCCTAAGCGCCAAGCCATATCATACGATTATAGGACAGACATTTAAAAAATTCATAAGTTCTCTACTGGTTTGCAAAACAGATTTACGGGTGAAGTTTTCTCTTTGAAGGACAAACAAATCGCCCATCACCTTTGGAAAGAACAGGTTACGGAGGCCAGTTAGGCATCAGAATATATTGAACCTTTTTGTAATTTCTTGTGAGGAAAATTTGAAATATACTCAGTCCATAAGCTCACTAACCTGACGTATGACTTTGTAAAAAACATCGAGTGTTCCTTTATACCGCCTGCAATCTGGAGAGCACTCTGGTTCAGAGCCAAAAACTGCACGTGCAGATGATGTTGAACATCTCCGATCAGGAAGCATCTAGAAGAAACACTTCCAAGAACATAAAAGACGTCAAGTATGACCCAAGTAGTCGAACTATCAAAAGTGTTACCAAAAAGTCTACACAGTTGCGGTAAAATAACCAGCTGTATGCATACCGTATTGGTGTCAAAACAAGCCATGCGACACATCCCCTGATAAGTAACTCCAGCCGCCTGTGCTTGCAACCTCGTCTGGAGGTGAGGAGAAGGTGTCAAACTACATAATTCCCATTAGACATTCCCATAAACCCACTCCCCCCCGGGGTAGAATTCAAAGAATGAAATGTTTAAAAGACTAGGCAGTGAAAACAACTAAACTCTGTGATTGGGCAAATGTTGCATTCAACTAAAACCTGAGTTAACATGACAGAAGATTACAAATGATGCTGGCGAACCTTTCCTCGAATAGTGAAAAAATGGGGAAAGAAAACATAGGAAAGTTCCATTTCAGCTGTATATAAGATAAAAGGAAAACAAGGTGCCAAATAAAATGAGCAAGCATACCACCACCAAGAAGGTAGCTACAAAAGCAAAAAACAACCCCAAAACAATCATCTTCTGCAATGGGTGCCTCAACCAATTTGGAATCAACAACAGCGGAGTGGGAAAATGAGTAAATATTCAGGAAAACAAAAAAAGATCAGTAAATCTCCTCGTTTAAAGCATGGCGTAATTTGGAAAAACGTAGGGAAAAATTCAAAACCTTGGCAACATCGAGAGGGTTAACGAGGACAGCGGAGAGGACAGCGGCGCCGGCGGCAGAGAGCGCCCTCTCTCCAAAGCCCAAATTCACGTCAGAAAGAACTTTCTTAGAAAAAGAAGAAGGAGAAGCAGAAGACGAAGAAGTCTCCTTGAGCATAGACTCCGGCATGGAAATTGAGGAATTTCCTTGAAAATCAACCCTTGTCACCGCTGCCGCACTAATCCACGAAGGTAAACCCTGCTTTGATCCCACCATTCCAAAGAATACGGGATTGAAGAGCGTTGTTCGGCAGCTCGGATACTTGTGGAATTTTGATTCGTGGGAATAAGAACAATAGTGTGAATAATCTGACCGGGACAAGGATACAGAAAAAGAGCAAAGGGGAGAGACAGTTATAGTAGGAGTTGAGAAATGGAAGGAGGTTGGTTGTCTTTGTTTTTTTTTCTTTTTCTTTTTCTTTTTTCCGGCGATTTATGTGCTTTCTAGTTTCTAGTTTCTAGTTTCCAGAGGACATTGACGACTGGAACATTGCGTGGCGAAATAGGAAACATTTGAAGTCATGTGATTCGCCGAACGAATTGCGTGTGCTCTTTGCCAAGAAAAAAAAAAAAAAGAGAGAATTGCGTGTGCTCTGACGTGTACCACTTCTCCGGTGTCCGCGCAAGGGAGAGTTTAACTGAAACCGCCAAAAACAAAAAAGGCCTTGGGCCTTAGTTGACGAATCCAATTTTGACCAAAGCCCATTTTAAAGCGGGAATGAGCTCTGTTCAACCGTCCTAAGATTGGTCCCGGCTTTTCTTTCGGCCGTTCAAGGTTTCCCTTCTTGGGATGATATTGCCTGAGCAATAATTTTGGGCTGGGCTAAATTTCACTCTTGGGCTTCACACATAAAAAAAACTAGGTTCTTAATGCTCCAATTTCTTTTAGATTTTTGTTTCTTTTTCTAAACAATTTCTTTTAGTCATTGCTACGCTGGCAATAGGGAATCATTCCGACTGAAGTCGAACCTTCCATAAACCACTTAATAAATAAGAAAGAAGTTCTTTTGAGAATCATCGATTAGAATTCTCTACTCGATTTGAATGTTGTAATCTAGCGCAAACTATATATTATTTAATACTGTTTATATAAAATTTTAGACAATATAACCTATAACGGAGTTTATATATTGTATCTAATCTCTTTGAATTATATAGTGTAATTCAAAAAGAAAATTATAAAGAATCTTTATCCGATAATCAATCTCGGCCATAAATGACATTTTACAGAGCTCTTTGAGATATTGTTTAATAAGCTATCATTTATTGAGTTATTATCTTCTTAATCCCGCCTATGAACGAAAATTCTTTTCTGAGCTGCGCTACTTCAATCTAGTAAGAAAAAAGGTTTCAAGCACGCATCTTACTGTTCTTGTCCTGGGAACACAATTGAAACGATTGAAGTCAAATAGGCCCGTATAATCTCTACTCATCGATAGGAAGGCCACCATGTTCTTCCTTTCTTAGCCAAATCGATTATCTGTATCTTGAGTAGTACTGAAGTTCCATGGTTATTTATCATACTCAAAGAAAAAAACAAGAGGGGGCAGGCGAGGAGTGGGGACGACAGAGAGAATTCCTTCTTAAGCAAACAGTAAAGCACAGCTATCGCGACATCTAGTGAGAAAGCCGGGACCAAGACGAAGATGAGTTAAATGTTTGGCCCTGCAATAAGACAAAACACTCGGTTCTTTTGTTCTTCTAGACAGACACAACTCCAGTGTCTTGTTGATTATAATATATATCAGGTAGGCGCCTGATCATACATTATCTAAATAAGAGGGAAAAGTTCTCGAATCACAGACGTAGGACCCATTTGTATTGATGACCGAAGATCTCTTATGATTTCTCATGTCTTTCTTCACCCTTTCGGTGGAGGGAATGGCCGCCTTACTATATACCCTAGTCCCTACGTGTTTTGGATTCATAATAATACTGCGTAATAAGAGAACAGCATTATAGCAGCCACAGATTCCTGCTACCCTCCCAGACAATTGGGTTTTTCTTGGGCTCGCTCGTCTTATGATTATAACCAAACAGATTTTACGTGGCCCGCTAGCGCCATAAATTAAGAGAAAAGAGTAACGGCGTAATGCTTGGAAAGCCCTCAAACCCATGCAAGCATTAATTTATACAAGTACTTCCAAGGCAGAAGCCACGAGCTATTCACACGATCAAGGGAGTCAAAAAGTAATTATATTAGTCAGCTTCCTCGTGTGCTTTTTGTGGGTGTTTAGGAATAAGTATCTTCTTACTCCTTCGTACTTTTCCCACTTTTGCAGTATTTTAACGTTATTTTTCTCTTCTTTTTTTATTTTCCTTCTGCTTGTGCTAGAGTTAACTGATGGTAAATTTTCGTGTCAAAAGTCAGTACAATCGAGTTATAATCTTATTATAAATAGAGTTCTGAGCTAAGACGATGATTAGAGAGTTGTTAACTTAACAATTGCATTCAAAAACTACATAGTCTATTCGCCCGCCTGCCACAAAGTTTTAACAAGATTACATCACTGAATAAGGATAAGCAGATAAATATGATCTTCTCAAATTCTAATGAGATTGCATCACTAGATAAGGATAAGTACTTGGAATTTTGATGAGATTGCTTGCAATGATCTTCTCAAGTTCTAATGAGATTTTATCTTCTTGAGTAGATTGTATCTCTCGAATAATTTTAAAACTTGAGATTTATATGATGTTTGGACAATAAAAATTTTTACAATCGAAATCTCAAAAAATTTACACAAATTTCAACACATTTTCACACAAACTTCAATATTTTTTTATCCAAAAAAAAAACTACATCAAATTTTCTCCCTCTTAACTTTTTAACAAACTCTAATAAAAATCATTTTACAATTAAACATTTTTAAACTTTTTTACCAACTTTTTATGAACCCCTATAAAAATTCCTAAGATTCTATTGTTTATTTGAGCCCCCATTTGAGAGAGAAAAATAGCTCAAAGATTCTAGATCTAAATTGTTTTATTTTTCTCTCATCCAATCACCTTGAAATCAACCTTCTTTGTTTAAACCTTTAAAGTGTTAAAAGAGTTTGGTTGCTAGAGTTCCAATGTTGAAGAATGAGATCATTTGAAAAAAATTATACATATTGAAAGGTACGCAAAAGAGCATTCTTACAATCCACGGAGGAACGTGTATGAGTTTCATGTGAGAGGGGTTGTCAAAACTCTTTTTTGATGTCGATGTTACCACACCTAAAGATATAAGCATACACCTAGTCTCACAACGAAACTAATGAGTGTAAGTGGAATAGCAAAGGTGTTAAGACCATTTTAATTGCTATCTCACTTGAGGAGTTAAAAAGATTACCTACGTGTGAGGCTGTCAAAGAGGTTTAGGACATCCTTCAAATCACTCCTAAAGGTAATTTGGACTCTATTGCCATTGTTTCTTCGATTTGAAGTACTAGTAAAAAATCTGATATTGAGAACAAAGAGAATATTGAGAAAGACTGAGAAGATATGAGGATCTTTTTAAGTTTATAGCAAGCGTGGTAGGAAGAGTCTGGAAGTTGAATAAAAGGACCCTAAAGAAGCTAAATGAAGTTGAACAAGAAAAAGAAAAACCTCATAGCTAAGCTTGACGAGTATGCTAAGGTGGTTGATGACCTTAGAGCAAAGAACTTGGCTCTAGAAACTGAAGTTAAAAACTTTTGTAAACTAGAGCAATCAAAAACTTAGCTTCAACAGTTTTTAGTGTCACTAGAAAGCTTGATCACATGTTAAGGTTAAGAAAGTCTGCTAGAAATAAAGAGGGTTTAGGACTGGATTCTGAATCTACTATTCCTTCCTTTTTAAGAAGCATTGATTAAAATGACGTAAATTAATAAATTGTAATAGTTTGAGAGGAATTAACGGTTTGGATCTCAAAATGATATCCCTCCATATTATAGAATATAGAGGCGAAAATTGAGTTTTCCCTTCTCATTTTTCCTCTCCAGATTTTTCAGAAAACACTTCTCTATCTCTGCTTTTAGACGTGATACCTCCATTCACGTGTGATATTACAAAATCTCCCTGTCTATAACAATAAAAACACATAAAAGTAACAAAATTAGGTACTTTTAACATAATGTTTCACATTTCTATACTTTATTTGGAATAAAAGCGGAATCTTATCCCGTTTTATTTAAGATGAGTTTAAGACATGATGCGTGTACTTCTTCTTTTTTTCCTAAACATTATCAAAAGTATATTTTAATGAATAATTTTTTCTCTTATTTTCCGAATTCAACTTTTAAGTCCATCTGAACATATAGTTGGTGCTGAAGTTATATAAGTTGAAGGAATATAATTTCATGGATACGGATAAATTTATGAAAAGATAAGAGTACTCTTTCTTTGTTTGTTCTCGTACTGAAAACCTACCGAGTAACTAACAGTTATAAAACATCTTTACTCTTTAGACAAGAAAAAAGGTATATAAATCTTCCAAAAGGAAAAAGGAAAAGAAAATAGAAGCGGGAATATATAGCAGCATATGAAATCAAGGGGAGTATCAAATAAAGTTAAATGCTTCGAGGAGCAATAAGCTGGATTCTGTTCAAGGACCACGTCCACTTGCACTGGGCGAGCGAGGAGATGGAGGACCGTCCCAATCAGTCTTACACGTAGGAAACCAATCGGCCGCAATTAGCTGTGGACGTGCCACTGTGCGAAAAAGAGGTCAGTTTTATTGTCCTTCTCAAGAAAATTCCTCAGAGAAAATTACAGCTCATGTAGGGCCTCTCGCATCCTGACATTAATCGACAACATGCAGTCTACTTGCTGCCCCAGGGCTTTGGTCGACACCCTCGTCGCTTCATTAAATAATATTCTCTCTTTCTTTGTTTCTTTTCTTTTTCCGTTCGACCTTTAATGCGTTTTTGAAAACCCAAATAAACTGGGGAAAAGACCTATCTTTAGACAACTTTAGGTACTTTGCTCATTGGGTATCCGTCTGGGGTTTCTTTGAGCCGCTCGTTTTTCTAGTTGATAAAATTAGAAATTTGAATTTGCTCCGTCAATCCCAGAAACTAAAACTTAACACCCTACGAATTGTTAATCTGTTGTAACCTTGGAACTAATTGGACGGATGAGGTTCATTTAAATGGTTAAAAAAACAGCTATAAATTTGTATGTCTCTCCAACATCCCCAAGTGTTGTTTGAAAAAAAAAATTTGATTGGCTGCAAAACATTTTACAAAAAGAACTGCGAATTACCTGTCCTGAATAGGGTCCTATTCTTTTTAATCTAGCCCCATTAAGCAAATTGCCAGTAAATAGGTATTGGTTTCTGGTTTACATGTTAAGGTAGTTTGGGAAATCTAGCAACTGCCAACTAACTATTTACCATAAGAAGGCCTAAGAGCTAAAGTCTCTTTTCCAGAGAAACTAGTAGGCAGTGGGGTTTGATGGTCTTGCACTTTTCCATCATGGTTCAAGTGGGTTTCGTTTTTTTTTTTTTTTTCCTCCCTTTTCTGAGTTGGTTTTGAACATCTCTTTTAGACGGACATGCAGGTGGGTCTGAGTTGAAAACTCTTCTGTTTTTCTCCAGATTTATGCATGTACCAATAAATAAAGGCCTGCATTGCTGAGCTTACCTCGTAACACTTCCGTATAATTTTGACCAGAAAAAGACACGAGAGAGAACTCTGTAGCCGGAGATTGAAGAAGCACGCTGGGGTTTGGCCTGGAAAGAAAGCTGGCATTGTCTTGGAATTTCTGTCTTGGAATTTCTAGAAAAGCCATGGCCTAGTCTATAGACTATAAATAAGACTGCAAAACTCTCCTCATCTCTCTCCCCACCGTTTCCAAGACGTTTTTTTTTTAATGTAAAAACTTTGACGGTTTCTAGGGCCTGGGACAGAGCAAAGAGTTCCTTAACCAGAACAGTCAGTCATTGGTCCTCGTCGGATACTCTGGCACTGTGGGTCAAAGGGACTCCATGCCTGTGGGTCCGATATTTTACTCGGAGGACACCGTATCGCTGATGGGACTTGGATTTTTCATTTTTCCTTTTTGAACGAAGGCATGGATTAGGTACACACTTGCCTTGTGGTTCCCGTTTTATGTAGCAACTTTATCCAAATTTAAAAAAAGCCACTGAAATCTTCTTTATTTGTTTTTTAAGAATAAATAAACTACTGCATTAAGGTATTCTTTAATTTTATCAAAACTTTAGTCTAATAAAATTACTATAAAATAATCTCTCGCATTTCTAAGCATAGGCAAACTGTCTTAAGACTCGAAATTAAGAAAACAACTTTTTAAATCCCAACATTTCATTTTTCTAAACATATCCCAATAGTTTATTCTTTTAACCTCATTTTCACTCTTTTCTCCACAAAATTTACATTATTTTTTCTAACTTTTAACTATAATTTATTAATATTTTAATTTATAATTTATAATTTAGTACAAAATGCTTTTTTTTTTTTTTATGATTTCATCTAATGTCTCATTTATTTTAGAGATGACTCTGCTTTTTTTCAATCAAATTATTTATTTTCATTATAATAACATAAAAAAATTCATTCAAATCATCTCTTTTTATTTTTTTATAAATTTTCATATTTATTTAAAAAAAATTTAACTACTTTAAAATTTTCACATACAGACACCACCTGGCTCTCTACATAACAAGTTTGCATTTTATGTATATAAAATAAATATAAGATAAGCTCCCATGCTGTCTCTCTTTCTATGTCATTTAATTTTAATTATTTTTCTATCGGAATTAGAACATCTGAGACCTATTTATGTGGCTGAATGGCAACCATTGTTATAAACCCATAATTGACTCTTTCATTGTGGCTAAGATGGAATATGCACATGTTTTAAAAGCCGTCTGAAAACTTTGTCGAGTCACGTTTTGTAAAATACCAGAGACTTGGTCCCATAGTCATATGTTATACAACAGTTAATGGTTTGTCACAGAGGAAAAATCATAGTACCGAAAAACGTGGACATGGATGTCTGACTCAGCACTCGAAAAGAGTGGCCAAGCAAAACCAGAGAGAGCGAGTGGCGCTCAACTGCCCAAGGAGGCCAACCGTTGAACATGGAATTGGAAACTTTAGCCAAGTGGGCAGCCTTTTTGAGCCCCGAGCCAATGGCATTACGCAGCTACAAAAAAATCCCACCAACACAATCAGACAATAGGCCCTAAAAAAAAAAAAAACAGTAGAGATGGAAATATCTCCAAATCGGGAACAATTGGATTAAGAAACCCATGCCCTCTTAGAAATTTAAAATTACAGAGGTCAGAAACAAAGCACATAACGAAATCAAAACCCCTCACTACAAATTTACCACTCATATAATTTGCAGAATACAAGCCGAAGAACCAATTCCAACAAAAAAAAAAATAGTGTCTCAGCACAAGGATTCGAAGTAACTATCCACATCCCATTTACAAGACCCAATATCTTCATCTAAATCAACCCAAATATCATCCCCGAAATCTTCTGTTAGAACTGTTGGTAAGCGCATTTCCTCCATGAATATAGGGGCGTTAGTTTGAGAACTCAAATGTTCGTTCCAAAGGAGTGGATCCAGAAACGCATAATCTTCTTTGGATTCTTGAGCCGGTCTCCGGTCACTATCCGCCTCTGTTCCGAATTCAACAGGTTGAAATCTGAGAACAGAGGTGGGAGAATAAATGGTCTGAGATTCTTTTCCAGAATCGTAACCGGAAACCGCCGGTCGTTCAACAGAACTTACCGGAGAAATGCTCACCGACTGTCTATCTTCATCAACTTCTTGCGGAGATGGGCTCTGTGCCTGTGCCGGTTTGGCGAAATTAGTGAGAGCGTCAGGGCCTCTTATGCGAATGGCGGCCTTGTCGTAAACCATAGCAGCCTCTTCTGCGGTGTCGAAGGTCCCGAGCCAAACCCTCATCCGCCGGAGAGGGTCTCTAATCTCCGCTGCCCATCTTCCCCACGGGCGTTGTCGAACGCCTCGGTACCTCTTACCGTCTGGAACACACTGCTGCTGCGCTATCGCCCCAGTATTCTTTTGGATTTTGTGCTGCTTATTCCTCGATTTCTGCTTCACATTATGTGGCTCGTCATTGAATGCTGAGAAATGTAAGAAATCTTCTATTCTGATCTCGTTAACGAGTCTCTTCACTCGATACTGATGATTTGGCTTTTCTGCTTCATCTTCGTCGCTTGACGAGTCAGTAGCATCAACGTCCGTTACAGAGATTCGAACGATTTTTGGTCTCTCGGCACTGGGCACCGGAAACTGTTTGGCTGCAAACTTCGCGACCTTACGGGTGATACTTCGGTGTTCTGTGTACTTCACCGAATCATTCATTTTTGCAAGCAAATGCGATAGATTGCGAAAAAACACATCTGAAGGCTAAGAAAAGAAAGTCAGCGAAATAGAAGGAAGATTAAAACTGAAAAAGGATATAAACCGGAGAGATTTGGGATCAGCACTACGGAGAGAATCAGAGAGAGAATCAGAGGAGTTTTGAGCTGCGGAATAGCAGAGAAGAGTCAAAATGGCAAGAATCGCTCTTTTATAGGAGAACCTAATTGCCCATCTCTTTTTTTTTTTTTCGTTTATTCATATTCAAATATTTTTAAAAAATAATTTTCGAAAACTAGCATTAATAATATTTTAATTAAGGAGCCGAAGATGTTTTCTAGCTAATTACATTAATATTTGTATATAAGTAGAGAATTGTGACACGCGTAGATTCCGGTGAAGACGAAGGATTCCTACGACTCGCCGCGTTTTCGATGGTAACAATTGATTTAGACAAGTGGCACATTATAGGCCGGTAAATTACCATGATCTTCCAGATCACCTTGGTCCGCAAGAAATGGGCACGAGTATCACGGTCCACTCAATTGCGTGGAACGCACGCTCGATTGGATGGCATGTACTTTATCGTCGTAGTAGGCACCCGGGGAACAAACAAAAACTTTAAAAAATAAGTGTCCGTGAGAGTGGGTTTTTGACAGCCAAGTGACAGGGACGTGTTCTCTGAGAGTCAGGCTACAAAAGTCACGTGAGGAGGGGTCCAGTGCTGCTGCATACGTTGGCGATCCTGATATCATGTCGCCACCGACGTGTCAGTGAGCAACTTTGACTGCTAAGATTAGCCTCATGGGATTCGAAATTAACCACTCTTAGTCATAATTAGCATTGATAATAATCAGCGATGCCCTGATCGTCAATTATATTTGTTTGTCCACCAAGGATCAGCCTCTTTCCAACCGAGGCGTCGACGGCTTCTCCAATATTCAAAGAATGTTTGATTTTACACATTTATCCGTATAAGGATCACATCTATTACAATTTTCTACTAAATTGCACAATTCAGAGAAAAAAACACAACAAATAGATTTCACAGTAGGGTTCATGTTATTTGAAACTTTATATGAATAACAATAAATAATATATAATACACCTATTTTGTTCTCTTTCTAAATTAAAAAATACAATTTAAATAAAAAATTACAGAAAATTTTAATCCCTCAATAGAACCCAGGTGTCATTGCAATGCACTATGTTAAGACATGTTAATGTGTCTAACTAATAATAGAGAACTTACACGTAAAACTGCGTTGTCGAAGACCATTGCATTTAGTTACTAATAATAGTAATTAAGAATTTAAGTCCTTCTGGATGAATATTAAAATTGGCACAACGGTGGCTTTATTTATCACTATTTTTGTTCAATAAGATAGCAAATGATGCGTCCGAGGAATGAAATAGAGGAGGAAGTCAAAGAGCCGATAAGAATTTATAAGCCAGAGGGCACTGATTTTATATGAGCTGGACTGGGCAAAGTGGGTGGCTTGGGGTTGAAGCAAGAGCAAGACATTCGTTGAAGGAGGGTAGGTGGGAAACGAAACGCAAAAGGCCTTCGGATTAGGCATTTGTTTCTGTCTCTGCTTTCACTCTCTTCACGTGACACCTGCTCTGCTTTCAATTGCATCCCATATTTAAACGATTCGCAGAGGATTGACAGACCCAGCTCTAAGGAAATAAAACTGATCGAACTGGATCAGAGGTTGAATATTGGGAAAGCAATGGACAAAGAAATATTTTAATTTCAACACCCCAAAACACACCATATAAAAAAAAAAAGGAAAACGACAGGTCGAGGTGTTCGTAGAATATGCAGGGGTCAACAAGATTTCTTTACCCAAAACGCAAGGGCTTAATACAGCCACTGCCACCACATGAACAAGTCTAGCATACAGATTGTTACTATCCTGCGATGTGCCATCAGCAACTGGCTATGATTAATGCAAAGTGACCTCCAATCAACGAAGAACACCAAAATTCAAAGATTTCCTGCCTTTCTATTGGAGTTACTCAGTGCTGATTAGAACGTGAAAAAAAAAGCTATTAGATTATTAACAATAATGCTAATTAAATTATTCACCATCTCAGCATACACTCTGAATAAATGAAATCAGATCACCATAATACAGAAATGACAAAATCGGAATGACTCGATTATCAACAACAAAATTTAAAATTTCATCCAAGTCCTTAAGAATCTGAAACTCCTACTCCGTTAAAAAGCACTTTTTTTTTTTTTTTCAATTTGACAGAACAAGACAAATGAATGTAGAACACCCTTGACATAAATTAATACCGGCGGCCAACTATGAACTATATACTATTAACACGGAGTAAGGACAAGATTGTCAACAAAGCAAAAATCAGCGACACAGCGACAAAGCAAATCAAACTCGCAGCCTTTTGGATTGTGCGAAAAAGATAAAAAGATTAGTCAGTTGGCATTTCATTTTTATACATGACCATGACTTAAAAAGACAAGGTCCTAATTGGAACAATGCACCCTAGGCCTAGCCCATGGCATACTTCTGAGTCCAGCTCCTAGCAGTTGTCTCATACTTGGCCCTGTCGTTCTTGTACATATGAGCAATTTCTGGCACCAGGGGATCATCCGGGTTTGGATCCGTCAAGAGGGAACAGATGGAGAGCAGCACCTGAAAAAGAGCACAATCCTTCCCACCAACTTAAAAAACAGCAATGATGAAAGAGTGAAGAAGGGTGGAAATCATCCGTGCAGAGTTCACAAAAGAGAGCCATCTCTAGGCTCCTCACTCTCAGAAACAGTTTTTCCAGCAAACAGTATCAAGCTGATCCTATAGATATTTTCCTCCATGGAAATCCAAATGTTCTGGACAAGGTGACCAGTACAACAATACAACTATTTTTGTGGCATCTGATTTCAGACTCTCGAGCTTTGTGGTGATGGATTTTTGGTATGGATTTGTCATTGTCAGGGCCATAAACTATGGGGCTTCTAGCAAGTACTAGTGAGCTACCAACATTTGTACCACCATAAATAGGCCATCTAAGAAGTTTGCTATCCCAATCTAATAAAGGGGGTTCATTACTAACATATTTCTATCTGACAGTAATAGATGTTATAACCTATAGGAAAAAATATCCCCATGCTTCCCATGGCCGTACTTGATTTGGATAAGGAAAATTCAAAACCTTCGAGTTAGATGGTGACAAAGTGTTAAGAGATAAGAACCTTGGATATGGTCAGGGCAGGGCTCCACTGTTCTTTCAAAATGTCGAGGCAAATGCTGCCATTGCTGTTTATGTTTGGATGAAAAACCTTGGTCCTAAATGCAACCTGCAATAAGCAACTAAAATGGGTTAAATAAAGGTCAAAGGGACTAACTTCGCAACGTTCATCCCTGCACTATCAGGGCAAACAAAACGCAGAAAGAAGATCCCACAAAAGTCTTCTAATCATATAAATCTGATATGCATACATCCTACATCCTCTCAAATGCAGTAATGCACAAACATTGAACTTCATAAAGGTCCAGGTCTCACAGAAACATAACCTACCTCTTCAGGATTTGATTTATAAAACAGGATCTCAATTAGCACGTAGATTACTACAAAAAAAATTTATTTGGCAAGAGATCACTGTCAACATTTAATTATTGCAAAAATAACAACAAAACAAAGAAATATGACTGCCCTACATATTCAAGTAACAATTTCGTTGCATGCAATGAAATGAAGTAGTTATAAAAATTGCTTAATGCTAAGTTACTGTACCGAACTACAAGAGACACACTGGTACACGCCCTTAAAGATGCCATAGGCAATGGTTAGGGTTTCGGGAAATGCATTCCTACACTACGGATATTGATGAGCATACAAACATATATACGTATGTAGGTACGTACGTCAATATAGGACAAGTGAAGTCGCGGACATGTCAACTTTTGGTACACAAGGTCCAAGTTCAGATATTTGGAGGAATTAAATGCAGATATACTGACTGGGTGTTAAACCCAGGGCCTTATTCTTGACTCGGTTTTTCCATTGGAAGGAAGTGCCATTCCAGTAGGAGTTCACTGGCCCCTTGAATGATAGTGTCAGTTTCTTCTTTGAAGATTCAAGTGTATTATATTAAAGAAACGGCAGAATTACCTCTCCACTTCGTCATTCTCTTGATACCACTAAAGCTTTTTCTTCTTTCTCAAAGCCAACATTTAGTCCCAATGAGCAAAATGGCATGATTTTGAATATCCATTCACAAGTTAAAACAGCCTTCTCCTATTCTGAATTACTGAAACAAGGCTAAATTGGGAATCTTTGATGGGTTATCAGAGTGGTTTTATTTGGAGATGGAAAATTCGACTGCTGGGCAAAATCAATTTGCAAATTTATTTTTCAACTGATAGAATAAAACCAGATAATAATATGAAAACCTAGGTAACATAGATATCATCTGAGGAGAAGTTGATCGTCAAGATGATAATTGATATGGCAGAAGTGGTGGAAGTTATTAATACATTCTATGGAGTGGAACCCTTGATAGGGGTCTAAGGGAGTTCCCTGTCCAGCACAGAATCTTCTTTTTTGGTGTACTCTTTCTGTAATATCCTTTAAGAATTTTATACTATTAATAATAATTAATTTGGTAGTTAAAGAGAAGGTCAGGGGATCATCTGGTAAATGAAGAGTTGAGGGGCAGCTTTCAGAAAAATTTCATGTCCAATTCATCAAAACAGAAGGTGAAAAAAAGTTCACAACATGGCAACACAATAAAACAGGACCGATCAGAAACGATATCAAGATTTATAAAATGACGTAATAGATTATACCTTAGGTGGTTTAAAAGGATAATCAGGAGGGAAATGAATAGTAACTAGAAAGACTCCCCCTGTATAAGGACTATCCGGGGGGCCCATAATCGTTGCTTGCCAATGAAACATGTCCTCCGCTACAGGGCCTGTCAAAGCAACAGATACAAGAGGCAAAGCTTATGTCCAAACAGTACTGAACATGAAAAGTTGCATGCCATCTTTAATAGATGAAATCCAAGTTCTTATTGCTTTCCAAAGCAGACAACAGAAAAGATGACCACTCAAAATCATTAGCTTTTCACTGATGGCTTGCCCCCCCCCCCCTCTCTCTCTCCCTCCCCTCTGAAGGAGGCCTTCTTCGCCCTCCACCTAAGCTGTGCAGGAAAGGCCCAAAGCCAATCCCAGGAACAGTGAATCATGGGGGCCATTTAAGAAGTGCAAAAGTTCCAACTCCATGACTCCCAAATTTTCTTTTGACACATGAGATACACTCACAGTAACATCTTTGGCATTTACTTCTGAAAGAGGGAGCGCTTTCAAAAGTGATACACATCTACAATACTAGAAGAATAACAATAACAAAAAAAAAAAAAAGACAACCAAACAATCTAAGTGTTGATGAAGAACCTAAAACATGCAAGTGTGAAAATAAAAGTGTATTTTTTTTTTCTAGTTCTAACCAAGAAATAATCTAAACCTGATTATACTTTACAACCACCTGTATTACATATAGAATAAGTTGTTGATCACAGAAGCAAACATGCACATAAATATTAATACAATTCTTTGGGGTGAGATAAAGGTCAAAAGATAGTCCACTGAACGCGGAGTATGTCGATAAACTTGATATTCAACAGCACACTGGACCTGAAATATTGATTCTAATTACGTTTATTGTGTAGACTTGAGAGGCATGTATGGCAACGAGCAACAGTGGAGTAAAAAAAGAAAAAGAAAAACCAATTTTCATGCAATTCATTAATTGAGGATAAGCCCCAACAAAAAGTAACCATTTCCTACTCCAACACAGACTGCTAAAACGTTTGTCAACGTATTTCAGTGCAACGATCAAGCACCATTTAATGTTACCCAGAAACGTACATCATAGAAATGGTTCAAGTCCTTGAAGTTGGACAATTGAACTCAAACTAAAGCAAATTGTATTTTTGCTATTATATCTACTGTTATTCATAAGCCAGGCCACTATATACGCTAAGCAACCATGCAAGAATATTCCGCATCTTTTTAACGCTGGAAAATTAATCTTTCCACTTCTGTAACACAAAATCATAAGATTAGTTGTAGATAAATCTACCACAAAAAACCACCCATTATCAGAAGCAAGACACTTCCCTATCCGCATAGCAAAGGAAAAATGGAAAAACATAACTCATCTCCCATGGACCATATTAAACACTACTTTTGTTTTTAATCGACAGCCAAGCTCAGGTAACTTAAGAAACCAAACTACCCCAACTATGCTAGATACAAACTAATGAAATAAAATCACATCAAACGGTTTCATTTCATGTAAATGCTCCCAAAGCAAACATAAAAGAGTACATGCGTATAAAGAAGTAAAACATAACTCTCCCTAATCAATATATTAGTGCAAAAAGAAAAATGAAAACCCAGATGCTCAATTCTCAAAAACTAGAAACTTCACGGATCGAGCCTGGAAAGAGGCTCACAAACATGGGAACAAAATAAAACCGTAGAAATGTACAAAACAGAGAAAACAAAAGAAAAAGAATGGGGATTTTGGTGAGGAAGATGGTACCAGCGCTGCAGGAGGTAGGAGGATCTTTCTGGAGGTCCTTGAGCTCCTTTAAGATCCGCTTCGAAGCCATAGATGAAGTTCGACAATCGCCTCCGATCCACTAGCGAGAGTTTTTAGAGTGGGAGGGAGAGAGAAAAGAACTTGAGGAAATGTAGAACAGATGATTAGAGAGAGAGAATTGAGAGTGCATTTACTTTTTCACGAGAATCTGATTCTCGTTGGCTGAGAGATTGTGTGACACCCGAACCCGAATCGCACGTTGGTGGAAGAGGAGAATTGAAAAATGAGGTCCAAGTTAAATTCAACGTTTATCTGCCTTTAGGAGTAGCTCAATGGTCTTTTTTTTTCCAAGTCAGTAGCTCAATGGTCGAAAGATAAACTTTCACCCATGAACCTTCCACCCATCAAGTAACAGTATAATAGTTGAATGTGAGTTTAAATTAGTTCAAATTCGCTTCCATGCAAGTTTTTGACTGAAATAATTCTTGAATTGTGAGTACTGTTCAAATGTTTAAAGTTTGTCGTTGCATTCAACTGGACTGGTATGTTTTCCAGTTAAACTAATTTTATTTGAGTTTGATGACAAAAAGATAAATATAACGGATTTTCTTCGTTGCCTACAAAAAGAATATTTATTGCCTCCAAAAGTGCGAGCTCGATGCTTTAGAATCACCAAACATATTGTTACATTAATCATATTTAGAGGTAGGCCTAAGTGTAAAGCCCTCTAGCCAACTATGCCAGTCTTAAACTAACTATTGCACGTGTTGCAGGGTTGGTGCATGTAACATCATCTGAGAAAAGACCTTTGAGAAGTGGTCTCTTAGATGGCTAGTCGTTTTTTCACATTAATAATTTAAAGTAAATTAGGGACTTCGTAATGAGTTCAAGGAGTGTCAAAAAAACACATCAACTAATAATGCAAATGTGACTAGTACCAAGGAGTCTCATGTCACGCCTGATAATGACAAACGGACAAAGATTTGCCGAATATCTCAATAACTCGAGGGAGAGATTATAATATCCGTAATGCTATATATAATGAGAGAGGAGAATAAATGAGTCAAGAGCTTCCAACATCTATATGGAGATTCATAATTTTTTTGATGACTACTTTTTCTATTTAAGTGGAAAATATACAGTTATACCCACGAATTATTATAAATTTTGCACTTGACACCTTAAATTATCATATTTGAGATATGCTTATAAACTACCAATACATAATACATTGTACCATCAATTTATTTTTTTGATCAAATTGGATAGAAATAGATTGTTTGTAATACGAAATGTCGATTACGCTTTAAAAAAAGTCATATAACTGGTTATATGTAAGGGTATAATCATCGTTTTGTTTTTTAAAAAATTCACTTCCCATACATGAAAAGTACAATACATTAGGAATTGGTAGTTTGTGGATGCAATGTTTCAAATATGATAATTTAAGGTGTAAAATTTATAATAATTTATGAGTGAAAAATATATTTTTTATTTATTTAATTTAAATAGTTGGTTCCACCACTAAATACACACATGATGATGATACTTGAACCAATGTTGAAGGATCTGTTTGTAGTTGGTTGTAAGATGCAAGTGCTCGTACGTTATTCAATTCCAGCTACAAAAAGCTACATTTTAGCTGCCATTTCCATACATGAACAGTATTAATTCCTGATTAATGGCATTCCTTTTGAAACTCCACAATGTACCGCCAGAGTTGTGTTGGACCTATCCTACACCAACTCACCGTGCAAGACTTTCTCAAACAAAAATGGCAGCCTGCGTTGCGCCCATCTTTTGGCACATCTTTTTTCGTACTAATTACTAACCAATTGATCGAAATGACATGCCACATCTCCCAATCAAGAGACCAAATGGAGTATTCCTTTCATTCCGGTTGGGTTTGGGGAAAAGGATAAGAGCTTGAAAAAAAAAAAAAGGGATAAAATCATTATTTTACATATTAAAAAAGCTTAAATGCATCTGCAGCTCCCGTATTATTCGAAGATTGCAAACAAGTCCTCGTGATAAAAGAAAGTTACTTTTGCATTCCTGTGGTAATCTTTCAGTTAAAAAAAATATCCCTCCGTCTGTCAGTTTCGTTTACTAACGGAGGAGTTGGTGACGTGGTAAAAGAGATCCACATTTGTTTCAATCATAACGCGCCGCGTGTCAATTTGGTCCCACTCTCGGGGTTACAAAAGTTACTGTTTGAAACGTGGCTACTGGTTGAAATCACAATTCTAGGTGCAATATATAGCAGATACCATATCCCTCTCTGGGCTGGTCCCTTCCTTTGCGAAGCAGACACTCTTTTAAATTGGTAGCGCACAATTTGTCCTCTGCTTTTAGCTAGCTTACCAAAAGGATTGATACGTTGCACCTTTGTTCTCCAAAGACAAAAAAAAAGACTAACTGAAATAAATGATGTTACACCTTATTTCACTTTCATGGTTTTGATCTATTTGGTTCCATGGCAGCCTGGCAGTTCCATCAGGAATCCAAGGACCCCCATCTTCTTCCAGTTCCAGTTCCAGCCCCACACCACACAAACCAAAAGAATCTCTAATTTATTTAAGAAGAAACAGAAGGGATAGGAGAACGCGATATTTATAAATGATGTGCCAATCAACCACCCAAAATTAAACACCACTTAATTCAGCCCCATACATAAAAACTATGTGCATCCCATTATACACCAGAAGGATCCAAAGCTTCGACATGGACACGAGTCAGAGTGGTAAACACACTCTCTCTCTCTCTATCTCTCCCCTGCCTCTTTTTGCCCTTTCAAAGAAAAGAATATAGAGTATGTTATTTAAAATGTAAAAAATGACCAAACTAGCTACAATCCTGTGTACGTTGTTGTTTTAAACCAAAATGGTATTTCACATCTTCTTCCATCGGCCATCTTCAAACTTCACGACAACACTATCAGTGTATGTTTATCCTGCAATCAGAAGAACAATCTCAATCAGAAAGTATCAAATACATCCGCACTCGATATGCATCACCAACCATACAAAATTATGAACTGTTACCAGCGATCATCAATGTAAATAAGAAGCTCTCTGCTAATCGACAAGAGCTCGTCTTTCTTCTATTGGGTTGGTAAGGCTTAGTTTACTATGTAAGCTGATGGGCATCAGAAGTACGAATCTGCAGCCCCTTTCAAAGTGCAAAAGCAATCCAATTTGTCTGCGAAGGAGTTCTTACCATTTGAGAGTATTGATGGTACATTTGGGCATATAACCAGCCTCTAGCCTCTTCAAGCTCACACCGCCACATATCACCTTCACCCCCAGAGGCCCGACACTCTGCCCATCCACGATGAATCCCACTCTACTCCGAACCTCCACTTTCACGACCATTTCCTTGTTCCGGAAACCAGCCTTCAGCCTCTTCCCCACCCCGTCATCCACCAATTGGTTCCTAACCCCAGTCTCTGCCTTCAGACTCGTCGAGTTCTGCTTCCTCTGAGTGAACCCAGGCACCTTCCTCGGCCCCAACTCGGTGTCATCCTCCCCCAACGTCACCGTCACGTGGCTCTGTTTATAGAACAACGACAGCTTGCCGTTTGGATTCTTCGCCTCGACCCTCGTGATCGTTTGCGCGTCGAGGTACGTGCCGTCGGTTTTGACGGTGACGTTGAACCGTGGAATCCGAAAAGACTGCAAGTGGAAAGCTGGGAGTCTGGGTTCAAACCACAGGTAGAAGATTCCACAGGCGACCGCGACGACGAGGATGAGGACGAGAATGAGGGCGAAGAGGCAGCAGCAGCATGGACGACAGCAGCTCCTGCGTCTCTTCTTCGGCTTGTAGGAAGTCGGGAGGACCGCTTTGCTGGGAGGCGGTCTCGGGCCCGGTTGAACCGGGGTACTCGGGTCCCGGTATCCCGGCGGTTTCTGGAGCACCGGTTTTACTGGTTGTTCGGTCATTTCGGAACTCGGAATTCTCTGTTCTGTTTACAGCGAGTGGAAAATTTTTTTTTGACAACATTAAAAATAGAAAAATCAGGCAATATATGTGTTTCCTTTTTTTTTGTTCTTGTGTAATTCTCTGCAGCAAAAACTGTAGGCCAGACAAGATTTGTGCACTTATTGAACGTAGTTCAGGAATCAATATGAGTCCCGATCAATCAATGGTCGGCCTTGCTTAGAAGACAGAAAAAAAGATTAAATTCTATGCTTTGGAATTGAACTCAATTTAATGGTTTGGTACTTTCAGCAGAGAAATTACACCAGAACTGAACTTGCATCCATTAAAGAAAAAGGAAAATTTGAACCGAAGTTTATGTTATCAATGCGAGGAAAGCAAGATGCGGAAGAAAGCGAATGAAAATGCTTGGAAGTTTCAGAAAAATGGATAGAATGGATACGCAGAGATAGAATCACATACCTCAGAGAGAGAGATAGGGAGATGCAATTGCTAACCCTGCGTTTCTGGAAGGAAAGCAATTCAGGTATCGGTTGGGAAGTTCAAATAGGAATGGAAGAGATCTCAGCTCTGATCCACTGAAAAGAAAATTCAGAGAAAAAGAAAGAAAGAAAGAATCAGATCAAAAGAAATGAAACTATTAGTTGAGAGAGAGAGAGAGAGAGAGAGGTTGGGGAGGGCGGGGGGTTGGGAGGGTGTCTCTTATGGAATCCTTCGGGAGGGTACCAGTGGCAGGAATTCGAGAGCGACATTAACGCGCGGCGTTTAGGTGCTGACATGGCGGGAAGGTTTTTTTGTTCATCCGCTGTAATACAATTACAATGTTACCTACCTGCAACTGAAGAGGCGAGGTACCTCTGCTGTCGAAGAATTTTGTTTTTTTCGTACTACATGTTATTTTGGTAACTTTGCTGTCGTGTTTATAAAATCAAACTAAAAAATTTTGGTTTACTAGAGTTGGTTCAGTTGGTTAAACAGTTGATATATGATTTGAGTAAATTTGTTATATTTATTGTAAGAGAAAATGATGATTTGATGGGACAGAAATTGTTTTATAATTACTTGTTTATTATTTTACTAACTGTCCCAAAATTTTAATTTTGCAAACACTATCTTAACAACCCTTGCACTAACGGGACATTAAGCTTATTTAAATGTTCTGGTTTGTGATTGGGATTGAATTGGTGTCATTTGTACTAATTTTCACAAAATAAAATGAGCCATTTCAAAATATAACCTTTTTATTAAAATTTTAAAATTGAGAAAATAAAAAGGAGAAAAAAAAATTATGATAACTATATACAATATTTTGGCATTATGATCAAATGCATGCGGGGCAATGAGGTTTTGAAGTCCCTAAACTTGGTAAGATTTGTTATTAAACCACGTTAGATACAGGTGTTGCTGTGCCAGTGCCAAGAGAGGAGTTGGATGGCTGCATGTTCATCCACGTGGGACAGGAGCCATTCTGCCGTTATCCAATTACCTTGTCCTTTTTGCCGGCGACAATGGAAGAAAGGACCGCAAAAACCTGGATCCCGAAATCACCCCGATCAGCAGGTTTCGGATGCACTAACACCTGGAAGTGATCTATCTTTTCCCTTTTCCTTTTTTCCTCTTTTTTGTGCGGGAGGACGGGGAGATCTGCAGGGATCAGGGAGCGAACCCAATGCAGAAAGGGATGGGCAGCAGCCCTCTCTCTCAGTGAAATATGTGAATAATTTCTCTTATTTTTTCCTGAACAAAGATAGGATGAGATGAAGGTGCCAGATAAGTATTTGAGAACATCGAGCAGAGAAAAGTGTCCATATACTGATGATATTTAAACACATTTTGTTTATAATCAGAATTATATCTAATTACTTTTTGAATTAAATGATCAATATTTGAAAGAGAAAAAGACAAATCATGTCGGTATTATAACATTCATTAAATACTGGCAGTATTAATTATCGAAGAACCCTACAACATTTTAAGCATGCTATATTTTTCTCTCTCCTAGTCCAAGAGTAACAAATTGAAAAGAATGTCTATAATTACTGTCTATTAGACAGCACCCTTCAATATAATAGGATGAACTATAAAGACAATTATAGCCAAAAAGAGCAACATAACCTTCTCCAACAATAGGAAATATATGGAAACAGCCCCCCGTATAATAGAATACTTATTGTGGACGGTTGATTAGTCAAATCACAACGTAACCCTTGTTATTTGTAATCGGCCTTGAAGGCTCGTATGTACTCAGCACTTATGTAACCCCTATCATGTGAAATTAAATTCACGACTGTGTTCTTTTTTTTAAAAAAAAAAAGACTAGTAAAGTTACAATGCTTATGAGTGGTTGAAGTCCCGACTGAACCAGTGGTTCCCGTCGCGTTGTAAGCAGATCATTTTCTTATGACATTGTGGGAGACCACTCTTTGCGAGTTTCTGTCACGGATTGGCATGTGTTGCCTGCCTGCTAAGTGCTAGCTCAGACAGCTCTTTATGATGTAACGTCGAGGGCCAAATGGCAACGGAGGAACGAAAAGAGTAGATATATTTAGCCACTACTCCCATATTAGACAAAGTAAGGGGACCAAACCAAGTCCAAATAACAGAAACAAGCAACACGACGAAAACCATTTCCCCCGGAGGTGGATGACCTTGTCTTCAAAATTGGTGTCCTCTATTGGCGGACAGCTGTAGTGTGAAGGGATAAGACCTCCTGCTCCATTTCATATCTCAATCTCTCCTCCGAACAGGATCAAAATCATCCCTCATTGTTTAAATTTTCCCCCTACCTTTTGGAGTTGATGACACTTTACACTTATTTTTTAAAGTAGTTATCAGCGACCCCTGAGGTTGTAAAGTGTATTTAACCCTTAAATTTTAGTCCATCCAAACTTCTGTTAAAATGATTCTATTTGTAAGGCAAAATAATAGGGTGATTAAGCGAATGCCTAATTGAACTCTGGTTATGGTTAATGTGATGTACCAGCCCTCCTGGTCAACTAGGGGTGAATCCAGTGATGGACTTATCTGTGACTGCAGTTATAATTACTTTCTTTAGCTATACTTGTTTACCTCTTGCTATATGGATCAGAGTACATTTTGACTGTACTCCTAGATAGACTTCTGTCTCAATCTGTTTTATCCGCTTTTATTACTTCACTTGGATGTTTTCTGGAAGGGGTGTTGGGCTTTTGAGGCTGTTCTGGGAGAAGAACGGGCGAACTGGACCATGCCTCAATTATGTCTCTAGCCAATTGTACGTGCAAGTCTAAAGCGGTCTCTCTTAGGTAAAGACATAAAAGACATATCGACTGCTCTACGTTACTTCCATGGGCCACAGGTGTAAACATCCAATTTGCGAATCATATATGTTGAAGACCACTTGGCTTGATGGCAATGGCTTCAGAAAGCGCCTAGCCATGATGCATGAATATTTCAGCCAATCATATTTATGTAAAAGATTCCTTGCTTGGTTCTAGCATGCAACTTCATTCGTATGTATGGACCACGTAGAAAAACTCTTGTCTGTCACGCAGTTTGATCTATGGAGAGTTCGGACTTAGCATCAGTGGAAACAAAAACACCTAACAATTCTGTATTCGAATAGGACAATTCATGTTGACAAACAAGGGATAACAAGAACAAACTCTAACGTACGGCCAAAGGATGAAAAAGAGAGAGAGAGAGAGAGAGAGGATTTCCAGGAGCTGAGGCAAATAGTAGGCAAAAATATTTTCCCAGTCCCAAGCACACGGACCCACCAATTAAGAGTCCAAACAAGTACAGCTCCTTTTAACTGCATGCGCGAATTCCCAAAGGGACAGTGAAGTGATGGCAGGAGGAATTGAAGTTTGAACGATGTTCAGGCCAAGCCTTAGCTTCCAAGGAAGAAGGTCAGAGAGGAGATACCTGCAGTTTCAAACTCATGACCTGCAAGACATGTTCATACGTCTAGTACATTGAAAATCAAGGAAGGATTTTTTAAGTTTCTTCCCATGTTTGTGAACTTCTGACAATCAAGGAAGAAGTTTTAAGTTTCTTACCATGTCGGTAAACTATAAACCCCGGCGATACTCTAGTTGCTTGGTATTCTCTAGCAATATCTGCCAACCAAGCCGATAGAAAAAGTTCAATAAACCAGACTTAATACAAAAAGAACAAAAAACAAGTGAATTGATATAGACGTCAGTTAACGTTATTCTAATACAGTAGCCATCAAATATATTCTAACTAGACCCAAAACTGAGACGGCCAACATTGTCGTTGGCTTCAAGAAAAATGTATAATGTTCTTACTTCTCGGATGTAATTTGCTATTGCTTTGCAGCCCTCAATTGCTAGTTGCATGACATTTTCAAAAGTGTCTATTGGTAACTTAGAATCCATCTGCTCCAGAAAACATAGCGTAATGAGTGTGCCACAAATGGTATGTGACCTTTGGTGATGTGCTAAATTAATAAGGAAAAACCTTCATGGGAAAGTAATAGAGGTACACAAAATGCAAGATATCAATTGAACCTGAACACATTGAGAAGATGCCCAAAACATTAAGAAAAACATGAGACGTAAAAAGTTTCACTTTGAAAACATTGCAAAACCCTTATCAAATACAGCGATAATTAAGTTTTCCCAGAACCACCGAGCCTAATTCCCAACACTCGGGTTGACTATATGGATCAGAGAATATCCATCCAGATATGTCTCACAATCAGACTTGGACATTTCCGGAAGGCCAGCTAACCAAGGGAGAAAGAATTTGAAGGGGAGAGAGAGAGAGAGAAAGAGAGAGAGTTCATGTCTTTGTACAAGCTGCTCTCAGATGTTTTGATAAACTCAGTTTAACCCGCCAATCCTCCAGGGCCCAAATAACTCAATTTTCTCCCATGAGCTATTTGCATTAATGCATTAATATGATCCAAAACTTACTTTCCCAACCACCAAGGCACTGAATCGGCCCAAGATGACACAATTGAGCAAATTTTGAACCTATATGGCGTACAAGAAAGAGTAAATCACAACAGATGTTCAGATATGACCTGAAGAAGAGTCACTTTGTCCAACTTAGGTAGGAACCCTACAGTGACATCAGGACCTCCAGCACTATCTTCTACATAGTTCAAATCTGTTGAGATGACAGTTTTCAAAATAAGAATTCATTTGGAACAGCAAAAATTGGAGATAATCAAGGGAGGGGGAGGGGGGGGGGGGGAGAGGAATGAAAGCATGTAAATTTACCAAGCAGAGGGGTGCTATTAAGGTACCCTGCACTACATGAAGTAACAAGATCACGCAATGGGATCCCAGCATCTGCAAGGGCTAAAGTTGCAGCATTGATACATGCAGATCTAGTGCCTGCAGAAAATAAATTCTCAATTCGAGAACAGAAGTCAATGTAACATTTTAGTTCAATTTGACTACATATTCAACTCCTCCACACAAGCTCCCCAACTGTTATATACATAATGTGAGAGTTTATTTTCCCTTTTCATGAAAAATCTACATGTCCACTCCTGTGTGGGCAGCATGACCCTTAAAATAAACTCTGGTTAAGGATGCGATGAAGAACATACAAGCATGTATTTTTCAACAAGAACATAAGCTGGATTCTGCAGCTATTTTCTGACATAGTAAATTCACCATAAAACATTGGTTTTTAGAAAAACAAGAGGATACAATAAGCACTCATACAAATTCCTCTATTACCAACACACAACACAAAATGATGGAGAGAGAAAGGAGCATCAATTCAGGAAATGGTAGAAAATGAGCTAATAACCATCTAGAAGCGATAACAGTGCACAGAATCAGCAGGCTCAACCTACCTCCATCTGCTTGGAGCACCTGGACAAAAATGTCTATCTGCAAGATAAGCAAACAAGGTTTCATGGAAAAGAATTAACACAAGCTCATGTAGGAAAAGGTCCCCAGATGCTGTAATTAAACCTGAGACCGAGGCATCAAATGTGTCAATATGCAAGCTTCCATGGTCTGGCGGATAACAAGAGATATCTCCGTGGATCGTCTGAGAGCAAGAGAACTTCCATCAATAAGCGAGCAATAGATAATACATATAGATTTTGTGTCCTGATTAGGTGATGCAGCTCATATAATCCTTAGAACATACCACAGATGCATCATTTTCCACAATGAAGCCCAGAATGTTCAACACAGGCACATAAATGTTTTTTCACACTGGTATAAAAATTAACAAAGAAGTATGCAAGCCTAAGAGGCAGTCTATTAAGTCATTCAGAACATAAATACCCTTGTTAATGTTATAAAAGGTTACAAGGTGTATCATGGATTGTCCAGAATCATGTCTGAAATTTATTTTGTAACTACACACTCAAATGTAGATAAACAAGCTGGTGATAATGTCAATAAGCCCATTCGGCCACTAGGAGTTCATCCTCCTTGTCAATTATAAGAGCTTGCACGTACATAAAAATTATTCATTAATTCCATTGTGAAGACTGGCTCCAGTCAAAACACAGGTCTGCCTGAGATTGCAGCAGGCCGCCATCAAGCTAAAGCATAATGACCTGACAACGGATATTAGAAGCAAATGAAGCATATAAAAGCTGTCCCGCCTGCAAAATCTCCAACGCCAAGTATTGCAACTGAAGCCAAAAGTAGATATTTATTCTCTTTGAACCTACAACATGGTTAAGAACCCACTTCCACCAACAAGCCAATGAAGTTGTGACTAATTTATATTTAAGAATAGAATAAGTGACACTCTGTCACGATTTTGGCTCATCAATTATCTCAGCCAGCTTTTAAAGAGAAAATTTTTATGCAGTCAAAACTGCAGTACTGCACTTTAAAGTATATGACACATTTAGTAATGAGGAATTCTTCACAGGCTAGAATACGGATAAAATCATGGTAAATCTACAGAAATTATTTGACCAATAAATTAAAGAAAAATCAAGATTAAAATAGAATTACCTGTCACCCTTAGGTTTTCTCATGCGATCCCCCGTACTAAAATTAGCCATGCTATACTCGCAACGCACCTGCAACAGGATTCAAAAACAAATAAATAAACGCATTTAGGCCTAAAAAATTTAATTGATATATATGGGTAATATATATGTAAAGAGTGTTACCAGCGCCTGGTCACTCATTTGTTGACTCCTATGCTGGACCTGCAAGTAAGTATGCATTATTAATGGTCCATTGTAAAGCAAGAACTTGAAAAAGGTACTTATCTTGCAAATTAAACAACCCAAACAAAGACTCTAAGTTAACGTGTACCTCCCTAGGGCCATATACTGCAGCAATGACTTTGGTGTTACCCATCTCAAACACAGCAGAACTGAAATTGAAACACGGAATGAACTAAACTAAATAACCCAACATATTTAACTTGAAGACTTTGAAAGATGATGTATAGCGTTTGGTTAGTAAGCAAAAAGGGCCAAGCAAGGGTTTGGTACCCGTCAGCTTTCGCCACGGCGCCAATCTCTGCTCGAATTTGTCTCATCTAGAATAATTTTGAAAAGAAAAAAGAAGTTAGGTAAAGTACAAGGAAACAAGTAAATGAAGATAATAAGCTAGAGAAGAGAATGCGATTCCATGGTTTTACTGAAAAACAAATTTATATGCGAACATGTACAGCTCAATTAGGGGAATGTAAAACAGATTAACCGAGAGATGTACTTCCATGGGGCGGCGGCCATCTAAGCGAAGACCTTCGGGGCTCACGTACTCCATGTCTGCCGAACCGTCTGTGGAGGGAGCTTAGCGTTGAGGGAGGAAAGAAGAAGCGTGAAACTGATCAACATCTGACGACGCCGTTTCAGTTTAATTTGACGAGGCGCCTCTACGGATCATTAATCCAAACCCTCATCAGCCAAACGGCGTCGTCGCGATCAAAAGAAAAAACAGAAACTCTTATTATTTTTTTTTTTTTTTGGTGAGCGTCTTCGTATCGTTTTGCAGCAGTTTATGCTCATCGGAATCGGATATAAACATGAAAGCACGTCGTTCTTTACGGAATGATTAAAATTATAATAGCTTTTATATCAACAATCAGAGTGGCGCAGCGGAAGCGTGGTGGGCCCATAACCCACAGGTCCCAGGATCGAAACCTGGCTCTGATATTCAGAGAAGCTTCTCGCACAACTTTCCCCATATTTTGGACGGTTTGACCAGAAACCTAAGTCCTGTGTTATCATGTTTTTTTCCTTCTAAATCCCTGTGTTATCATGTTTGTTGGGCGTGGTTGGGAACTTCCGCCCCATAAAAGAGAAAACGAACAAGACGCTAAAACACCTTTAGCCTGAAGTTTAACAAAGAAAAACGACAGTGTTTTAGGCTGCCTCTCTCTAGAATCCCTAGTCTACCGGCCCCAAGCCCCCCTCCCATTTGGGCATAGCCTATTGTGGCCGGGATTTGGACAAAAATCTTTCATTTGCTTTTATTTTTTCTTTTTTGCTTGGAGAGATGCAGGTTAGAGATCCTGATGCTATCGGTGGCCCTCGGAAGACCTGCCCCACTAGAAGGACTCAGTACTTCCAAGCGACCGTTACCGCTCTAGTCTGGCACCATTCGGGCCACGCACGCACGTGAATCTCACGTGCCTGACCCATTTTCTTTGGCTCAGGCCTTTTCTTGATCTACAGAAGGCAGACCCCTCTGAACAAATTTTGCACCTCTAGGCACTCAAATCAATTTTGGTTCTACCATCCACTGGCTGCACATACGGTCACGCACCACCCCATTTTGGGCTATTTTTAGCGACCTTCTCTGATTTTGGGCTTGATCTCTAGCTGTAGTTTGCTTATGTTTGTTTTGGTCCTTAGACGAGCTATTTTATTTTTATTTTGGTTATATCAACCTTTCGGTGGGCTTTGCTGGCCCTTTGACCTTTTGTCGGCCCCCAATAGGCTTCATTGGGCCCGATTTGTTTGGTGCTTTCTTTTCTACTAACATTTATAAGAGTTCAATAATCGCCGTTTACCGTGTCCGGCCACCACTTTTTTGTAACATCTCGTCCCATGTTGGGTCTTATTAGTCTTTGACTTAGCAACCTAATTTGCTAGGATAAGTTTGTAATTTTGTGTTTTATGATATATTTTGTACTATGATTCCAATATGCAATGAAGTACTATCGACATTATTTAGGAAAAAAAAAGAATCGAGACGCTGATAGCTGGCTTGCTTCAGAACTTGGGAGCACAAAAAAAGATAGATGCTGATTGTAAAAGCTCGCAAATTTTATCCACCTCCTTGGGCAGCCAGCAGCCATTCAATTAAAACATAGGCTTTCCCTGTGATCCAATCTGGTCGTCTCTACTTTCTATCTTTAGACGTAGTCCTACTAGTAAAGCGTAGCCTTGAACTGTTTTTCTTGCCCTATGAGCAGAGCGTTGGAGGACTCTTCACCCGAGCTACTATACAACATCAACTAAAGCCTCCAGCTGGAGGGGGTGAAAAGGAACAAAAGGACCACCAAAACAAACATCACCGTGCTCCGCAAATTGCAGCACCATTCCTAAAGATTGAGGTGTTCGCTGCAGAAACTAGAAGGTTCAACTGAGAGCTGCAGCCGCCCTGTCCATTCCTCACCAGGCTTCAAAGTGATTTGCTTCTCAATTGCTGCCCCATCAACACAAAGCATCTGCTTGTATTCCTCGTCGCCAAAGTCTACCATTGATTTTGATTTCTTCTCCCATGGATTCCATACCACTGTGAAAGGAAAAGAAAACAGTAGAAAGAAGGCCAAACAACATAAAAACCAAGCATCACAAGGAGGACAATTAACCGTTTTAGCAAATTTAGTGGTGATGTGCACGCATTTTAATCAATAGCCATAAACAAAACTGTACATCAAGTTTGGTCATTCATATCAATTAGACATTATAATGCCCTATACTGCTTTTTCCGTTGGGGTATGGGTTGCCTCAAGATACTATCACGAACTTTCGTTTCTTTTATTCTATGTGAGGGCTATACTTTATCATATGCAAGGCAGCTTACCGACATCTGGTAGTCCTTCCTTTCTGATTACATATGTCCGCTTTCTTTCATGATCAAGGACTGCAATTACATTAGGAGAACTAAGATAAACTCGATCCACCTGTCAGGAAAGAACAGGGAAGGAACAACTTCTCAATCCAAAGCACTTGTTTGGCACCCAAAGTAGCAGCAGTAAGTAGAGGACCAGCGAAATGGTAAAACACAATTACTATTTAATGTTATGCCCCACAGTTGAAAAAATGAATTGCTCTGAAATTTAGACATAAGATTGCTTGGGAGTTACATCCTATGAAAATTCCTATATGGGCCAACCATTTTACTCGCTGTACCAGTATTGGTGAAGAAGCTATCACTCTGTCGTCAATTCTGAATGTCTCTCAAAATTGGAACCCCAGTTTTTCACTCAAAGTTTCAGGGACCGAAACAAGCTTTCACATCTTGAGTCAGGCAAGTGAAGTACTGTCAATTTAAACCTTGTGAAGAAATTCATGAAATGAAATTCAACATATTGATATGAGCTATTAAAAAACAAATTCAATAGTCGGTTTAAGAAATTTAATTTCACACCATTTTCTAAATCTATTGTCTCCAAAATTAGATAACCTTTGATATCTGAGGTTACAACTAAAACTAAAGGGAATTACCTCAGACTCGAAGGTTATGGCATCTCCTTGTTCTGTAAAACGTTCTCTTCGGCAAAGATTGTCTAGGTAGTCAAGTGTCTCCAGCCCTTCTACTCTAACTTCACTGTGGACAGAATTTATGTTATAAGTGCATTTTACACACCCAAATCAAACACCTTCAAAATTACAGTACCCAGAAAAGCTATAAACTGTATGCATTTACTCGTAGATAGACACAGTCTTAAAGTACAAAGTTATTCTGTCTACTTGAGGTTTACAAAGAGCCAATAATTGAACAGCTTGCTGTTCTTTCATTCTTTTTACCCTAGTGAATGTGTTTCTGCCACGTGATATGTGACCTTGGATTTTTCTTTTTGTTTGAAGTTCAAAAGGAAATACTCCATACCTTATGTCAGAAACAGATAGGTATGTGTGATAGGCAAATGAGAAGCTAAATGGCTTGCCATCAACATTTCTAACTCGAGATATCAGCATCAGATCTCCATCTGTTGCAAGAACCACCCTTAGACGAAACTCAAAGCTGGAAAGGAAGAAGAGAAATAATTTTCCGTTAGTGACATAAAATGCCTTGAAACACAAGAGAGAGGTCAGCATAGGCTGTCGTGTGGTCAACAAAGGATTCAATGCAAGTTTGTAATCCTTTACCTCATCCAGTAACGACAGAGAAACCTAGGATCTCATCAGCTAAGCAATCCAAAGAGGATAAGGTTCAGACATTCTAAATGTTGCTCATTATATTGTGATCTCAACCAAAGAGAGTGTCCTTACTTTCTGTTTACACACGTCCAAAATTTTGACAACATTAAGGAAATACATCTCAAGACCTGGGATTGCCTATCAATTTGTGCTATTTTTTTTTTCCAGATGATCACTAGTGCATCTCAATTCCAATAACTAAGACCAAAGCTATCCAATTTCTATCTACAACAAGACTGATGGTGTAGACTTAATTAGCAGAAACAGAAACATCTGCTTCAACCTTGAAATGCTATATAGTACCACTTTTCCACTAATAAAACGGAAGTCAAGCTCATACCTATGTGGCCAGCACTTTAGGTCTTCTTCGGATGGTTTAAGTAGTAGGTCAATGAAGGATCTCCCATCAGACTCATTTTGGGGCAAAGGTGGTGGTGCATCATCAACTATCCAAATCTTGTTCCTTGCAAACCCATGCTGTTCTAGTGATCCGCAGTTTCCAAACTTCCAAAGTTAAAATATCATGGATCAGTCAGAAAATTTTTAGTTTCATGCATGCAACCAAGAATTATTAGAAGTACCTGTGGGAAGCAAAGGGGTATTCCTCCCTGCATAGCTTTTGGGGGCTTGAATATGGCCTACATTCAAAGACAGGCAAGTGAATCATGTTTATCTCAAGTCTTAAACCGTTTCTCTTGGCATAGCCACCAAGTGCCAGACACCTTACTGACAGGCTAAATATTAACTCATATACAGAGTAAAAGTTTTTGCACTAATTAGATACATTTGGTAGAGGTGTGCATCTGCCAATGATATAGCTGGTAGCAGCAAATGCAACTGAACGCCCAAACTGAAAATGCATTTAGTCTTACAGCTTCATTTCATGAACTCTCAGCTTCACAATGTTACAGCACTGTTAGTTAAGTTCCATCTGGAGGAATAATAGGCATTTCACTATGTCTATGATTGGCACAATGTTGCCACTTGACAACTCACTATTTATTTGATAAATCTGCTTAAGCCCCTAGAGTAGATGGTCGTTTAAGCATTTGGACTTCCAAGAACAGTGAGGGTTATCAAGAACAGTGATGTTTAGGGCTTGTACAAAATTATCACCTCTTATGACTTTTAAGGGAAACCCAACATGACTTTCTTCATAGCTCCAGGGATCAGTTAAGACATGAAGCAAAAAGTAAGCATAGGACAATTCTAAGACGACATAATTAGAAAACCGCATAAGACCATAGCTTTAGACAAACACACCTTACTACTGGTGAAAAGAAGTTCTTCCCCATGCTCATTCCTCCAAGAAGTTACCTGTCCTCCATGCAAGCTAACCTATATCATCAAAAGAGAAATCATTCAAATCTCTAAACCACCAATAACCCACAGTTATACACGAACTAATATCCTACACGGTTAAGTGGTTTCCTGCTATGTATAGGTTTGCAATTGGTGGACTGAATACCTTGCCTCTACAGAAGCACGCAGGAGTAAGGAAGAGGTTCTCACCCTTGCCAAAGCTCCCTGTCGGTTCCGGAGCACGACCTGATCGATGCCATTCCAGTCCTTTGAGATTTCAGTTGCTGGCCTATGATCCCAAATCGCTGCAGAATGCCCCATTTTGAAAAACAAGCAAGAATGCTTATTCTTTCCTCTCAGGCTCTCCCGCTATACCTTTTAGCAAGCCTAACGGAAACTTAGACTAATGAAACAAGGAAAAACTAGACTAACGAAAAAAAGAAAGGAAGAAAGTAACCAAAGTAACACCAAGAGTTGAATGCCCGAATTTCACCCACCGCTTATATTCTGATAAACCAATAATTTCAAGACCTGACCCGCCTATAAAATTAGCTTTCCTAATCTATAATTGCCACTGTCCTCTCAGATCTAAACACGAAACCCCCACCCCTAGATACTAACAAAAGAAAATGCCATGGAAAGCTCATAGGCAAGTATAGGAACTTTAAAAGTAGAACATATGGATCATTTGGTCACTGAAAAAGAAACCATTACATCCGCAGAAAGACCAGAAACCCTCCAACGCCTAAATTCCATGAAGAAATCTCCAGAAGCTTGTCACGCTTGCTCAAAAGAAGACAACCAAATTTATTACTAAATTTAAAAGCCTTAATTCTTAGGAAGAATTCTTCCCAATATTCAAACTTTTCTCCTAAAACAAAAACCTAATTCCCAAGACTGGTCTGCCACTTTCAAAATCCGAACAAATGAAAAATGGAAAGGGAACTCAAAATCTGTGAGGAAGTATAGCTGGAATTATTCCAACCGCCAAGAAGTTTAACTGTAAGAAAACCCAGTATAGATTTCAGAGCTCAAAATAAGCGAGCCACTACAGTTCAGAAATTTCAGAAGTAAGACCTTCTCAAAACTGTTCCCTCCAAATTAAAATGCCCAATACTTTTCTTCGACAAGGTCAGGTCTTCAAATCTGATAGAAAAGCGCCCATTCAATGACTTGAAGAAACAAAAAACTAACCATACACATGGCAAAGTAACTTGAAATAATCAAGCAACTACCTTCCGAGAAAATTGAATTTAAAGGAACCGAGAACAAAAAACAAAATGAAGGGTTGGGACTAGGAGGCAAGATTGTTGAAGAACGAGAAGCGAGCTTAGAGAAAGGAAAAATCATATAGTATGACAAGAAGCGAGCTTAGAGAAAAAACAAAAGACAACTAGCAAAAAACGGTTTGGCTTTTCTCGCACATTTGCAGAGATCTAGGACGTGGAGATAAGAGAAGTACATGAAAGCTGTATAAACGGTCAATATTTTGAAATAGAATCTTGTGAATAAGACAACTGTCTTTTCAGATATATCTTGTATGAAAGGAGGGCCGTCCGTAGGGCGTCACCAACGTGACGATGTAGGCCAGAGATGGGAAAACGAAGGCAGACAACAAAAGAAACGAAAATAGAGGGAAAATTAACGAGGCCTTTGTTTTTCTAATTTTTTAGGTTTAAAATTTTTATCAAACTAAATAGATTTAATAAATCTTAATAAATTTTACACTTTTATATTTACACTTTACACTTTTTACAAATCTCAATAAAATTGAATATTCAAAAGATTCTCAAAAATTTTAAAAATATTTCTCAAAATTTCAGTAAACAAACACCCCATAAAAATACCCCACAAATAATTCAGTGTAATGTTTAATAAGTTACATTAGCCAACATCCAAAGATAAATGAGGAGACAGGGGTTTATGAAAAAAAAAAAACTATGAACTAAAACGTACTTTTCCCAAAATAGAAAGGTTTTTTTTTTGGGGGATAAATAAAGGAAATATGGAGGAATAGTGGGGTCATTGAAAGATAAGGATCTCATAAACGTTTTTGACGATGTAAAGCTATTTGGAAAAGCTTCTGACTCATTGATCCAGGAGGACCAGACTCTTTATAAAGGATTAAGAACAAATGTACCAAAGAACCTATAACATGTCACTCTAAGGTATTGTAAGTCCTCTGGTTCTTTGCTTAAGGGAGGGGGGGGGGGAAGGTGCTTTGATAATTTATGTATTTCCCTGGAAAAAAGGTCATTTCAATACAAGGAACAGGGTCTGGTGCATGTATTGAGCCTGAAACGTAGGATAGGTAAAATGAGATCTGAAGCCATGGTTAAAGCACACGAGAATTGGTCCAGATTTCCACCATTTTGGAGACGTGCCTTTCAATGAAGTTAGAAAATCACGCACTTTCCGAAAACAAAGAGAATTGGAAATCACGTGGAGCAGCAGCAGTTGGAGGACATGAAGGGATGGTTGATCAACCAGGCGGCACAAAAGCCGGCAGTCTCAAAGTTGGGTTGGTCCTCTGCCCATGCTTGGGGCATGAAATCATGTGACCAGCCTTTAGACCTTTAACCAGGTGCACGGTTCAAATTTCCAGTATGAGTTAAATGCGTGGTTCATGTGTAGGTGCGTGCAGGTTACTGTTCTTCGGGCTGCATGAACCACGGGCTTCGCCAGTTCAAGACCCGAAACTGAGATGGGCTCGATTTGGAAACGAAACAGTCTGTTCTTTTCGGCACTTTCACCCAGTACTTTTCCAACATTTCGGTCAATAATATCGTCTGAAAATTGTAATTATAGTTGATGCAGTCAAAGCGATGAGATACACTAGCAATGGGCCAGAGGTTTTCAAAGGGATGGGCCAAGACCAAGATGAAACCGAACAAGTGCTACGTCCAAGTACGGAGAGCCAGGACAAGGGTACAGCTCTTGGAGAGGGACCAAGCCATCTCATCCTAGCCCAAAAGATGACACAGATTCTCCGATGCAATCCCAAAATACCAGTCCCAGCCAGATAATATAAGCAAGAAGCCATCTTTAGGTACAGCTCTTGGAGACAACTCCAATGCCGACCCCTTATTTGAATGCTTACATAGTAGTGGGGGTACCTCGTTATTGTGCGTTTCCAATCTTCATATAAATGGGTCTGAGTCAGCTTAATCATGCCACCATCCGATAGAGAAAAATTCAGAACCCATGTTGGACGTGAAGAAAAGTGATGGTCAAGGATATATATCACCTTCGGAAAACACGTCCAACACCAAAATAAATTCGTAGGATTTTAAGTAAGAGACTCCAAAGAGACTCAAAAGGCAGCTGACACTGGAAAACAGAAATCAGTTCGTTCCACGTTATGCCAGGAGACCACCTTCTCAAAGACCAATCAAGAGGTCAGTTTGATCGAGTTCAATTATCTTACTACTTCCAAGATCAACTCCAATGAAACAATTGTGGAGCAAAAAACTGGGACCTACTATGTACAAAAATTATGTTCCAAGGGTAGAAAAATTTACCCACGCTACTTAAGAATGTGATGATGGCTCAAGAAGATTAACTACCCCGAAACTAAAGAATCAGGCTAACATTAGATATTCTGATATAAAATACCTCCATAAGCAACAATCCCTAACATCATCCATGAACAAGTAGATGCTACCCACTGTATACCGAGCAATGTTGATCAAACTCCTATAATGGACAAGGATAAACTAAACACCCACAAATTGATTCTCAAACTGTTGTGAATGCAATCGAACCGTACAAACCCAGAAAGAACCTAAGCAAATTTATAGAAGTGATAAACCTAAATATACACAGGTAGCAACAACACATACAACAAAACCAGTCCACAATATTCCTCATTAACAAAGGAAAGAGGAAAAATCGATGTACACTCCTACAGAGAACATAGGTACAATTAGCAAATTCCACATCCAGTACAAAAGCAGCATGACAAACAGTCATAGAACTTGCAAGAACACATTTAGTCAACATAAAAGTTTAAAGTCAATTTAGAAGATGACTTCATAATGAGTAAATCACTAAGAGTGGCTAGAAGAAAGATCATGACAGTATATCCAGATTCACCAGAATAAGGAAACAATCCTAAAGAAATTCAAACAAACTTACCACTGGTGTGATAATCATCCCTGTGGAAGTTTATTCCACTTATATCGTTTCGCGTATGCATCATTTCAATTAATTGGAACATGTAAAGGACCATAACTTGAAAAACCCAGAAGAAGAAAAGTCCAATTAAGACAGTTAATAATCAAAAGGCCCACTGTTTACTCCTAATCAACCATACCCACAACCCAAGAACAAAATAAAAGGCAGAACCAGACTCAGAATATACGCGAGAAATAAGCAATCCGTATACCACATAACAAACCAACACGCCCACCTACTCAGATCACTTTTAACGACCACATCCAAATCTCCAAAATAACCATAGAAATGAATAAATCTAACATAATACGCAGATACAGTAATCAACAAAGCCCCAATGGGTTTCAGCAGATCATGAAAAAACCCACAAGAAATCAGCAAATACGATCACAGATATCTCCGCAACAGACCAAATCAAATGAAATTCAGAAATTATATAAATCTCATCTCATTCCACGAGTTCGCAGCGTCTCATAAAACATCATATCAAACCCAAAATCTTCCTTACGAAAATTACTAGGATACTTTAGAAAACAACTGTCTTCTGAATCAACAAAAAATAAGACTAACATTAAAAAGCGACCAAGCAGAAAGAGACCCAGTTACCCCCGAAACACCAGTAACAACACCGTTCCGATTCAGAACCTCAGCTTAGTAAAGAACCACCTATTCTTGCCAGACTTGAAGCGCTCCTCGAGTCTCTTCTTGGTCTCCTTGGCAGCCGTGACCTTCTTGTCCCTGGACTGGAGGGACTCGACGGAGACGACGTCCTTGAGATCCACATCGAGGGTGTAGCGGGTGGGCATCAGGTGCTGGAAGTTGACGAGCTTGACGAAGGCCTTGACGCGAGACTTCTTGGCCGTCTTCTTGGAAGAGTCTTTGCGGATGACCTTGCTCGGGTACTTGTTTATACCTGCAACCAAACAGTGGCCGTAGGGGCGGTCCCGCGTCCCGTCGTCGAAGGCCCTCACAATCACCGCCTTGCGACCCGCGTAGCGGCCCTGAAGGAGGATCACCGCCTTGTTTGGCTTTAGGAACTTCACCATCTTCGCCGCTCTTCTTCCTCTTTCTCAACAAACACACTCTCTCTCGAGCCCCCCTGTAGAAAACCCTAGAGAAAAGATGACTAAATCGTAGGGCTCTCAGGGTTATTATGAGGTGAACAAGAATTGGGCTGCCAGAGGTGGCTTGCTAAGGAAGCATGGTTTTGGGCCTTTTATAATTTTAATATGGGCTGTACACGAATTGGGCTGTTAGGGTGACTTTCTAGGAAGTAAGGTTTGGGGCTTTACTTTTTAACAAACCCCAATAAAAATATTTTACGATCAAACACTCTTAAACTTTTTTAAAGTACAATGTGAGAGTACTTGATAATTTAAGTGTGAAATGTCTCGAAGTTAATAGTTTAAGGTACAAATTATAAATAAATTCATAGTTCAGGGTGTAAACTGTAAATTAATTCCTGGCTTAATTGCTCTACAAGTCCCTGTGGTTTAACGTTTTCTTAGTCCTTATGGTTCACTTTGGATTAAACTAGTCCCTAAGGTTAATAAGTTTCTCAGTTATGTCCCTCCGTTAATTTGAACCCCCTGACTTAACAGAATATGTCGACGTGGCTAACAAAGTCCACGTAAGCTTTAATAACACGCTGACATGTGTCTTTCATTTTTCTTTCTCTCTAAATGGCGCCACGTCAAATGGCAATAGAGACTTTGTTGGGAAAACATTAACTACAAAAACTTTTTTAAGAGAACGTTAAACCATGGTGATATGTGGACCAATTAAGCCTTTAAAGTCAGTAATTTAGAAAATCATGTGCTTTCTCTTATGCTTCTTCAGTAAGCGATTGTGCTTATTTCATGGTATTAATCTGAACCATGCCTATGTTTGAATGTCATTGTATAGTTGATCATTTAGTTAACAATATTTGTGATGTAATGTCGTTTGGAGAAGAAATGCTGAAGAAAATACCAACACTCTACTTTAAAACATAGATGTTCTATATACGCAGAAATTACTAATATGTCAAATTATAATTAAGCGTCAATAATTTATCTGAGGAGGTATTCCTTGATTTCTTAAGGAGGATTTCATCTATGTCGAAACATTTTGAAGGTCTTGGAAGGCTTCCAGTACTTTGTGAGAGTTCACTTACACCTTGATTATTAGAAGTGGTATTTTTGTCTTGGACTAACTTTTTTCAGACAGGATGTGAGGCGTTTACACTATAAAAAAAAAAAATTATAATTTATGACGAATTCTTTCTAGTACTTCGACTTGTTTACCAAACAATCTGAAGATTTGTTGCCTCTCAGTAAACAAGTGATGCAATGTTGTCTAAGAAAAAAAGCTTTATAGAGGGTTTGTTTTTAGGTGCAAATAGCTTTATAAAGTCTTAATTGTTCCACGGGTCCCTGTGGTTTAACGTTTTCCTAGAAAAAAAAAAAATTCCTATGGTTTTACTTTGGATTGAACTAGTCCATGGGGTTAATAAGTTTTCCAATTATGTCCTGTTGGCTTTTAGTCACAATCAATGTTTGATGATAACAATAGAAGTAATTAAAATGATAAACAAAGAAAATTCAAAATGAACACGGAGCAATCAAACAACATTCTATTCAATGGAAGTAGGTCTTAATGTGAAGACTCAAGTTATTACGGTAATTTTTGTAACTCTAGACTTCATCTTTAACTAGGATTTAAACTACACACTTGTATAGTTCTTCAAAACTTGCATAAACCAATTTACCACTTATTTGGAAGATTAAAAATACTTTTAATGACTTCAAATTATCCACAATCAAACTCTCAAACCTTTTGTATACTTATAGGAAGTTAGTCTTTAAAGTTGGGTAAATCAAAAAGGTCAAAATCGTGGGTTTTAAAGAATCGGATGATGTGCTTAAATTGTGGTGGTCGACCAGCTCGTGTAGCGATTGACCGAAGGACATCTCCGGCTTGATGTAGCGGTCGACTAGACTGTATTTTAAAATAGATCTATTCTGACATTTTGACCGTTGGGATAACGGTAACCTACAACGGTCGATTGGTACGTGATTTTTGACAGATTGACCCCTAATGGCTATAAATGGCTAGTTTTCTTATAATATCTATTTAAAGCTATTCCTAAGCCTCATAAATGTTGCTAAATGACCAAAACCATTTTACCAAGGCTAAGAATGATAAAAAAAAAAAAAAAACCTTTGAATCCTACTTCTAACATCATTCACACATAATCATCACTTTAATATCCTTAGTATTATGTAAAGTCTAAGAGATAAAAATCTTTCATTGTAACATCTACTCCATCAAGGGAGTTTAGTTGGTATTTTCATTCATCCTTCTACATTTCTAAGAGAGTGATTCTCTTGTTTCCTTTCGATGAAGGTTGTTCATCGAAAAGAAGGAGTTTAGAGAGGTTTGTTCTCAAACTCGTTCTTGAGACTTGAAGAGGTGTTTCTCAAGCTCAAGTGTAAGGAAACCTTTCCCTTGGATGAAGGAAGCTTAGTGGAGAAACCTCAAGATTCGGTAAAAGAGCTTGACAGGTGGATGTAGGCGGGTTTGCCGAACCACCTAAAAATCTTGTATTTGCTTCTTTTCCATTATCTCTTTACTTTGTACTATTAGTTTATTGTTCTCAGTATAAATTGCATATTTGAGTTGTGATATTCATTTTTGTGTTTAATCATTTATTGCAATATATTCTTTTTAAGGAACTTTGCTGGTGGTAAATAAAGGGAAACCACTGAGCTACATGCGCTTTTGTTTAACATATGGTGCGCTTTTATATTTATGCGCTCCAGGGTTTTAAATGAGAAAAATATGGCAGCGCAAGGACTTAAACCTCGGTGTCGAGAGGGATAAAACAACAAGCTAACCACTAGAGCCATGAGCTCATTTGCTATCGCAGGCGACCTTATATTCTATTTAATCTTTTGTTAGTTTGTTATTTTTTTTAAGTTAAACTGTGCGTTTTGATCTTCTTCTTCCTCAACCCTAAAACCTTTCGATTTCTTTGTTTCAGTTAATAGTTCGCCGACCTTAAAGTTCTCTCTCATTAATTTCTCTCCCCCTCTCTTCATTTCCTCATCCGTTACACCCCTTTTCGTCTGATTTGTGTAGCCTTTGCAACTCCATTGTAAAGATCTCGAAGTTTCTCAATAAAACATGCAATTTATCGTGATTAATGGGGGATTACGAAAGGGAATCAGTTTCAAATGTTATTCAATGATTTTTCAGCTAAAATTCAAGTTCGCCTCACCTATATAAAAGGGAGCTCGTTCAGAGGTCGAGCACACCTCTCAAATCTGACCTCCCAAATCATTTTTGAGCCATTTCTCTCTCTCCTTCTCTCTGTAAGTCCTTGAAGTTTTTTCGGCTCTTAAACCGTGTGGGCATGCACTGTTGTTCCTCTCTTCCAATCACGTGTTTCATTCGTTTACTCCAAATATAGTTTAATTCATAAATATTCTTTTGGTTACTGTTAGGTTGTGCTAAAGGCAGTGATATTATTCAAGCAAGACAGGTAAGCAGAGTAACGATATAGTTTTTCCTCGGAAATGTGAAATGAAGAATTTTTTGGAGACATACCGAAACCTGTTTTGAATTCATGGATTACTGTTTATGCTGAAATATAAGTTATTGTTTCTGTTTTTGTTACTGATCAATGTTTTCAAATCCCAATGGCAATGCTTATTACTGATTACTGTTACTGCTGCTGTTGGTACCAACTTACTGATTACTGGTGCACCCATTCTTCGGAGTGGTTTTTGTATGGGCTCTCCTTAGTGCACGCTTGGCGTTTGTCGCTGAGTCTTAGTAGGGTGAATTTCACATACTATTGACTTACTTTGGTTGGCCGCCGAATAAGTCGTTGCACAACCTTGCCATAGGGTAAATATGGCTTACTGATATTGCCCAAGGGAATTTTCTGAGTTACTGCTGAATTGTTCTTTTAAAAAGATATTTTGAAAATTATTTTAAAAGATTATATTGTCAACATTATTTTACTCTCCGCTTACTGAGTTATATTAAGTTGTCAAACTCACTCCGTTAATATGTTTTTATTTTCAGAAAATTTTGAGGAGCATGCTGAGGATCAAGCTTAGATGACTTGCGGGCTGGGATAGATGAGAATGAAGTTTTGTTTCAGAACTCTGTTTTATCAAGAAATTTTTAGTTATGTTATGGTTTGAAAGTGAGACCTATATTGACATTTAGTTTTGAATAAATGACTGAAATATCTTTATTTTAAGTTTTTCTTTTTAACATATTGAGGAAAAGTCCACTGTTGGACCCTACTGGGTCTGGGGTGTGACATCACTTTAGCAAGATTTAACAATATTGAGTTAAAATGACAACTTCAAGCAACAACTCTCATATTGAGAGAGACTCAACACTTAGACCTCCTTCCTTCAATGAAAGTGATTGCACCTATTAGAAAATAAGGATAAAAATTTATTTTCAATCCATTGACTATGATCTATGGCTTTGTGTTTTGAATGGACCTCACTACCCTATGAAAAGCGGTCGATGAGAAAATTGTCCCTAAAACCATATTTCTCTTTGCAATTTCATCCTCAACCTTCTGAAGTTGTTATATCGAACAATTTTCGTCCCACATAAACCATACATAACCTTTTCCTTATTTGAAAAGACAAATTTGACCACGTCGATTCTAAATGAGTCATCTTTTTTTTTTTTTAATAAAAAAAAATCAGCTAACTACATATTATTTTTTAGCTTTATGAATTGCTAAAAGCACTGTAGAAGGCTAGGGAGGACTTAAACGAGGATAAAATTATCTTTTCACGTAAGGAGAAGGTCATGTGTCTGTTACATGGGATAGAAATTGTTTGACATAATGGCTCAAGTCGATTGAGGGATGAAATCACAATGAAAAGTATAGTTTATGGGGGTAGGTTGCAACAAGTTAAAGTTTGTGAGATATTTGTGAATCGGGTGTTAGTTTGAGGGAAAAAATTGTGAAGACCCGGTTTCAAAAAAGGTTTTGAATGGCTGAAGTTGAACTCCAAACATGGAGCTTAAAAGGAGAAGACCGCTGAGCCAGGCGCACTTCTGTGATTATTTTTGGAGTTTTATTGTATTTCAATCAGTTTTGCTCAATTTGGATTTTTAAATGAAACGTTGCATTTCAATCTTATTCTTCCCCAAACGTTAGAATCACAAATGTTGTGCCATAGCCGCCGTTTCGGCCATTCAGTTTCTCTCTCTCTCTCTCTTTCTCTCTCTCTCTCTCTCTCTCTTTTCAATATCTCGTCCGTTTTAGCACCTTTTCGTCTTATTTTCGAGGCTTTTCATTTCCAACGCTCATCTCTCGAAGTTTCTATGCGTTTTGACAACTAATGGCAGTAATGAGAGGTTTGTGAAGAGACACATAATTTTATTCCATTTTGGACGATTTTTCAAGTCTCCCTTGCCTATAAAAGGGACTTCTCGCTCAGAGATTACGCACACCTCTCAAACGTGATTCTTTGTAATTTTTGAGCTTTCTCTCTCTCTCTCTCTCTCTCTCTCTCCCTCTCTAAATTGTAATTAACCCAAATAAATTCATAGTTCAGGATGAAAAGTGTAATTACCATTTTGTAGTTTCTAATAACTTTTTCATTTAAGGTTAATGTTATGCATCAACTATAAATTGCCTTCTCAATAACTTTTCATGAAATTTTTCATGATTTGATCAAGTTTACAAAATCAAATGTTAACCATGCAAAACCCACATGCCATTTAAAATGTTGCCTCAAAACTACCTATTTATCAATGAACTCTCTAAGCTACCATCTGCAGAATGTGCACATTTGGCTTAGATCTCATTACTAAATAAATTAAAAATAGGCCAAGTGTATCAATGATCCTACATAGGAATAAGGAAAAAGATGATTGTTTGATATCGTGGCCCCTGGGTGATGCATTTCCATAAAAAAGCAACTCTATTTGTAGTAATAAGAAATATAATTGGAGTAATATGTATAAAACAAAGTAGGTAAAATATGGTGTGGCAGAGGAGAAAGAAGATTGGTGCTAGTGCTGAAAGATGTCAAGAATTTTGTAAGAAGCAAGCTGAATCTTTTCTGAGGATTTGCTGCCTCCAAGAGAAATTTGAGTATTGCTAGAACCTGGTGCCTCTCTAAGGATATTATTAGGAATGAGTGACATGGGCTTTACACTTACATTTGTGCTTCAGTTTTTATTGTAACGGTATTGACTAATAGCCCTGTGGTTGGGTTGTGTTTTGTATATTGTGATTGAGCTTAGGGTGTTGTTCACCCAAGTTGTCCTTTTTTTTCTTCTCTAATATTACTTACCTCTTACCCAAAAAAAATAAAAAATATGGTGTGTAGCTTATCCTTGTGTAAAATCAAGGTCCACATTACCTAAATATATAGTAATGTATGTAATCCGAAAACCAAGTACTGCAACAAACAATACTTGATGAACTCAAAAATTTGCATGGGGCCCTGGGATTCAATAATGTTAGAAAGTTTTCAGAGGAAACTACTACTAGGAGAATCACAATTCCAACCACCGTAGGCCTACCAACTCGTCAAGAAGGAAAAACATGGTTGACTAGATAATTGGTTCGTATCTTTAGCATTCTGCAGTATGAAAATGATAGAGCCTCTAAGATTAAAGTTTTGGAGCTTAAGAAACGTGTTTTGAAGTCACTTTGCCTTGTATAAACTAGGTTGGGTTGTTCAAGAATCTCGAAATCTAAACTTGAGAATAGAATTGGGCATTACAATCTGTTACAAGGAATGTTCATTTTATGGAGTTAATGCAGTCAGCTTGCTAAGACAAGAGGTCATTTGACCAGTTAATTGACTAGATTAAACGTCCAAATAACTAGTTGGATCAGGCTTTCCATTTTGACTCGTTTCAGCAAGGTCCAAAAAGTCTAGAATGGATTTCTCTGGCCCATTTAACCCGCTGGACCATGCTCATGCAACATCTAATTTTTTTGAGGAATGGAACAGTGATCATATTCCATTGACTTCCTAGAAGGTGGTAGTTAGGGGTGATCACGTTTGGGCCAGAACCGACTGGGCCGACCCAAACTGGCCCGGAACCGACTGGGTCGGCCCAGTTCGACTGTCAGTTCCCCAAATCCCAAAATCGACTAGGTCGGTTTGGCCCACTGTTCTGGGTACCCAGAACCCTGGGCCGAACCGAACCGAGGGCATTTTTGATATTTTTCCCTTTTAAAAAAATATATATAATATGTGTTTTTTTTTTTTATGGGGTCAGACGATGTCGTCTCCCCCCCCCCAAACTAACCCCAATCCCGACTCCCTCTCGGACGCCTCAAACCCTCTCCCCCAATCCCCTTTCTTTCCCCCTCGAGTCCTCGATGCCCTAACCACGGCCCCCCACCCCTCTGGCATCTCTCAGCTCTCTCTCTCGGCGTCTCTCAGCTCTCTCTCTCTCTCTCTCTCTCGGCGTCTCACGAGGCCACGCCGCCTTACAGGCCTCTAGGTCTAGATCTCTCTCTCTCGACGATTTTGTTCTGAAACATCACGGATGCACATAATAGAGCACCAACATGATTTTCTTCATTCTCAAGCTGTTGGAGCTTACCTTAGTTTCGGCCAGATTTCTCGTATAAAAATTTAAGTTTTGTTTTGATGGAAGCTTTGTTTGCCATGACTTGTTACTAGGTTTATTTAAGATTTGCCATTGATTTTTTGTTTCTCTAATTTATGAATTGTAGTTTAGTGTTTATTGTTCAAGAACATTAACATATTTGAATATTTGCATTTTACAAAGCTGGTGATCTACAAAGTTGCTAATAATTTCTTTGTACTGCTATTGACGAGAATCAAATCAGGTTAGTATTTCCCATTTTACTAAGTTACTATTAGTTTATGATAGAGATTGAAAGTTAGGATTATATTGGTTCTGTGGAGATCGGAGGTTAGGGCTGATTTGATGTTGGATTTGGATGAATTTATGGTTTAGTTTTGTTAGATGATTTGCTGATTTTATGTTGTTGGATTGTTTAATGATTTAATGTTGATTTATTGTTGTTGGATTGTTTGTTAATTTGTGTTTTTTATTTTTAATGTGGTCTAGATGGAAGAGACTCCAACAAGTACCCCTGATAATAAGACTCCCAATAATGTGTTTGATATTAAAGATGAGGTGGATGGGGTGCATATTGATCCTGATGATGACAACCTTAGAATATTGGATAGGGGAAGACTCTATTGCTAAGTCTGTTGTTGATTATGAGTTAGTGAAAAATGTAGAGAAATATGAAGAAGAAGCAGGTATTTTAATTTATATAGTCAATTATAATTTATTTTAATCACAATTTATATTTATGTGTGAGTCTAAATAACAACCCATAAGGGGGGGTGAATTGGATTTATCAAAAACTTAGTCCTTTTTCGATAAAAACCCAGATCTGAAAAATACCCCTTTTAACAATTAAAAATGCAGATCTAAATGTGTATAATGTAAGCAAAATATAAGCAATAATGATAAAGCATAAAGCACCACAAATATGGATATAGAACAAAAAATAAGAGAGATAGAGTTAGAGAGACAACACCGCAATTTTAGGTGGTTCGGCCAACACTTGCCTACGTCCACCCCCAAGGCTATTAACTTTCTTGGGCTTCCTTTACTATTCTCTAAATAGCAAATACACCTTAGCTTCCGGGGTGCTAAGGAACCTTTACAAAGCGTTTTTCGAGCTCACGCTTCAACTCTCTCACAAATCCCAAAATTGAAGGGATTTCTTCTACTCTCACAAGTAGGATAAGTGTTTACCCAACACTCAAATGTTTTACAAAAGATGGGTATAAAGAAGACTCTCTAAGCTAAATGAGCAAATGAGAAGTACAAAAGTGGGGAATAGCTCTCTAAGCCAAATAAGCCAATGAAAAGCTCAAAACATGTGGAATGACTCTCTAAGCAAATAAGCAAGTGGAAAGCTCAATAGAGTGCAAGAAGACAAGATTCTTAAATGAAAGCTAAAGTTTGGAAGGTGTGAGCACAAGCCTTTTTGGTTGGTAAGTTCTTTTCTCTTCTTCAATTCACTTTCTCTCTCTAGAAGTTAGGGCAAGAGTGATAGCAAGTGTGTTCCTTCTTCTTCAAGAAATTTCTCTCCCTTTGAAGGCTAGGTCATCAATGATGAGCAAAAGGAGAAGATTTAACAATGAAAGCTTTGGTCTTGAAGGAATCAGCAGAGGATTTCTTTGGATTTGGCTTTTTCTCTCCCTAGATGTTGCGATGATGATTGATCTACCCTTTCTCTCTCCATCTTGTTCTTCTTATAGCCCCTAGGATTTCAACGGTCATCAAAGCCTTCAAAAGTGTCGTTGGAAGGGCATCAAGTCATTTTAGAACATTTTGAATGAGCTTGCGTTGTTCTAGGATTTCTACAAATTTGCACCATGTATCGACACAAAGTGTACATGTGTCGACACATTAAACTTAGTCTAGAATTGTGCTGCTGGGAGACAGTGCAATGCGTCGACACTAGTCTTCAATGTGTCGACACTATAAGTGCTGGAAAGGTTTTTCAACAACTTGAAAGTGTCCAATCCCTTCCAAAACTTCTTTAAACACCTATAATATGAAAAATTGATCTTATCAACTTATGTGATGGTGTTCAAATGCACTTAGAAATATTTTTTTGAGATAACCTCTATTCTTTGAAATATATCTTAGACTAGGATTTCAACGGTCATCAAAGCCTTCAAAAGTGTCGTTGGAAGGGCATCAAGTCATTTTAGAACATTTTGAATGAGCTTGTGTTGTTCTAGGATTTCTACAAATTTGCACCATGTATCGACACAAAGTGTGCATGTATCGACACATTAAACTTAGTCTGGAATTGTGTTGCTGGGAGACAGTGCAATGCGTCGACACTAGTCTTCAATGTGTCAACACTATAAGTGCTGGAGAGGTTTTTCAGCAACTTGAAAGTGTCCAATCCATTCCAAAACTTCTTTAAACACCTATAATATGAAAAATTGATCTTATCAACTTGTGTGATGGTGTTCAAATGCACTTAGAAATATTTTTTTGAGATAACCTCTATCCTTTGAAATATATCTTAGAAAATAGTGGATTGACAATGTAAAATCTAAAATCCTTCAAAACTTAGAATTTTTGTTATAATCAAAATCAATTATGGATTGTTTGCAAAACAACCTTGGGCTAAAAATATACTTAACTTGCTTTGATTTGCTATTTGTTTTCAACAGTGGAGATCTTTGGCCCGTCCGATAAGCGCCCAGTTGAAGATTAAATGTAATGGAAGTTGGAATATTTGAAACTTGTTCTAATTTTAATTTTTTTGGTTGTTGTAATTTTAATTTATTTGTTGTTGTTAATTGTTAACTTATAGCTTATTTTTCTTTTTATTTTTTTTGGGTAGTTGATACTTGTTAGGCCTGGATGTTAAATAGCCCATTTTGTTTTTTTAAGTATGTTGTTAACTGTTATTTATTAGGAGTTAGGACCCATGCAACATGCATAGCTACAAAAACCCAAAGAAGCATAAAAATTGCATTAATCGTGTGAAATATTTGAAAAAATGGGTAAATTTGGGCCACCAAATAGGCTGAACAAAGAGAGATTTGGGCTTTAAAAAAATAAAATGAATTTGGGCAATTAAATTAAGCTTTTAAAAAAAGTAATTTTGGGCCCATTATTGGGCTCAACCGACCGAATCAAGCCGACTTCCGAACCTAGTCTGTCCGGTTGGTTTTTCCAACCGTCGGTTGGAAAATTATAAAAATCGAACCAGTCAGTTTGGCCCACGATTTGGGCTCAAAACTGAACCGACTGGTCAATTTTCAGCCCTAATAGTAGTCCAATCTCGCCGTAGAAGAAATAGATATCGCCTTCTATGGACGAAGTTTCGGAATTCTGTCAGTATTCAACTTATGGCAGAGGATGCTACCATTTCAACTCTTGTTACGATGACTGAGGAGGCGGGCATGTCCATGCCCCCATCAATCGTGATTACAATGTTTTGGAGCACTCTCATAGCGATATTAAAGCACTCAAATCTGCCTCTGTTTAACTGAAACAAAGACTGGCAATGCTCAATCAATTCTAGGTGGTGGCTTTTACTAATTCCATACGCAGCACGAGTTGGTAAAATTGGGTTTCCCGAGGGCGAGTTTCAAGTGGTGCAAGGGTCGTTTTGGTTCTAGAAGGATAAAAGAAAGATTGGATGGCTCCAGAATAATTATTGTTGCAGCAAAAGTTGATGTGCCAATAGCCGCATCAAATTGAGATTTATAACAATTTTCTAGGGTAGGATGAATCTCGGAATTTTTCACCGCTGTAAAGGGGTTTTCTTCAGTAATTAAGTGGATTTTGCTTTCATTTTGATCGGGTCAATCTTAACATTTTCAATCCTGATTTTATTTCGGTGGGATTAGATCAACGCGTGTGCAACAGCATCAAAGAGTTGGGAGCAGTGAGTTTCCTCACTGGGAATGGTGAGGGTACCTGTTTGGTTGACCATGATTTGGATCTAGTCAGAGAATGGTCTTGATGTCAGGTTTTGAACATGCAGAGGCCCCTGATTGTTAAAATTTTGAAGTCTTTAAAACGATGGAGTATGAGAGTTGGTGAAAAAATAAAGAGAGAAAAGATTTAAATGAATATTATAATAAAAAAAAATAATTTGATGAGAAAACGAGAAATTATTTATAATTTTTTTAATCAGGTCCAAAATTTTAACATTCAAATACCATCTTAGTCTCCAGATGATTGATGCTAGAGGACAGTGGAAAAAAATTATGATTGATATTCTCTTTTTTGTTTTTGCAGATGAGGCAAAATGAGTCTTTTACCAAACAGGTAGTGTATATATATTGTGGATAACTATACTTCGCAAGTTTCTTCGCACTTTCTACCTTAAGAAATATTATTTTCATGATATTAAGTATACAAATTATTAATTTCAGATATTATATATCCTAATTTAAATTAAAGAATAATTTTTTTACACTAGAAATTATAATTTTATTTCTATACATTTTTTGACAACGAATAAAATGAGAATAAAATCAATAGCTTTTAGTGGATCTCACACGCATTTCTCATCCGTCTTCTCACACATCCATCTCGTGCAGTGATTATCCAAATCTTAGATTCGGTTGTGGTTGCAGTGGTTGTTTTGGTTGTTCGACATGTTTGTTACGTGAACCTTTAGTCTTTTTATGTAATGACCCAAGAAACTCTCAAAGTTATTTTAATTCATTATAAAGTTAACTCAAGGGTTCTAATGTAGAACTTGGTCCTTGAAAACTCTTCCCTCGTTTCTTCTTTTCTTTTACTCTATGTGAAATATGAGACTCAATTCTTGAAAACTCATTTCTCATTTTTTCTTTTCTCCCGCTCTGTGCGAAAGAAGCACATTTTATCTGCCTGTAGTGCTGCGCCTATATTTTGTATAAGTTTCCCGCAGTTGAATAAAGTTGTCAGCTTGTTCAGTTGCTTAAAAAAAAAAAAAAAAAAAAAAGTCAAAACCCAAAAGAAGTATGTGCTTAGAACTTTACTTAAGTTTTACCTTTTTCTCTTTTTCTTTTTTTTGGGCAGATTATTCTTGCCGTTCTTACATTCGACCTAACAAGGGAAAACTTGTGCCTCCTTGTTTAAGCAGACCTATCCTGAACACGAAAAGAAACTGCATCAATATTGGTTGTCAAAAGAGAGACAAATCACGACCTTCTTCAACATCAGATGATATATAAAAAAATCATTTAAATGTATCGAATCAATTTAACATAATAAATTTTATCTATTTCAGCTTATAGTATTAACCAATTAAATCTACGCATATGTTTTTAGTCCAGGATCATCAACAATGGTCTTTGCTGCAGTTCAGAGAGAAACCAAATGGTAAGTAGGATCAACATTATCCAAAGATTCATAGGAACATAATTAAATACTAAGTCGATATGGTCCACATTCCTGCTCTTTTGGGTTTGTCCAGTTCTAGAAATTAACTCTACCAAATTGGAAAAATTTAAGGAAAGACTGCTATCAAATTCAACAGGGAAGCAAAAGCAAGATTGGAAAGGTCTATCCAACATCTTCACGCCTACATGTAACATCAAATATTTAGCTGCCCTTCCAAAAAGATGTCCAAATATCTGAATCAAATATCACAGAGGTTCCAAATCACCAGTTAATAAAACTGCACGAGTAGATACTTATCACACAGGTTTACGTGCCTCCCCAAATTACATCACTAACTCTTCAATGTACATTACCTTAAGTGGCTTTCCATGCAACTCTGAATACTCATAAAATTACATCAGTTCTGACATGAAAAGGCAAACTTAAAAAGTAAAAATTAGAGCTTCTGCACTTTCAAGTGTAACGATCCTATTCAGCTATTTGCTTCATTCTTCAGCTTACTGTTAGCAGTGCTTCTGACGTTGTAATATTTGCCAAAACCACGTGATGAAAAAAAACTACGGTAATGCGGGTTCCTTAATTAGCCAGCAGCCACAGCATCAGCCCTGGGACTCGTATCTAAGAGTTGATGCAGCTTTGCACCAGAGTTTGAGCTTTTCTCATACATGTCACTCTTTTCTTCAGGGTTCCTATCAGCGGAAGCCGAATTGTTAACTCTTGACAGGAGGTTCTCTGTACTGACAGGTAAGGCTCTCTTCTCATCAATGCTGTTCAAACTAATCTCCTCTTTCTGTCCTAGTTGTGCATTTTTCAGTTTCTCCTGTACATTATTACCAATTTAGTAAGTTGGAGCAAGAGTAACAGACACGGTACCTAAAAAACACATATCTGATGCATGAACGAATTAGGCTGATGGCATAGGGATGTACCATTAATGTGTTATTTTCTAGCCTCAGTTTCTGTGAGTTTCCTGACAGTCGATCTATTTCAGATTTTATTGCAGCATTCTCACCAATCAAAGAGTCAACTTTACGGGCAAGTTCATCAGCTTCAGCCTGTATTGAGGGTCGCAAAGCATTACCTCAGTCCTCAATTGATGACTCCATGCTAAAAAGTAGTTCAAACCAACAATGAGACTTCTCGGCATGAAAGAAAAAAACAATAATTGTATACCTGCTTCCTCAATCTGGACCTTCTGGCAGATTCCCTATTAGACTGTTTCCTCCTCTCTCGTTTTTGTTCCCTTTCATTCTGAGCAGCATAAAACAAAACATCACCAGACTAAACAATTTGAAAAGCATAAGAACTAGACAAGAAGTTACCATCCAGAAACAAAGCAAGTTGTGAAGGAACCTGGATTTCAGACTGTACCTGTAGCCATCCTTCAGGAGGCATTATCGTGCAGGACTGTGGGACAGCTGTAGTAGTTGTCTTGGTACTCCCATTAGAAGTGTTCCTGAGCTCCAAAGCTGTGATGCCAGAAGAAACACCACTTCCAGCCATATTTCCAGGAACACTAGCAGTAGTGACAGTTGCGGCACCTAAGACCTTGTCAGGAGCTGCATTTATCTCCTTCGCAGAAACCGGACTGGCCTTTGTCTTGATCATGCCATCATTGCCTGTTCATATATAGATTGAATAAACCTAAGTATCAAAACATAAATTCAACTCAACAGCTTGGTTACTTCTCATCACAACCTAAATTTGCCTGTAAGCAATTGTTTTGACATAGAAAACGATGCATCCTACCACTACGTCAACACTACATGCATAAACTAGACATTTAGGTGGTGAATTCTTTTCAGATAGTTGGACAACACCATTTCTTAAATTTTTCATTCAAGTAAAGAACAGCATCGACCAGGCAAAGAGACCAATCAGACGGTCCATATATTTCCTTCAAGAAACTAGAGCCTAGAAGACAAGACGAAACGGCAAGAAAATCCAAAGCCAGAACCCCCTACATTATATGTTTGGTTAATCACTTAGGCAGTGAAAAGGGATCACAGCTGACAAGATGAATACAACGGTAATAAGCTCATCAGCAAGAAGGAAACATTCTGGTTCTTTCTGTTCTTCTTGCAGACTTGTAACATGGGAGGCAACAGGTATCTCCGTCCCTAGTTGGTTCCCCGGGTATATTTTCTAAGACTATTACAAGCCAGTATTCACTGCTCTTTCCTTATCAAGTTCATAGCCATTCCATGTCTCAGTCCCTCCCTACCCCTCTGTGCATGCCAGCTTCGAATTCAGTCCATCCTGGAACTGCATACTTGCTTCTAGAGATCATTTAGGGGAGCCAGTTCATAACACACCCTGGAGTGTGGAGTGCAATATTAATGCAGTATAGGAGGCTAATCCAGTTGTCTCATTAGCGTGTACACTTTCACCAATTTCCTTGCAGCTAATGGAAATTTCTCCCTTCCCAAAAGAAAGTCTCGTGAATGTGGAATTTTTTGGGAATAAGAGAGACTCATCTAATACTCAAGGGAAATTATTGAGGGAGAAAGTGGGTCCATGCCATGGATATGGTGGGAGGAGACCTACACTACCGGAACAGGCCAACTCTATTGTTCATCAAGTTTTTAAATCTTGGTGAAGAACAGAGCAATACCAGTGGTTGGTGTTCCCTCACGGCTTCTTTTCCTTTTGGTTTGATTTGCCTGAATATAAAAGACAGGTGAGACCACAATCAAAATTTTGCAATTGTGCCCATCCTTTATATAAAGATCAGATTAAGAGACACAAAGTGCACAGGTGGAATAAAAAAATGCTAAGCAGTATGGACTCATCACCTTGGCAGTGTTGCCATCACTTCCACCACTGGAACCTTCAGTTTCCGTGCTGTTCATGTAATCAAACAAACAAAGTAAGCCACAAGAGGGATGCATGTGTGGACATCTAACGCTTAACAAATGTTACAGGGTGGGGGAGGAAAGTTCTCCTCTACCAAAGAGAAGCAAATCGGCAGAAGATAAAAGGTTATCATATGGCAGAAGCAAGAAAAAGGTTCGACAAACCTCTGTGACAGCCTATGTTCAGCCCCACACTCAGCACTCTCAGCAGTACCATTGCCTATTGACATTGCGAGCCCATCAAACTCTTTCAACTTCTTCAGTAAACCACGATCTGCATTTCCAGACTTTGTAGGTGTTTCTATGCTCAAAGGAGTTACAGTCTGCTTCATTCACCGTATTTAAAGCCAAAATTAATTGAGGGGCAGTTAACATTGACAACTTTTTGTCCTTCCTCACCACAAATATTGCTTAATTAACTGTAGAAAGCAATAGAACTACAAGAATTCAGATTGAAAATCATAGCACCAAACCTCACTTACAGCAGGTGACAATGGGACTCCTTGACCATGAGCATGTGATCCCTAGTTCAATAGAACATCCATAAGTACATGAAAGAGAAGAGGGAGGTCAGTTAGAACTGCTGATTGGAGCTACAACTACCAACAAGAATTGAAAACTTTCCTTAACTCAGGCCACGATAGACAGGGTAGCCAAAACTAACTAGGACGTCAGACAAATACAAGTTACTCTTTTCATTATTCTATATGACCCAGACCCATATTTCCAATAATAAGTCTCATAATGCAAGACAGCCAGGATGGCGTTAACAGCCTACAAACAAGAACGTTGCATGCTGGAAAAATAACCAGTTATTCTCCAAGAAGCAAAGGCAATGAGAATCCATAATTAGTATCAAGAACGTAGGCTCCCGAAAAAAAAACAAAAAGAATGTTCACTTACAAGAGGAACTGCAGCATGTGCATAAACCCCACCGTGCGGGTAGATTGCCGCATAAGGTGCCCCATAAGGCGGCATCATATGCTGCAAGAATTAGCAAGTTAAAATACCATCTTAGGCTGTACCACATTATATATAGCTACAAGAACCACCATTTCAAACCATACAGAAGCTTTACTCCATTGATGCTGGTCAGTACCTGTGGTGGGCCCCACATATATGGGTGAGGAGCATGCCCTGAAGCTACTGTAGAGTTGTAATAGGGTGGAAGAGTGACTCTGGGTCCATAATATGCCTGAACATGTGATGGACTAGTCTGAATCACTATAACCATTTCATGGAAGAAATTATAAAGCGAACCTACTATTAAATAAACATGTTCTAACAAACTGTTGTAACAGATAACCTGCATTGCTGCCCAATCAGGATAGACATGTATATTGGTTTGATTGGTCTGATTAGCCCGATCCTGTCAGTAAAAAATGATTGATGATTACTAATCACAGACCTTCAAATTAGATCCACCAAAAAGATGAGATCTGACACATCTACCTAAATAACTAGCCTGATTTCTTTTCTCAATCAAGACTCTCGAGACATAGAACTTGTGAAATGGCTCAACATTTTCTCTTCGGTCATCTCAAACATTCTACTCTCAGCAACATAAGCATTTCAATTTCTCAACTTACCGGTGTTGCTGGTGACGACGATTTTTGAGTCTTAAAAGACTTTCCCTCTTCATTGTTAGCCATGGACAAGCACTTCCCAAATCTTTCCTTCAATTAAGTAATTAATCCTTATGTTTATCCGATTAACAGCTTGCTGGTCTGCATGAATTGTAATGACATCAATCAGCGATAGGAAGATTAAAAAAACTTGGGTAGATAATATTGCAGAGAACGAAGTTATTGATCTTGGCCATTCTTGTTGGGACTTCTTTGAAATCCAACACTAGGGACATGTTCGTTTTCAACATTTTTGTAGGATTTGAATCCTACTTTTATTTTTACAATCCAAACATCATAACATACACGCATTTTTATACAACACTTTATTACTTTTTCTACACACACCAATCCCTTTCAACAACTTCTACACGCATTTTTATACAACTTTAACACCACCTAAATATTCACAAAACCATCAGAATCCTAAAGAAAACATGAACACGAACATGCCCTAGGATGTTTTGACCCCAATACAATAATATTGCCATTGAAATCCAATCAAAGAGCTGCGACATACTAATGCAGTACAACGACATAAGTAACAATAGGAATTCAACTGAATGTAGAAATAACCAACCCAGAAGCAACATTACGACTTAAGAAGACACCATCACTGCACCACATCCAACAAAGTAATAAACTAATTAATGTCATGTTTGCAAACTAAAATTTTATGAACATTTAGGGAATGTCATAAAAATTGAGGTGGATTAGAATTTTACCAGATTTTGAGAGAAAGTAGTGAAAAAGTAACATTTTATGGAAGTCGGTGAAAAAGTGAAAAGAAATTATTTTGAGTGAATTTTTTATGTTTATTGTTAATGGAAAAAGATAATTTGATGGAGAGAGAGATTATTTTGAAGATATTTTATTATTATTTTTTTTAACTAAAATTTTGAGTTAGTTATGTTTGCAAACCAATATTTTGGAATGGAGAAAAATGTTAGCCAAAATTTTGGTCCACCGAAGAGACCTGATCTGGATAACCCTAATTTGTATCAATTTACTTCATGTAGCAGGTTTTCACTTGACACAATTTTAACTTCAGCCCAGAACCAGTTAGTTACCACTATAAACATGCCTTACTTGTCAGGCTTAGCATGCGAAGCATGGATTTTAGTCAATAGCTCCTTCTCTCTAAGCGTTCTTCATGCAACTATGGTCATCAAGAATGGAATTTGTCATCAACCTATGAAAGCCTACTTTTCACCTAAAATTACAAGCTCTCTGGAGAAATTCATGCAGAAGCTAAAGGACCAATATTGAAACCCCCCCCCCCCCCCCCCGGCCGCTTCCAGAAAAACTATTAACAAACTAAACTTTACACGGCCATTCCATGAGTTCACAGCACAACCACCAAAAAAAGGAACTTCCCGAAGTCTATAAACAGAACTGGAGTACCGGGAAATGGATAACATGAATGACAAATCTGTGACATCACTATAATGTAATGAACTCAAAAGATGGAGGATTTCACAATCACTACTCGTCTACACCCTTCTAGCTTAGCCACAAAGCAAAAGCTGGAAATTTTGTACCCGTTGGCAAGTTTTTGCCGGTAATCACACCCCATAGGCGACAGTTTTTACCAATAAAAAAGGAAGCATGTAATATTAATTAAACTTCCTAAAGAACAGGTATTCAGGGGTTTTCGCATATTATGATACAGTTGGAATAGAAGATCGTAACGCCCACAAGTTACTTTCGACAGCAACCAAACTCAGAAAAGATCAACTACTACTAACAAACAAAAGATAAAAAAAAAAAATTAATTGAAGAAAAAAAAAAAAAAAAGGTGAAGAGGAAAGAAAGGCGAATTTTCAAGTTCAACGCCGTGGAAAAGACAGTAAGGTAGAGGCCCTTATCGTCTTTTAAACCACCCTACTCAATAATAAGATACTAGTAAAGAGATGGATGGTAGTCGGACAAGAGCCGAGCAATATCCCCAAATCCATCTAAGAGAATAATCTGGGAGCTGAATGACAATATTACCCCTTAGGCAAATATTAAAGCAACTGTTGAAATATGAAAATTTCAGATCAACAGCTGAAAAAATTGTCTACGGAACATTTCTACAGCCATGAGACTGTGTTTAGTAATTCATCCTTTTCCTCCTCTTTTTCTGCCAATTTTCCTCTCTCTCTCTCTCTCTCTCTACTCACAGCCAGCACAGAGAGCATGACAACGAAATTACCGCACAAAAAATTACGGAAATTGAAAGTTTTCACTGCAAACCAGACAAACAATAAAGATCCTTTTTCCTTCAATTTATCTGCCAGTTTTCCACTCTCTCTTCTATAACGGGTTGTAAACAGAGCATGAGAAGGAAAATATGCATTGAAAAGCAAACAGAAACCACTAACACAAGGAAATTACCACAATATCGCGCGGAATTCACTGTTATAAGTGGAATAGCAGACAAAAAATACAGATCCATCTAAGCTTCAACATCAATCCATTGTTTGATTGCTGAGAAAATAGACTATGAAATTGGAAAATATGAGTCTTTTTGGTTTCTAAGGTGAATGAGGGGACCCGAAAACTGCTGGGGACTTGGAAACATATATTTACTTTAGTTGAGTTGAGATTTTGGCAGCAACCAAAGAAAGCCAAATTTCTGATTAAATTTTCACTTTCAGAAGCTTTTGTATTCCTCCAACTCTGTAACTCCCCACATCAAAAGCAAAGTCGACGTACCTTTGACTCTCAGTTACAAATCTCGACCTCGTCACGTCCCAAAACGAAAGAGTATAAGAAGACGGAGGCGACTAAGTGAAGAAGAAGATGAAGAAGAATAAGCTAAAAACTTCAATGGCAAAGACGTAAAAACAAAGAAACCACTTGAGCGTAGTTTCTCAACCTCTGCATTCTCTCTCTTGTTTTTCTCTCAGAAACTGGTGAAAAAAATCTGGGCTTCAACGGAGGACAGGGAGAGAAAGTAACGGTGGCGAAGAAGAAGAAGAAAATAAGAAGAGGGTGGGTTGGGTAGGGAGCGCCAAGGCAACATCCACGTCACAGTACACGTGTCGTATGGATGACTAGCTGTATACGCACACCGTATATACGGGATTGCTATGGTGGTTGTTGAGCTGGCCCCTCGAGAATCGCGCTGTCCATTTATTTATTCGAATGTCACCATGGCCGCACACGTGCCTATCGAAGACTCGAGCTACGCGTCCTCTGGGGTTCGGGTCCAACCTATTCCACCCGTCATGTGGCTTACGTGGTCCGCCCCCATTAAAAAAAACGATTATTTTGGGTGGAATTAAATTAGATTGAAGGGGTCCTTTGGAATCCACGACAAGCCACTCGACGACCTTAACGGGGTCTTTAAGCCACGCTTAGACCCACGATTGCTTGATATTTTTTGCTCCCTCTCTTTTTGTGGAACAGTTCTTGCTTTCTTTGTAACTTTTTTTCCAGTGACATGGCGGACCAGATTTCACAAATCGACGGTTCACACTTCAGACGATCGAATAATCTTCCGATATATACTCACATATATATTTATTTAGGTGCCAAAGCAAATTCGTTGTCTTTAATTGGACATTTGGATTTGGACCTAAGTAGAAACGCACTTGTTTCGCTATGCTCATTTGTTTGTAGCCTAACAAAATATGAGTCACCAATGAAAAAAAAGTCTCTTTTCGTTTTCTCTATGTTTTGAATATAGACTCTTGATTTGTAATTTTCTTTTTCTACTATATGATAATTTTACTGTACCCGTCCTTCTATATATATATATATATATAATCTATTGCATTCCACGGCTCCTTATCCTCTTCTCAAACAGCTTTTGTTTTTTTTTCTAATTGCAGACATTCCTCGATCACTTTATCCTCTTATTAGCCATTTATTCTGAATTTATTATCTCGTGATGTGAAAATAATTTAGTTAGAAGATTTTATGTTGGCTGGGCCAATTAGCTTTATGATTTTAATACCATTTGACGTTCCAAGTCATGCGATCTTTACACTGAAGCTTTTTTTTATTTTTTCCTTCAACAGGCTAAGAAGTTGTTGTTTAGATGTTTGTAATTATTATCCCTTTAGGAAACTAACACTTTTTCCTTTATTTCCTTCTTCCCACTATTTGATAAACCATCATTTATACGTTTTTTTTTTTAAGTAAACCATCATTTATACGTTTTTTTTTTTTAAAGTAAACCATCATTTACACTTAGCTTTTTAATATGTTAGTCTAGTTAAGCTGTAAGTATCGTTTATAAATTCTTTTTACCAGGAATTTTTTTTCAAAAGGTAAGATTACAGCTAAGTGCTTTAAACTAATACCACATTTTGCAGTGGGGTGACTGAACTACTAATTTGGATAAATAACATTCTAAATTTTTCTTGGAATAGTGAAAATGTGTTACATGACTTCTTCTTCTTTTTTTATCCTTTTTTAATGGTTACTCTTATATGAGGGTGTGCATTATCCAATTAGTGATTGTCATCCCCTAAAAGATAGTTTAATGATTGGAATGACAAATCTCTACTCCTAGAAGATTTAGTGAATGGGTATAAGTTCGAATTATACAGCCCGTAAATAAGTCATTGACTCAAATAATATTTTGTGTTGTGAGTCCGTTTAATTTGTTAGTTTTTGAATATCTGCAAAATTTTGTGTCATATTTAAAATTCAAATTGATTTTGTATTTTTCTTGGATAAATTTTGTTTTAAGTGTTCAAAAGTTTAAGAAGTAATTTCAAAGTTTTAAAAGACAAGGATATCTTTGAAAAGCTAAAACCAAGAGCTTTCAAAATTTCTCTATTTTCAAAAAAATATCAACCGAGAAACTTGATTGAAGAGATTCAATCATGAAGAATTATCTAAATCCAAAAAGTCCAGAGTTTGGCTGCTAGTTCAAAGTATTTCCACTTTATCAACAAAATTTTTGACTCTTGTGTGATTGGTATTTCATTTAATTTTCTTCTTATTTTGTTAATTGAGTTAATATTTATTCAGATGTAAACTCAATAATTTTAAAACTTATTTAAAATTGTTATTATTAATTTCCCTTAATAAGGTCTAAATTAGATTTTTCATATGCTTCTAGCATTTTTGGTTATACTTCCAAGTCAGTGCTTTTCTAGTTTTGTCAGGTCCTTTCAAGCCTGGTTCACAAAGATTAGGTATACAGATTTGTTGTTATAAAAAAATAATAAAAGAAGTGATAGTAGAATATTCTAATTTTAATACTGGGATACTACATGTGATTAATAGATTTAAATATAATGCCAAAAAATTTCATGTGGTATCCACAAATAACTCCATAGACTAACTAATTAGTGTTAGGGGATCCCAAATTATTGTTTTTGCTTTTTCCTCATTTTTGTTTTTCCCCCCTCAATAAGTAATAAGTCAGGCATTAACGTTGAAAACCATGCGATCAGACTAACAATGCAAATACGAAATAAAGGGATTAGCAAAAAAAAGAAAATAAAAAATAAAGGGCCAATGGGAATCTTTAAATTTCAACACAAAAAGTAAAGGAATGGTGGATCTCTTTTCACAAAACTAAATCCATCTTAAAGTCAATTCTAAGAAATCTGATGGAAGGGTAGGTCTCTTTTCATACCTACTCTGACTGTCCACAGCTTCGTTACATATAACTCACCAATTGCATTTGAAAATTAACTAATATCTTCAAGATTGACTGTTGATCTCAGATGTGCCAATCTATTAAGGATTTGTTTTAAGACAATAATGTTTGGATGCCAAAATTTTCTCAATTACCTTTTCACCCATTCTAATATTTTTTTTACAAACTCACTCTAATTACTTTTACACATATCCCAAAAAATCTGCACTGTTTTTAATAACAAAAAATTTCATCAAAAATATTTTTATCTATCCAAAAACAACTTAAATATATAAAATTTTACTCGACTAATCTCTTAGATGTGTATCGTCTCCCTCCCACATAAACTGGTAATATTCATGGATAATGCATTTTGTAGGAGGGCTTTAATTTCCCCATATCATGCATTGGGCAGTAACTCGATGGATATACCTACTTACCAATGAAAATGGTTCGCTGACACATGGTTGACCATGATGATTGTTAAAAGAGGCTTTAGAGTATTGCTTCAGATATTTTGGTTTTGCGAACTCCATTAATTATTAGGGAATGTAGACGTCGAAATTTGGTAGTTGAAGAATTAAAATCAATTACGTTTCTCATTGATAATAAATCAAATTATATTATAAAAACGCATGATAGAACTTAGTTGAATACTTTTTTTAAATATATGTGGTGGAGAAATTTATTTTGATTTCTTCTCATCCTCATCATAACACGGATTAAAAAAAAAAAACATTATTCAAGACACTGTGGACACAGCGTCATTACAGGTTCCAGGCCTTCTCCGCGAAGTCGATGCCTATATTTTGTTGAGGTTGGAATTTAGGTGTAACTTGCAACGATAAATGCACTGGCGTAAATCCAGGCATGGTGGAGGCTGACTTTAATGCTGGTTACGACTTTTTGTTCACCAACTTGTCAGTGGCGTCAATTTTGCACAAGTTACGTCCAAGTTATATCATCAATCCAAACATGTTAAGAGTTTTCTCGAGAAAATTTTGATAAGAGTTATCTCATAGGTTTCCCATAATACTTTTGAAAAAAATATATGATATTAGTTATTTATTTGTGAAACTTTACTTTACGTTCAAACGATGATATCAATACTATTTTCGGCTTCAAACTTTTCAATTTCATCATATTTTTAAATTATCAAAATTTATCATTGTGTGTCCTTGAAAAGATCTAGATTGCTGTCACTTAGGCATGTCTTGAACAAAATTTATAAAACTAACATTTAAAATTTTAAAAAAATTATACGCAAACATCAATATCTTTACACAAACTTTAACAATTTTTCACACAAATTCTAATAATTTTTTAAAAAAATTTTAACAAATATTATTTCTCCATACTTTTATATTTAACTCTAATTTTTTTTTTATTAAACAATTACATCAAATCATTTATTTCTACACCTTTTTACAAACTTCAATAAAAATTAAATATCTTTAAAACTTTTTAACAACTTTTACACAAAAATTTATAAAATTTCGATTTACATAAATATTCGCAATTCTATCAAACATTTTAAAAATTTTACAATTTTTTACAAAACTAACATCCCTAGTCCTTTTTTTTTTCTTTCTCTCAGCCGTACAATTTTATTAAAATCTGCACGTCAATGAATTTGGATATATCAATGATACAATAAAACAAAATTTAGAACTAAGATGACATTAACGCAATAATTTAAGAGTGCAAAATTATTATTATTTATTTTGTATTATTATTATAATTAGTGACTTTATTTTGCGTCCCCAAATTAAGATGACAAAGCCATTTTTGATCTAAAATATCAACTTCTTCACATTATATAAAACTATTAAGATTCATAATATGTGTCATTTTAATCAAATTGTATTGTTGTTACGAGAGAAAATTGGACTGTGTGACCGGTGGCGGAACTAGGATTCTAATCAAAGGGGGTCGAACTCTTAAAGAAAAATGACAAAAACAATTTTTTTTACTAAGTAATGCAAAAAAATTATTTTAGAGTTAAAATATCAAAAATTAAGGACTAAAAACACTAAAAATATTGAAATATACGTACCATACTATTTGTTGATATTGAGAGGTAACAATTGGATCCTACAGGAATGCATATTCTGAAAACGATATAAAATAGCTTCTTTCTCAATAGTTTTAAAAATTTCTCTCTCGATATAAACCACCAAATTATCATTAATCTTCTATCTTATTACGCAACTCAATCTTGATAAACTTCATTGCAGAGAACACTCTCTCAACAGTTGCAGTCGCAACTGGTAAGACCAATGCCAACTCAATTAACTGATAAACCAGTATAACACTCCAAAATTTCTTTTGCCCCTTTATAGCACAGATATTGTTGATGCTTGTCTATCTCCTAGCTTACAAGTCTTTTAACAGTTATATTGTCTATTGTAGCAAAACTTTTAGGGAAACATGATATTGTATTATGTGCGATTTCTAAATTATTATATTATCCTGTTTCGAAGGGGTAACACTGATTTGCAACATTGGGAAGACGGTGGTAAGATCTTTTAGCAACAATAGCACAAGAACATGGTGGAGACATTTGTGCCCTTGCGTCAGTTTTAAGAACATGATGTTTAAATGGACTTTGCTCTGAGATGGAAAAGCTACTAATAGACAATCTAGATGAGAACTTGTTTTTGGGCTCAAACACCCCCATCATTTAGAAGAAGAACAACCCTTAGAATTTTATGCTTAGATTTGCTATATTTTTCTCTTTGTTTTTGATATTTAAATTCAAGTGTGACCCACACGAGTATGCAATTCAAGTATTAACATGAAGACAAAGATGTTTATTTTTGGATATTTTCAGCCTTCCCTCTCGTATAAAATCTGTGGGCATATCAGGCCTATTTTAGTTTTACATGATACATCTTGTCCGATTCTTGTCCAGGCTGATGCACTGATGCTTGCTGACAATGACATTTGTTGCATTGATGAATTTGACAAGATGAACGTCAGAGATCAGATACTTCACATTTTGGTTTGCTTATATTCACATATGATATTATGCAAAGAGTAATATTGGCATATTTTATTTTTTAATGGACTGGAAGGTAGCAATTCATGAGGCCATGGAACAACAAACAATAAGTATTACAAAAGCTAGGCTGGTGTGGATAGTTGGGGGGCGCGCTGGGCTTAGTAGACCTTAACAATAAAAAAAATAAAAAAAAAATTTGAGAGATTTTTCAAGCAATGGGGGGCAGCTGCCCCCCATTGTCCCCGTGTGGTTCTGCCCTTGTGTGTGACACAATCTTGAAATTAGGATTCTATTAAAGGGTGTAAATTGGTGAATTGAAATAATTTGAAGACTTATTTGTGATAAAATTGATAGTTTTAATTCTAAGAGGACATTTTTCTTTACATGGTAGAGTTATTGTAATTAGTGATTCTAATTGCACATGCCAAATGAGTAAGGAAGTTTTTATTTTTTCCGAAACACGACAAGTAGTTCCTTGCGTGATGACTTTTCAGTCGTTCATACGTTAACTAAACGGTTTCATAAAGCACCGAAAAAAAAACAGAATGGAATCTTTAGTTGAAGGGCATAAAAGACAGGCTGGGTCTTGTCCAATCTGATTTTTCTATTGCGGCCGGACATAGTGCTACGTGGATTCAACTAGGCTGACAAAGACTTGTTGTCACAGATGCAAGAAGATGAGTCTAGGTGCCAAGAAAAAAAAGAAGAAGAGTCTAGGCTCTAGCCATTGTTATGGGCTTTTCTAGAAAAAAGGATCCACGCCTGACGCCTGAGTGCACGACTTTCTAAAATTTAAAAGAACTTTTAGAGCTTCTTTAATGTTTAAATATTTTGTAATTTATAAAAATTATTAATTTATATTTGATTATATTTTTATTTTAAAAATGATATCACATAACTTATTTTTCGGTAATCTTTTAATATGAAAAATGTAATTTCTTCTTTAGAATTTTCTGTTTTCTTAAATTAATAGAATCCCCCAATTTGACTGCATGAATCCTCGTGCAGCTAAGAACCAGCCATTTTATTAATTTACTCAACAGCGTGGACATTTGACCTTTAGATTATATGAATCTTATAATGTGGTTTACCTTTCTTTAAATTATTAATAATATTCAGATAAAAATTTTAAGAAAATTATAATACATTCAACATAACAACAATTAAAAGAGATAAGGTCTCAAATCGTGACCCTTATAGAATCCTCACTCTAGTATAGATATTTCAAATCGTGTACTAATTGCCTATATTTTTACGAGTTCTTTTCTTAGCCTGAAAACAATGGGCGGTTGCAATTTTCAAGCAGAAAATAATGAGGCAATATAAAAAAGGTAAAGGGCACACGAAGTATTTTCACAGGCACCTCGCTTTACTCCCTGTCTGACGCACCTTGTTTTGACTCGAATACCACACGATCTCCAATCCTGACCGTTTGTTTCCGATGCGGAATCTCAGAAAAACTTTACCACGTCATCTCGCAGACGGCCCACGTGTAGCCACAGACCTCAGTGGCCAATTACCACCAAAAGAAGATATAGAATTTCGCGGATTAAGCTGTGGACCCCGTCTTTGACTTCAACGTGGCTCTGCGGCCATAATTGTTGTAATCGACGGAGAGGAATGAGCCACGCACCTTGGAATGAGGGAGCATTTTCTGCCAACGAGGCCTGCCTCGGCACCAAAGGGGCATCAAAACAAGTAGAAATTGGCCATGGTCCCCACCAGCTTTCGTGTTTGTCGGTGTCGCGTGGTCCGGACACTGACGTGTCCCACGATGGTGGACTCAGAACAATGTGGGCCCCTCGGACAAGCAGAGATTGCGTAGCCAGCTCATATAACGTCCCCGAGACTCTCTGGAGATCTTAAAAATGGCCCACGTTTCACTAACGAATCTCCACGTGGGACGTATCCACGTGGTGTCTCATTACTCAAAGCTCTCGTCATATTGCCCGTCTCAATAAAAAAACTACGGAAAATGATCCTCCAACGTTACTTGTGTACTTTATCGTATTTTCGTGCTCGACGTGGAATAATTAGTCAGTTATTTTGATAAATATTTAGTCCATCATTATTATAACAATCTCAATGTTCGGCTTATAGAATTTCCTTAAGGACTCGCTGGCGGGTTCGGCTAGGGGGGGGATAGCCACAGGTTTAAGAGTTACCTGAGGCAATATAAAAAAGGTAAAGGGCACACGAAGTATTTTCACAGGCACCTCGCTTTCCGACGCGGAGAGCACTCCCTGTCTGACGCACCTTGTTTTGACTCGAATACCACACGATCTCCAATCCTGACCGTTTGTTTCCGATGCGGAATCTCAGAAAAACTTTACCACGTCATCTCGCAGACGGCCCACGTGTAGCCACAGACCTCAGTGGCCAATTACCACCAAAAGAAGATATAGAATTTCGCGGATTAAGCTGTGGACCCCGTCTTTGACTTCAACGTGGCTCTGCGGCCATAATTGTTGTAATCGACGGAGAGGAATGAGCCACGCACCTTGGAATGAGGGAGCATTTTCTGCCAACGAGGCCTGCCTCGGCACCAAAGGGGCATCAAAACAAGTAGAAATTGGCCATGGTCCCCACCAGCTTTCGTGTTTGTCGGTGTCGCGTGGTCCGGACACTGACGTGTCCCACGATGGTGGACTCAGAACAATGTGGGCCCCTCGGACAAGCAGAGATTGCGTAGCCAGCTCATATATCACGTCCCCGAGACTCTCTGGAGATCTTAAAAATGGCCCACGTTTCACTAACGAATCTCCACGTGGGACGTATCCACGTGGTGTCTCATTACTCAAAGCTCTCGTCATATTGCCCGTCTCAATAAAAAAACTACGGAAAATGATCCTCCAACGTTACTTGTGTACTTTATCGTATTTTCGTGCTCGACGTGGAATAATTAGTCAGTTATTTTGATAAATATTTAGTCCATCAATTATTCGCCCAATACAATAGCTTGCGCAAGCAAAAACCATGTCGATCCGAAAATAGAATAAAAATAAACTAGAGACGCGCAACTCAATGTGGACGTGGCCGGCTTATTTAAGGATAAAATATTTTAAATGAAATATGTGAGTAAGATCCACAGCTAAATTGATATTGAGTTGAGGATTGATTTAGGTATGGTCGAGCAGTAGAATTTTTTACTGGATCGTTCGAACTCAATGCAAGGATTACGTGTAATAAATTTATTTTATTATATAAAAAAATAGAACCGTACTATGTTTGGTTCTTGCCCTTCCATCTTTTCAATTCTGTCAACTTTAAGCATTTATTACCGTAAAATAAAGTAACTATAAATAATACCAAACTGTTTTTAATATTCCGTTTAAGCCATATAACTTAATTTTAAGATTTTGGTGATTAATCAATTAAAAATATCAAAGTATACATAAAAGACTCACACGCGCAAGTAAATAAAAAATAGAGAAAAATACATTTTTTACCTACAAACTATAAGGAAAGTGACACATTGCACCCAAAACTACTATATTTAAGACATTTCACCCTTAAACTACCAATGTTAAACACTTTGCACCCTGAACTACCCACTTTGACACTTAACACCTCCAACTATTAATATTAAACAATTTGCACCATCTATTTGACAATAATGCCCTTGAGAAATGAATAAATTGACAACAATATCTTCAATATATGCAAAATGAGTCAAGGGCATTATTATCATTTTAGTCAAAAAATTTGATAAAGGGTGCAAAGCGTTAAAAATTGATAGTTAGATGGTGCAATGTATCAAAATTGATAGTTTAGAGTGTAAAGTACAAAATCTATAATAGTTCGTAAGTGAAAAGTGTATTTTTTCCTAAAAAATATTATTCTTATTAATTAGACACAATATCACAAGACTATAAATAAAGACTATTATTTGTAACTTTTAAAAATAAAATTTTTGTACAGGACTTCAAATACAAAATGCTTTTTAAGGTAGTCGTATTTTTGCTTTTTAAATTTTTACATGTGTAAAGAAAAATCGACTTGTACGCAGTTAATTTTGTAAGAAAGAAAGAAAAATAAAAATGGAAATAAAATTGAAAGTCGTCCAAAATCAAGTACTTGGACATGGAAAGCAAGCAAGCTCGTGAGTCGTGACAGGGCCGACTGGTGGGTGTGACGCCAGCGTCAGAAAGGCCGCGTCGGAGAGAACTTTGAGCCGTTGATTAGTTGGCAGAACGAACGGCGATGCGCGTTCTGCGGTAGAACGAGATAGGGACATGCAACTGGAGGGGTCTGACGTGGTGACCTCCTTTTAATGGTGGGGGTTAATCCAGGACGAGGCATCGTTACCGACAACGTGACGTGTCTTGCAGGCACATGGGTTTTACGCAACGAATGTGGGGACCAGTTGACGTGGACCTGAAGCAAATTCGAGATCGGATCTGATTTTCTTTCAAACTCTTTTTTTTTTTTTGGGCTTCTTTAACCCCTCGGCCTGGCCTGTAGTCAAAATTTATGCTCTCCTCCACTACCCGAAACAACCAGTGAATTGCTTCCAAATAACGAACATGCCCCTCCCGCCGCTTATTTTGAAACATTGATCCAACGGCCTCCCTTGTTCACATTGAGCTATTACCCATTTACCCTCGATTGAGACACAAAAAATCTTCCAGGCCTCCAATTACGGGCCCAGATAAGAGATTTCTTTTGATCCTTTTGTTGCATCAAACAGCTGAATTTTCGTCAAAAGATAAGGTCTTAACTATGTGCCGAAGAAAAAGAAAAAAAGGTAGAAATTGTGTTTCCAGCTACGGTGTCCATCATTTTAGGATCTTATCAATACTCCACCTAACTTAACTTGGCTGCCATGAAGCTTAGGCCAGTTTCTGTGGGCTCTATTTGTTTGCTCGATCAAAAGGGCGTATTCAAATATGTTAAGACCTCTCATTTACATTGAATGGTCAGTTCTTGGAAGTCAAAATCCATGTGAAACACATAAGCATGCTTTGGAAGACTCTGTGGAAAACTTTTGCCCAACTATCAACTTCTGCAGAAACTCATCTCGTGAGGACTCTGCATTCCTTGTTTGTCTTGCAGAATTTGAAACCCATATAGTACGTCAAAAAAAAAACAAAAAAAACCTCTTTTTCTCTCTTGTCAGTGTACGCTTCCTGCATGCAGATTAATTGCTATAATAAACATTCATCGAATCTTGCAGCGGGCGGTATCAAGAGGTGTCTTTTGCTTCGTACCCTAATCTTAATAAAAAGGAGATGTTGAATAATAAACTTAATTTAATGCATTGAAAAGTTGCGTCTTTTGAAAAATTCATGTATTTAAAATTAATGCTAGGTGTAACCATGAGCCTATAAATACCCATATATGCACAATTTATGCATTTAGAATTAATGCTAGGTGAAACCATGAGCCTATAAATACCCATATATGCATTGACACAAGGCAAACCAAAAATTTCATTTCTTTTTCTTCAACAGGAGACAACTCTTTTAAATGGGTACCAGCACGTCTATAAATATGTGTGTTTTTTTAACTTTTGCCATCCAAAAATATTCTGACATCCTCCCATGAGATTAATGCTCTCACAGGAGATCTCGCCTAATTATTGAGTTTGAGATTACGATCATTTTCTAATAAAGATAACCCTTCATCTGAGTCATCAGACCATCCAGCTTAGCGAAAGTGAAGAATATTATAATTGATTTATATAACAGTTTAACTGAAGTTAGTTTTGGTTGTTAGTCGAGAGGATCTGTGTATATATACTCATAAGAGTATTCTGTACAATGAACGTATTCATATTCTTCAATACACAACTCAACAACTTCAAATTTATCTGTATTCTTCTCTACGTTTTTCGGTCTTTTCTTTTATCAGCTAAACTCTGTTTCACTTGCATGGTATTAGAGCATATTGAGATTGCTTCAGCGATTTCATAAGATTACTCCAGCGATTTCATGGCTTCCACAAGTGGTTCTAATCTCAGAGTAATAGATGATCCATCTAATCCATATTTTCTCCACAATGGAGATAGTCCAGGAAGATGCTGGTTTCACAGCAACTTACTAGCGACAATTATCAAACATGGAGTCGTGCTATGGCTATGGCCTTGAGTGGGAAGAATAAGCTTGGTTTTGCCAACGGTTCCATGGTAAAACCTGATACTTCCAACTCAATGCATATGCAGTGTGGATTAGATGCAATAACATGGTCTTATCTTGGTTACTAAACTATATCAAAAGATTGACACCTAATGTCATATACATTGAAAGAACAAGAGAAATGTGGCTTGATCTTAAGGATCGTTTTTCTCAGTCAGATGGACCTTGAATTTTTCAAATACAACAGTCATTTTTGAGTTGTCACAAAATGAAATGACCGTGAGTGCATATTATACTAAGTTGAAGGGACTTTGTGATGAACTTATGAATTTTTGTCCTCTCCCTCCTTGTAACTGTGGAGCACTGCGGACTCTTGCTGAATATCAGCATTAAGAATATGTTCTAAAATTGCTCATGGGACTCAATGAGAATTTTTCACATGTTAGAGGACAGATTCGTCTGTTAACTCCACTGCCTTTGATTAGTAGAGTATTCTCTCTTGTAGACAAAAAGAAGTTACTTCAATCAAAACTTCATTAGTTGAATCTGCTGCATTAATTGCTAAGAATACTGCTGTTTAGAATTTCACACGTTCTTTCAACAAAAACTTCACAAGTCAGAAGAAAGATCGACCTGTTTGTAGCCATTGTGGTCTCACAGGGCATACAGTCGACAAATGCTACAAAATCCATAGTTATCCACTTGGATATAAAACTTTTAGATCCAAAAATTCATTTGTTGATAATCATACTTCTGCATCTCAGGAAAATATTAATGAAATTCCACAGTTATCCATCACACAAAAGCAATGTCAGTAGCTTTTGAACTTGCTAAAACCATCCTCTGATTTTCTTGCCAACGAAGCTCCTGCAGGTATTGCTTTGATTGCATCTCTTCAACAAACACCTCTTTGTCACATGTCAGGTATATCTCTTTCCAATAAACCTTGCACTTGGATCATCCATACAAGTGTAACTCATCATATGGTCACCTCTATTTCATCTTTATCCAATATTACATCTACAGTTTCTGATACTAGAAAATTATCAAATGGATCTATTGCTCTAGCTGCACATATTGGCACAATTTTTATTTCAAAAACTCTTATCTTACATAATGTGCTGTGTGTACCTTCCTTCTCTTTTAATCTCTTATCTGCCAGAAAATTAGCTTTAACCCTTAACTGCTGCCTAATCTTTCTGTCAAAATATGGTTTCATTTAGGACCTGAGTTCATGGACGACGATTGGAGTGGGTAAAGCACATAATGTTCTATATTACCTGATGCCGAATCCTTCCAAGTCTGCGGCATCTTAGTTCTCACGTCATCTTCTGTTTGTTTATCTGTTTCAATAATTCCAGCTCATGTCTAGCATTGTCGATTAGGCCATATTTCCTTCTCTAGAATACAACTCATTAACAAATCTGTACCTGAAATAAAACCATCCACATATCAACATTGTGATGTTTATCCATTGGCTAAGATTATCATTTCCAATTAGTCACAATAAATTTGCTTCCATTTTTGATCCTATCAAATGTGACATATGGGGACGGCCATTCTCGATTTCTAATCTTGATAGTTCTCGTTAGTTTTTGACAGTAGTGGATGACTTCTCCTGATCTACTTGGGTTTTTTGATGGCTTCTTAAGTCTCAAACTCAGTCTCTTATTCAATCGTTTTTCCATCTCATTGAATTTCAATTTAAACTCAAAATCAAGGCAATTCGAACTAATAATGGTTCTGAATTCTCAATGAAAGATTTTTTTCCTCTCCAAAGGTGTTATACATCAGCGAAGCTGCGTTGACACGCCACAACAGAATGGCGTTGTCGAATGTAAGCATCGTCATATTCTCAAGATAGCTAGAACTTTTAGATTTCAAGCTCACTTACCTATTCAATTTGGGGTGATTGTATTCTTACTTTCGTATATCTCATCAATAGTATTCCTTCTCCAAATCTTGATGGCAAATCACTATATGAATTGTTGTTTTCTTCTCCACCTTCGTACTCACATTTATGAATTTTCGGTTGCCTTTGTTATGTATCAACTTTGAAAAGAGATCGACACAAATTTGATACTCAGGCACGAAAATGTACCTTTTTAGGATATTCTTATGGCATAAAAGGATATAAACTATTTGATCTTAATTCTCATACTATTTTTGTCTCACAGGATGCTATTTTTCATGAACATATATTTTCTTACTAGCATACCATTCCCTCCACCTCATCATCTCCAAATTTTGTTGTTCTTCCTTATCCTATTCCTAATTTAGATTCCATGGTTATGCGTACATCTTCATCTCCAGATTTCGATAATTCTTCATTACTTATCACTATTTCACCTCCTCATCCACATCCTTCTCGAAGGTCTACCAGGACTCGGCGTGCACCAACATATCTTCAAGACTATTTTTGTCAGCTTGCTTCACTATCCTCCAGATCTGTCGATTCCATCAACTCTACTCAAATGGTAGCTGGTAAACCACACAATATTTCTCCCTATCTTGGCTGTGTCAAACTGTCTCTAGCTTATCGTGTTTTATACTTTATCCATGTCTACACCTATCAAACCCAAATTCTTTCACCAAGCTGTTAAATCTCCTTTTTGGTGCCAAGCTATAGCATTTGAAATTGAGGCTCTTGAAATTAACAATACTTGGACTTCTATTACCTTACCTCCGGGAAAGGAAGCTATTGGTTGCAAATAGATATATGAGGAAGTATACATGCAAATTCCTCTGAGTTTTGATAAGCAGAGGGAGTCTTTGGTTTGTCGATTCAACAAGGCCCTTTATTGTCTCAAACAGGACTCTTGACAGTGGTTTTCTAAACTGTCCAGCTCTCTTATCAATCATGGCTTTCATCAATCGACTTTTGATTATATTATGTTTACTCGAAAACAAGATTTCATGTTCATGGTCTTACTTTTTTATGTAGTTGATATCATTGTTGCATGTAATGAGTTGTAGCCTATTGTCGATTTGAAAGCATTTCTTCATGTTCAGTTCAAGATCAAGGATCTTGGTCTTTTGAAATATTTTCTTGGTCTTGAATTGTCTCATTCTCAGCAAGGTGTATCACTTTGTCAACACAAATATACATTGGATATTCTGTCCAATAGTGATCTTGCTGGTGCCAACCCTCTCACTATTTCACTTGAGCGGAATGTTAAGCTTGACAATTCTACTGGTCCACTTCTTGAAGATTTCAGTACTTATCACAGGCTTTTAGGTCGTTTGTTATATCTAACGAATACAAGGTCTGATAATTTCTTATTCTGTTCAGGTTCTTAGTCAATTTTTGGCCAGCCCACGACAACCTCATTTCAATGTCTTGCATCGAGTTCTTCGATATTTCGAAGCCACACCAGGACAAAGGTTATTTTTATCTTCATCAGCAACTCTTCATCTCAAAGCATTTTGTGATTGTGACTGTGCTAATTGCCTTGATTCAAGAAGATCTACTACTAGCTTTTATGTGTTCCTTGATGAATCTTTAATCTCACGGAAATCCAAAAAGAAAACTATAGTTTCTAAGTCCTCTGCAGAAGCCGAATATAGAGCTATGGCTTCCACAACTTAACTTGCTTGGTTGCTCTCATTGCTTTGAGATTTATCTATTTCTCATCTTAAACCGGCTTTTTTATTCTGTGATAACACTGCTGCTCTTCATATAGCAGAGAATCCAGTCTTCCATGAGCGTAAGAAACACATAGAGATAAGACTATCATATTGTGTGAGAAATTTTAAGCAGGTTTGCTCAGACCTCTTAATGTTCTAACAACCAGCTAGCTGATATTTTTACAAATGATATTCCTTCTCAATTCCACTATCTTCTTTCCAAGCTTCATGTTTCAAATATTCACACTCCATCTTGAGGGAGTAATAAAGATGACTCTTCATCAGAGTCATCAGACCATCCAACTCCATGGAAGTGAAGAATATTGTAACTGATTTATATAAGAGTTCAACTGAAGTTAGTTTTGTAAGTTACTATGATCTATAAACTAGATAGGATTTTCAACTATCATGACTTTCACATATATCAATAACCATAATGAGGAATTAATTATTTATGAGACGACACACAAGAATCCATGTGATGAGACCTTTTCTGCTTGCCTTTCTCCTTCTATTTATCTCTGTTGTTTTAACCTATAAAAAAATAGTATAGGAACTGTTTCTCTCACTTCACCCTTGTAATTTTTATCGACAGAAATGAATGGGAATCCTGACAGTTATATAGGATAGAGAGAGGACATTTTTCCCATGTTAAAAAATAACGCACCACTCTCCATCAGAGTGGGCAAATGGAAAACAACTTCTCCTATAAAATCTCACTAAGTGAATATGCGTTAACTTTCTAGAGTCATCACCTCATTTATTCAATATTAAAAAATGTCTAATATTGTCTTTTTAAAATAGGTCACATGGGACATTAAATCCAACATTCTCCCACTTGGCCTATGTTACAATGATGACTACTTGAATTTATAAGGTAAATATAATACGCGCATAATATCAGCTTATCTGCACCTTAGTGTGATTACGTTAATATCATAGTTAAATAATTTACTAACAAGAGTCATGACGGTAAACATAATTAAAGTGACATCTCCCTTTCTATGTATTACAATACTAGTAAATCACTTAATTATGATCCATAATGAGAAGTATCAATGAAGTCCCTATAATGTCTTTGTCAAAAGACCGTTCTTTTTATCAACAATCCATCTCCATAATTACGTAATTGATGGTAAACAAGAAACAAAAACACAGTTAATGAGATCTCTAGAATTGTCTTAGAGTGAAAAAAAATATAAAGATCCAAAACATACCTCAGGGTTCGTACCCAAGACCCATACGATCAACGTATTCTTAAAAGTCTTTGGTGATAACCCTTTAGTTAAAGGATCTACAATCATGAGCTTAGTCTTAATATGCTCTATTGATACTCTTTGTTTTTAAACTTCCTCCTTAACGGCTAAATAATTGAGCTCTATGTGCTTAGCGCCTTTAGAATATTTGTCATTCTTGGAGAAACTGACTGCTATTGAATTATCATAATACAGCCTCGACAGACTGGTAATACTATCAACAATTCCAAGTCCTGAGATAAAATTCCGTAGCCACAAAACATGAACTGTGATCTCGAAGCATGCCACAAATTCAGCTTCCATAGTAGATGCTTCTATGACAGTCTGTTTGACGCTTTTCCATGATATTGCTCAACCAGCTAATAGAAACACATGACCAAGAGTTGACTTTCGACTGTCAACACAACCAGCGAAATCCGAGTCGTAGTAGTCAATCACCTCTAACTGGTCACACCTTCTATACATGAGCATGTAGTGTCTTGTTCCTTTCAGGTATCTTAACATTTTCTTTGCAGCTTTCCAATGCTCCATTTCGGGATTACTTTGGTATCTCCTGAGCATACCAATTGCAAAACTAATTTCTGATATCGTACAAGTCTGTGCATATATTAAGCTTCCAATAACATATGCATAAGGAATAGTTTCCATTTTATTTTTTTCCAAAGCATTATGTGGACAATTCTTTGCACTTAATTTGTCTTGTTTATTGAAAGAAGGAGTGGCCGCACAATCAACCATATAAAATCTTTCAAGAACTTTATCAATATATCCTTTATGAGACAATCTTAACATTTCACATGATCTATCATGAAATATTTCAATTCCTATCACATAGGTTGCCTTACCCATATCTTTCATTTTAAAGTTCATTAAAAGAAATTTCTTGGTCTCATGTAGTAAACCAAGATCACTAATAGCAAGCAATATATTGTCAACATACAAAATCAGGAAAATAAACTTGCTCCCACAGAACTTGAGATATATACACCGATCAACGGTGTTTTCCTTAAATCCAAAGGACGTGATGGTATCATTGAATTTAAGATACCATTGTCTAGAAGCTTGTTTAAGTCTGTAAATTGACTTATTTAATTTGCATACTATGTGCTCCTTTCCTTTAATCAAGAAACCTTCTGATTGATCCATGTAGATATCTTCATCTAAATTCCCATTTAGTAAAGCAATTTTCATGTCCATTTGATGTAATTCTAAATCAAAATGAGCCACCAGAGCCATTATGATCCTAAGAGAGTCATTTTTCGATACAGGAAAGAACGTCTCTACGTAATCAACACCTCATTTTTGAGTGAAACCTTTCACATCAAATCTAATCGTTCGATATTGCCATTACAGTCACGTTTGGTCTTAAAGACCCATTTACACCCGACTGTCGTAAAACCTTCAGGCAATTCAACGACGTCCCCAACTTCATTTTGTTCCATTGATTTCAACTCATCATTTATAGCATTGATCCATTTTTCAAAATCACTACTTTTAATGGATTGTGAAAACGAAACTGGATCTTTACTTGTCCCTAAATCATAATTAAATTTTTGCAGATATACTAAATAATTATCTAAAATAGCTAATCTCTTTTCTTTTTGAGATCTCCTTAATACTATTTCTTGTGATTGTTTTGCAATCGGTTAATTAGTGATGATCTCATTATGGAGTGATTGATCACCATATTGTTGTTCTATGTTGTCATGCTGTACTACAACTGATGAACTAACAACATCCGTTGAAGTTACGGGTATTGGGACAAGCACTCAAATTTTTTGGATGACCACTTTACACGATACATCACTCCCACTAATTTCACCATTTCAAGAAATCTTGCATTTTGCATTTTCGGTTTCAACAATCTTCATACTATGGTTGAGACAGTAAAACCTATACCCTTTGGACTTCTCTGGGTATCCAATAAAATTTCCACTCACAGTTCTAGAATCTTTTTTTTTTTTTTTCATGTGGATTGTAGATTCTAGCCTTTGCTGGACAATCCCAAATGTGAAGGTGTCTCAAGCTCGGTTTCCTTCCTGTCCACAATTCAAAAGGAGTTCTTTGAACTGCCTTATTAGGAACCCGATTAATCAAATAAACGACGATCTTAAAAGCCTCAATCCACAATGAAATGGGTATTGAGGAGTTACTCAACATACTCCTAACTATTTCTATAAGAGTACGATTACGTCTTTCAGCTACACCATTCCGTTGAGAAATATCAGATATTGTGTATTGTGTGCAAATACCATGCTCTTTTTAGAATTCAACAAACGGTCCTGGACATTGTCTTATTCCATCATACCTTCCATAATACTCACCACCTTTAACTGATCGCATGAATTTTCACCTTTCTATCTAATTGTCGCTCAACTTTAGCAATATATGTATTTACAACATTTAATGCTTGAGACTTTTCGTGCAAAAAATAAACATAACAGTAATGTGAAAAGTCATCAATAAAGGTTATATAATACTTTTTTTCCACCAAAAGATGGTGAGTCAAAGGGTCCACAAATATAAGTATGGACAATCTCCAAAAGCTCTTCACTTCTTGTGGACCTTTCTTTGTATGTTTGGTTTGCTTTCCTTTAATGCAATCTACACATACATCAAAATCTGTAAAATCAAGATTCATAAGAATCTCATTTTTTTTTTATCAATCTTTTCATTTTTTCTTTGGATATATGATCCAGTCGTTTATGCCACAAGATAGAAGAACTCTCATTAACTCGGGTGCGTTTAGTTCAAACATTATGATGCAGGGTCAAAAGAGTTTGAGCAAATTTTTTGTTGAGATTAAAACTATATAATCCTTCATATAAAATACCAGAACCAACAAATGAGTCATTCATAAAAAAAGGGAAACCTTTGTCTTTAAAAACAAAGGAATAGCCTTCAAAATCAAGTATCGATAGAAATTAAATTTCTAGAAATAGTAGGAACATAAAGAGTCAAATAGGTCCAAATAAAGGCTTGAGTCTAAAAACAAACGTAAATTCCAACACCAACAACAGGTACTTGAATTCCATTTCCCAAGACTATGAAATGCTCATTTTCTTTTATGTTCTGGATTGAAAGGTATCCTTACATCGAATTCGAAACATGAATAATAGAACTAGAGTCAATCCACCAAGTATTTGAAGGAACTTGAGTCATATTTGATTAGAAATATACATAAACTAGAAGCTCACCTTTATTCTCAAACCAAGCTTTACGTTTTAGGCAATCTTTCTTTAAATGCCCAGAGCCATGACAAAAATAACACTTTGGTTCACTTTGTTCCATCTTGCGAGCCTCAATATCATGAGAAGGCCCCGTAACGTTTAATGGATCTTTCTTGAAATTTTTATTCGATTTCTTTCCTTTCTTTCCAACCCCATGACTCATAACATTGGCTGAATGATAACTTTGTTGCTTAAGCCTTACTTCTTCTTGAACAACTATACTCGCCAATTCATTCATATTTCATATTTCATTTTTCCTTGATATTGTTATTGTGAATTTGAAATGGCCCATACTGAGTAGGCAAGAAATTCAGAATAAACTAAATAAGAAAACTTTCATCATAGTCATTTCAAGGACATGCTTGTGCATTCCACCGTTACCATCAATTTCATGGTGGTAAGTTCAGTTATTATTCTCCCTCAAAGGGACTTGTCTGCTGAATGGAAACGATCTTCCACGGTCTTGAAATATTCCTTAGCATTATCAATTTGAGGAAGTGATGACTTAATATTATTCGCAATACACATTCGCATAAATATAATGCTCAATATGTTTGATCTTTCCCATGAATTAAACAAAGCCAGCTGCTCTGCAATGCTTGTTTCAGTAATAACAGTCAGTTTCTCAGTTCGCAGTGCTAAGTCAAGATCTAGAACACCAAGATAAAACTGATTATGTTCTTTCCAATCAGAGAAATTAGATCCATTAAAGATCGGAACAGATGAGGCAAGCGAATGAAGCGAAACTGAAAGTGACACTGGAATACAAATTACAATATTAGTGCTTTGAGAAAAACTTTTCATTAGTACTATTGTGTTCAATCTTTTGATTAACTAATGCAATATACTAACATGTAAATTTAATGGTGGTTCCAACTCACGTGGGCATAATTGATAATACTTCAAAGTCCAATTGTTTTGTTACCTTCGGGCATCCATTTCTATATCACTACTAATTTATCAGATATCCTATTTATTTAAAAATTACTTGAAAGTTGGTGCACCTCTGAGTTAAACAGTAATAATCAAATAATCATTTCATAATTTTTTTAAAGTCATAATTCAATTAAATATTTGATACTTTCTTGCAAGCTTACTTTGGTGATGATAAGCTAACCATAATATAAATATTGTTTGATGAAACAACTCAGCAAAATAAAATTTAGTCCACGTTGAAACCAGATAAACATATAAATCTATCAGAATATGCAACAATATTTCATGTCATTTAGAAACCAATGAAAATTTAGTTTGACCCATATCATTAATAACATGTCAATTAACAATAAATGGTATGTGGCAACAAATTTTTTTTTTTTATATTAATAGGTGTCATAATAGCTCATTCATTCGGTCGCTTATGCGTGTTCAAAAATTGTGACTCATAAAGGCCAAAACCAAAATTGTGATCCCACTACGTACATTCCCGAAGTTGTAGTTTGGAAACACCACCAAATAAGGTTTGGATTTCAAAACCAACGTTACATAATTTTACACAGATCACTAATGGAGTTCAAACAAAATAGTACGATTTGGTAAATAGATTTTTTAAAACCAAAAATATATATCTCAAACCCTACATGATGTGCGCTAGTTTAATGGAAGAAAACCAAAAAATCCATAAAAAAATAGTTTCAGGTTTGTTACACTTTTTAACAAACAATCATTCAAACGTTAACAAATCATCATTCAAATGACATATATCTCTGTCACGGAGAAAACTAAGATATTTTAAACAAAAATCCCATGAATATCGATAATAAACACGTGAATACAACACCATTCGCACTGTAGAATTTCAATTGAAACAAAATATCTCATTAAAGTTTCAAGCAAAAATTCTTGTCACAGTCAACATTGATTATCGATAATAACAATAGAGATAATAAAACAAAATTGACTATAATGTAAGATTCATAGCTGAATTCTAGATCGTTGAAATCTAGCAGCTCAAGCGTTTTGCCTCATTTAGATCAATGCACATAGTTCTTGAGAGAGAGAACTCTATAGAGAGAGTTTTTAGAGAGATAACAATTCTCGCAAAAATGACTTCTTTCCTCTCAAACGAAACTCAGAGCTTCAACTATGCTCATGCGTGGGATTTTTAAGAATCTCAAATCTTGGCCGTAGATCATCATGAAAAACTCTTTTTCATTAAACTCCTTTATGTTCTTTATTTCGAATTTATGAGCTTCTACAAATTGTGATAATGTCCATTAACATATCACAATTAACTCTTAAGATAGTGTGACTATTTTTCGTAAAATCTCTTTTACTAACAATTACTTGTTTATTTATCCTTCCACTATACTATATTTCACATGAGCTAATAAGACCGGAATAATATTACCGATTAAGTCCCTAGCTCATATAATTCTTAATTCACAATCTGTAACTCGTTGGATTCTCAAATTTTTTCTAAAATAATTTCACAAATAATAATAAAAAAATAAAATAAAAATATATATATATATTAATTTCAAAAAATATTTTCGTAAAAGTCCATGAGCTAGTGATTTCTTTTCGAGTCCAACTCTATACAGATATATTGAATATACTGTCTCACAAAGAGACTGATGGATTCCTTGTTGAGCATTTACACAAACCCATTTATCATGCCCAAGGCCCAACGTTGTCTGGAATATTTGATCTAGAAAGATCATCATCAAATGACTCGGTCAAAGCACAAGTATACAACAAATAAACTTGCATAAACCTCTCAGGTCTAAGGATACAATACGCTTAGGGCGTGTTCGTTTGCCTGATAATTGAAGAGTTCGAATCCAACATTTGTTATTGTAAACCGAATATGTTTAAAATCAGGATGCAAGAAATACGTTTCCACCTTTGCCCTGGAGAAAATGATGACGAATTACCAACGTATCCTCAATTAATACGTTAAGGGCAGAAAGCTCGAAGGGTAAAATGGGTTTGTGCAAAACATGTGGCCCCCACACGTTCAGTGAATTAAATTCGAAAAGAACACGAATGGATGGAATTGCCTTGATGATTATGAATGCGCTGAGGTTAGTTGAGGGTGATTTGGTTGAGGGCAATATAGTCATTTTTATCTGACTATTTAATACGCTGCTGCAACTTTTCCTCCCCTGCACCTGCGATACCTGCAGCTTGTCAGGCGTCAATCACTTTTTGTTTTGCATTCTTCTTCTTCTATTCTTTTTTTTTTTTTTTTTAACTGCATTAGTTGTTTGTCTTTTTCCTCTTTTTTATTTTTTATTTTATTTTTATAAAATCGAAATTATAATAAATATTACAAATAAAAAATATTATTTTACATTTTATCTTCTTCACTCATCCTAATAAAAATAATCTACAAACAATAACCTTAAAAATCATCATTACTTTTTTACACCTCAACAATTTCTACACAAACACCAATACAACTCCAACATCACTTAAAAATTCTCAAAACACCTCAAATCCTAAAAATCTCATCAAAACGAACATGCCCTTATTGTGTTGAATACCTTCTCAACATCAATAATCACTTCTACAAGGTATCCATATTTGATCCTGTTCAGTGTATGTACTCTTACAGTGCACCTACTCATCTGCTTAAGGTCACTACCTCAATGATGGAGTTCATCATCCAATTTAATATAGACACAATGAGTGTAGACCTATTTGTACATCAATATATACCTCAGTCTAGAACAACTGTCAAGTGAATAAGGAACTGAAAAGTTATACTCCCGCCTTTTGATTCATTAATTATTGGCATGACTTTTTACAATTTCACTTAACAATATAACTATGTAACATCTCATGTTACAACATTATACCCAACAAGTATTAAATATACGTGACAATAAAATTAATAATTATCTCATAATTATTCTAATAACTGATTTTGAGGGCATATTTCCAACATGTAAAACATCAATCAAAATCTCTTTATTAATCAGAAATCATGAAAGTTCCAACCATGCTTTAATACCACATGTAAGTTACTATAATCTATAAACTAGACATGATTTTCAACTATCATGATTTTCACATATATCAATAACCATAATGCAGAATTAATCATTTATGAGAAGACACACCAGAATCCATGTGATGAGACCTCTTATGCTTGCATTTCTCCTTCTTGTTATCACTGTTGTTTCAATATGTAAAAAAATAGCGTAGGAACTGTTTCTCTCACTTCACCTTTGTGATAGAAATGAATGAGAATCCTGACAGTTATATAGGATAGAGAGAGGATAGTTTTCTCATGTTAAAAAATAACGCACCACTCCCCATCAGAGTGGGCAAATGGAAAGCAACTTTCCCTATAAAATCTCACAAAGTGAATGCGCTTTAACTTTCTAGAGCCATTACCTCATCTATTTAATATTCAAATAATGTCTAATATTTTCCATTTAAAATAGGTCACGTGGGACATTAAATACAACAAGTTTTGCTTGTTAGTCGAGAAGATATGTGTATATATATTCATAAGAGTATTCTGTACAATGAACATATTCATATTCTTCATTGCACAACTCTAACAACTATTCAGATTTCTCTGTATTCTTCTCTCTATTTTTTTTGTCTTTTCTTTTATCAGCTAAACTCTTTTTAGCTGACATTTTCAAAATCTAAGAGTGCTGTGATACCATTGTAAGGTTTTGAAAAGGTTGACAATCTCCTACTCAATTTCGTGTAATCTGATAGGGAGATTTTGATCGAGTTGTGGGGCTATTCATCGACGAGGTATTGATGTGTTTTGTTTAGGATAAGGGAGAAGAGGAACATGTTGTTTAAAAGAAGTTAGTCAAGTTTGGGATTTGGAAATTTTAGAAGAGTGATTTGATTTTACCCTTTTTGAGTATAACGAGAGCTAACTGTCAGTCTAGGGTCGAATGACCAGTTGGTTTTGAAAATCAGAAAACATATGCCTTTTCTCTTGTTACCAGGGATATTATGATGTGGCAAAGTTTATGGAATTGAGGATGCAGCCCATTAGCAATGTTGGATATCAAGTCTTCATCATCAAGTGTTTCCCACAGCTGATAGCAAATTTGTAAGAAGTTTTGCATGAGAAATAAAATCTTCGCAAGATTCATCTCCTTCCTGAATACTCTACAACTGACGTTTGATATCAGTAATACGAGATTTGGACTGAGCAGAAAACCAAGACATAAGCAATTACCATGCAAGTCTCAAGAGTGTCTGAAGGCCATACAAAGTTGCAAGCAACGGTGGAGTCAAGGAACATAATCTACTAGAGTCTAGAGAACTACTTGGTCCTTTTTCTACCAAACAATATAGGCAGGATTGAGGAGGTCTTGCTTTTGATTCTCATCAGTGGAATATTGAACAGGAATGGGATCAGAACCATCCACAATCCCCCATCAGATCATACTCACAAAAAGGGACAAAACAACCCATGCGAGATAATTTGTGCCATCATGTTTAATGGACAGTAATTGAGCAAACTTGGGAAAGGAAATAGATGCGGAATAAGTAGAACAAGAATCAGCCATGAAAGAAGTAGGCATGAGCCAATGAAATGTAAGTTTGTTAAAAGCTGTCTGGACAACAAAAACAGGATGTCATTTAATTAAATTTATAGACACTTCTGTTACAAAGTAATAAAGTAAAAATAGAAAGATTTAATCAAAAGAACAAATTGAATTCCATCGATCACTTCGAAATAGATGAGGCTTATCTTGTAGAAGATCCAGAACAGAACTTATTATTATCTGAACTAAGTAAACCTTTATCCTTGACAAAAAACGGAATAGGAAAAGTCAAATATGTCATTGTTCCTATGTAAAATGGTTTGTGAAGAAGAAAACATGCTATTTTTACCTTCTTTATAAGACAAGCTCTGGTGTTTCAGAGTCCCCCAATAACCATAACTCCCACAAGCTTGTGAACCCGTCAAGAAGAGAATGAGGTTCTGGTTACTGAAATCTTCTCATGTACTTCGGGAGTTTTTAGTTGTCTGGGTACTGATGGTGGCCATGTTCGGTTGCCTGAGTCATTCAAAATGTAAATTTGAGGCAATTTTCAACTTTGGCGACTCGAATTCAGACACGGGTGGGTTCTGGGCAGCTTTTCCGGCACAGTCTGGGCCCTTTGGGATGACTTACTTCAAAAGACCTGCTGGCCGTGCTTCTGATGGGAGGCTCATTATCGATTTCTTGGGTAATCTTTAAAAGCTTTCTCGTTTTAGTGCTTTTCAAAAGAAGATCAACATTAATACAGGAAACATGGAAGTTTGAGTCTTTGTGGTTGCATTCAAGTTACAAAACATGATATACACAAAGACTGCGAAACACAATATTAAGCTCAGCCTTCCCCTTTCCGTTTATGCTAAGGTGTTGTCGGAGAGTATAACGAGATGAACCACTTGATTTTCTTCTCTTTCCATGCATTAAACCAAGTCTTGAAAGACGGGTGTAATCATACTTAACCGAGGGAGACGCATGCTCCATGCATGTTTATTCCCCCTTCATAATGAAAATACAAATGCATATCCTCTGTTTTGCAGCAACTCAAGTTTAGACTTCAAGCTTTGTTTCCGGTTATTTATTTTCGCTGCCTCTAATATTACAAAATCCAAAACTGGAAAAACAAGAAAAGAGAACGCAAAATCTGGCTAAGCAGTTCGATTTCTGTAGGGTGAGAAAATTAAACAGTCCGGGTCAGTCTATGAGTTTCCCTCATAGATATTATGTCTTTTAACCAGTTAATTTTTTTTTTTTTTTTGGATCTTTTTCTTTCAGTTAAGCGAGGAATTATTAGAGTTTGCACCTTATATTGCTAATGTCTTTGGCTTGCTAGATTGGTTTTCTACTCCTTAGAGATATGGTAGCCCCAAATTTGGATAGATTACGTGTTTACTGTTCACTTTTCCACGTGTGGACAAAAAGGCCAGGCTGGATGAAAACCCGGGTTCCACAATCTTCTCAGAGAGGATAGGCTACTTTTTCCTTTTTTTTCTGATTGACATTAGTTTTTGATATTGTGTTGGCGTTACATGAAGACTTTAGCTGGACTTTTTTTTTTTTTTTTCGATACCTCCAAAACTGTCCATTAAATGTTTTTGACCAATCTTATGTTTTGTTCAGAAGAAAAAGCCATTATTAAATTGTTCCGAAACATTCTGATCAGGCTTTTAATTTTATTCATGTTTTTTTTTGGAAGACAACCCATAATAGCAATATGATGGGATTGAGATTTTTTTTCTTTAATTTGATGTTTAAATTGAATGGTCAAATTTTTAGGGAGATAGACATGAGAGTCCGACAACATTCACCAATGGTCATGGAAAGTATAGGACAATGCTGTCCTACAACATTAAATGATTATTTTGTTTCACTCTTCAAATATGAGTAGCAAATTAAGTCATGCAATTTATTGTCTGAATTGTATGGAGAGGAAGATAGACACAATACATGGACCTCATTATAAGGCTAGCTCAAAATTTTACATAGACAATATTAAACAAATGGTGTAGGGTCTACTTTTTGTATTTATCTTTTTCTAAATTGAATCATGCAATTCGATAAAGAATTTGAGAGCATTCTAAAGAATGGCACTAACAAAAGTTAAATCTTACTGTGACTTTATCCATATGGCAGTCAACACAAGGTGACACAGTAAAATCACAAGTTTTGTAGTTATGATCTGTGAAAAAGATGAAATAGTTTTTGTGCAATCAAATAACCTTAACAGTTGGAGATAATAAACCAAATTATAGATACTTGTAGAGGGACTTATGTTCTGGCAAGTGGTGAACTCCATGATTTTGAACCTGGCAGCTCAAGCTCTCAGATTCCCATTTTTAAGCCCATATCTGCAATCAATTGGATCTGACTATAGACATGGGGCCAACTACGCAACATTGGCATCAACAGTACTCCTTCCAAACACTTCTTTATTTGTTACCGGAATTAGCCCCTTTTCTCTGGCCATTCAGCTCAACCAAATGAAGGAATTCAAGACCAGAGTTGATGAGCTTTCTCGCTCCCCAGGTAGAACAGGTAAACCATGATTCTATCTATTTCATTCATTTTGTTCGTTTTGTTTAAGATGGTTTTGGCCCGGGAAATCTACTCTGTCGGTTGATATTGAACTGCCAACTGAGATTTTGCTCCGCTTGTTGAGCTACAAGATAAGAATTGACTTTACTCATAAAGCACTAGCTATTGTCTTGTGTAATGCAAATGCTTTAATGTTGTTTCTTTAGGATCTAAACTTCCTCCGCCGGGCATTTTTGGGAAATCGCTGTACACATTTTATATCGGTCAAAATGATTTCACTTCCAACTTAGCAGCTATTGGAATAGGTGGAGTGAAGCAGTATCTCCCTCGAGTGGTTTCCCAAATTGCTGGCACCATCAAGGTAAGTACCTCCGTAAGATGTTCTTTGAGTCCTGACGAGCCAAACCCAACGTTAACTGGGCGAGTCCGGGGCTCAATACAGAGCATCGCCGCCTGCCATTAGAGGCTTGGTCCAGCCCAATATTGCTTCAATTTTCACGCTTTTAGGCAAGGGAAGGCCATTACCTTGTTCCAAACTGATAACTTGTTTTGCTCTCTGCATTTGCTAGCATATATAAATATATAACCATTTCTATTCCTCGTCAAACTTTCAAGGAGCTATATGCGTTAGGCGGGCGGGCGTTTCTTGTACTCAATCTTGCACCTGTGGGTTGTTATCCAGCACTTTTAGCAGATCTTCCTCATAGCAGTTCGGACCTGGATGCGTTTGGATGTCTGATCTCTTACAACAATGCAGTGGTGGATTACAACAACATGTTGAAGGAGGCACTAGAACAAACTAGGCAAACTCTCCCAAATGCTTCCGTTGTGTACGTGAACACTTATTCCGCATTGCTAGAGCTCTTCCGCCATCCCACAGCTCATGGTACGATTTTAATTTCGTACACCAAACAAAGCACAAGCTTAAAGTTATTTGAATTAATCATAGCCTCTAACTAATAATATGTTATGGAGCAGGGCTCCAATACGGTATCAAAGCATGTTGTGGTCATGGGGGCGGTGCCTATAATTTCGATCGCAGTTTGTACTGTGGAAACAGCAAGGTTATAAATGGGAGCACCGTGACAGCAGAACCATGCAGTGACCCTGAAAACTATGTCAGCTGGGACGGAATTCATACCACCGAAGCAGCAAATATGATCGTCGCATGGGCCATTCTCAATGGTTCTTATTTTGATCCACCTTTTCCACTCCCCGAACTCTGTGACCTTTACCCCATTGGCTGATCGATCCCTTCTGACTAAAGAACCTTTCAAGCCAGATAAAACGTCAACTCCTGTTCGAGTTATGAATAGACCTACCCACCCCAAATTGGAATTTCGAAGTCAGTGCAACAAAACTTTCATGTTAATGCATTGTTCGCTTTACAATTATATGATCTTCCAACTCGATGAAACTATAAACTAAAGCGGCGCGGTTGGAGACAATTATGCCATGAAAGGAGTAGGCATGAGCCTGCGAAGCTCATATAATGTAAGTTTGTGAAAAGCTGTTTTGGACATAAAAAACGGGATGCCATTTAAATTTATAAACACTTCTCTTACAAAGTAATAAATTAAAAACATAAAAGATTAATCAAAACAACAAATTGAATTCCATCGATCGCTTAGAAATAGATGAGGCTAATCTTGTAGAAGATCAAGGCAGCACTTATTATTATCTGAGCTAAGTAAACCTGTATCCTTAACAAAAAAGGGAATAGGAAAAGTCAAGGAATATGTCATTGTTCCTATGTAAAACGGCTTGTGAAGAGGGAAACATGCTATTTTTTTAGAATTCGCTATTGTGCTGAGGCTTAATGTGCTGATGGACGGCTAGGATCTAAATTTCACGATCCAAAGGTTGTTAACACGCCACCTCAATTAAAAAGACTTGGCCCGCGGCTGAATCGAATTCAACGAGACCCAATCCACTACGAGTTGATGACCCGAGATTTTATTTCAAAGAAAACTGAACTCTGTCTTCTTCTTCATCTAGCTCCCTCTTCGCATAGCTCCCATCCTCCTACAGCCACCCAGCCGCCCAGCTTTGTCCCAACCCCTATCATTCCCAGCTCCGAAAGAAACTGTCTTGATCTTTGCTCTACTTCTTTGGATTTGATCGCTTCTGAAAAGGTTAATTCCAAGTGTTGAATTTGTCAAATTATAATCAAAGGAAGTCCCAAGGTCATTTCTACAAGGACGAGATTTTTGTGCTTTTTGAAATCTATGGTTTAAACTTAAAGAAATTGACAGCAAGTGATTTGATTTTTTTGTTTTTATTTTTGAAAAAGAAAATAATTGATAGAAATTAAAATTGAACTACAAAGGTTGCCTAAACTAGAGTCGAAGCAAAATGCAAGAATCATGAAAAGCTAACTAACAAGCTTAAAAGGTAAAATAGAAAACAAACTACTACTAGACTTGAAGAAGCAGATTATCAAACACCCAAAAACCAACAAAATTGCAATTAAAATAGTAACAACCTCCATTGATTTGATTACGAATCAATGCCAAGTACTATCCACAGCTTAGATGAAAGGGATTTAGCTACACATTCTCATGAAAAAATGATCATAACATATATAAGAAAGAAATCTCATCACTCAAACAGAATAATTTCTTGAAAACAAAAGGGACAGAAAATTAAGTGACAAGAACAGAACAATTAAAATGAAAATGAGAGAAGCAATCAATGTAAACTCAAAGAAAAAAAACAGAAAATTGATTAAACATAAATCTAACGTAACTACATATAACGTAAAAGCAAAAGAAAATGAAGAAATAGCAAAACATAAAGCACTACCGTTTCTGACGTAAAAGCCAAAAGAAAAAGAAGAAAAAGCCGAAACGGAAAGAAGCAAAGAAAAAAAAAATGCCAAAGGAAAGGTCTGCCTCCCAAGAAAAGTAAAAGAAATGCCTAGCCGAATGAATCCCCAAGAAAGTAAAAACAAAACGTAGAGAAAGAATGCCTCTGTCCTTTGCAAAACAGCTGCGCCTCTTTTCCTCCGAGATTCTTTTGGGCTTTTCATCCTTGCGTGGCACTATTCCATAACCCTTTTTCAGCATCATTCTCTTCTCGCTTCCCTGGCCTTCCTCTCTCTTCCGACGGCTTCAAGACTCACGAATACTGCTTCTTCGTTTCTTGGTTTCCCCCTTAGCTCTCTAATCTCCAACTCTTTTAATTTAAGATGTGTACTCAAATTTTAGGACAAAAATACCCTCTGGCAATATTAAGTCAATATTAGTTAATGGGCCACAAAAGTGTTGACAATTTTAAATTTCTAAAACTTTAGCCCAATGAATTTCTAAAACTTTAGCCCAATGGATGTATCAAGGGTCTCATTTGGCCCAAAATAAATAATGGATTATATCGAAGTTAGTAAGTTGTTTTACAGCTGGTAGTTTCTGTTAGGCTGTTAAATTTTGTTAGTTGTCTTAACATAGTTGATTATTTTTATTCACCGCATTCTTGCTTTACCGTTGTACTATAAATACAACTTTCTCATTCTGATGTAAGGTGCGATATTACATTTTTCTATATACAAACAGAAAATGTTTCACAAAATTCTCTCTTATTCATACAAAACTTCTTCCTTAGACCTGTGTTCATCACTGAACATTGGTTTCTACATGGTATCAGAGCACGAAACAATTGTTTCCTGCTGAATTCCACATACTCTGTTTCTTGAAGTTTTGAAGCAATTCTCACTGCAATCAACCTGATGTCTTCTGAAGAACCCCTTCCAGCCAATCGCGTTCCTCAACCTAATTCTGTTGTTGTCAATAGTGCCTATACGATCAATCCAGGTGATATTTCTAACATACCGTTAGTCTCTCCACCTTTTAATGGAAAGAATTATTACTCTTGGAATCATGCAATTTTGATGGCGATTAGGGCTAGGAACAAGTTTGGATTTCTTGATGATAGCATTTCTAGGCCAGATCCTAGTGACTTAAATTTTGGCACCTGGAATCGATATAATTTGATGGTATCTTCATGGATTTGTGCATCTGTCTCACTAGAAATTGCTCAAGTAATTATATACATTGACACTGCTGAGAAAATGTGGAAATTACTTAAAAACGATACGAGCAAAGCAATGAACCTCGGATTTTTGAGTTGTAGCAAGCTATCAACAACATTACTCAAGCTCAATTCTCTGTTAGTGAGTATTTCACTCAGCTGGAGTCACTATGGAATGAACTGCACCAGTTTTCACCTCTGCCCAAGTGTACTTGCGGAGTTTCTGGAGGATGTACGTGCAAAGTTCTCAAACAGATCACTGATCGTGAAGAGAAAACTTTAACCATGATTTTTCTTATGGGGTTAAATAAGACATATCTTCTTGTTCGTGGTAACATTTTACTCATGAAGCCATTCTCCTCATTGAATGAAATTTATTCACTGATTATACAGGAAGAACGTCAGCGTGCCGTTACTCGAAGCATTGGTTTTAATTCTGAAAATGTTGCAATGTTAGCAACTAAATCATTCAATTCAGATGTTATGGCAGTTGCTTATCATAGAAACCTCCTCATTTTGGTTCCAATCAGCAAGATTGTCCAGTTTGCACTTATTGTAACATAAAGGGGCATATAGATGACAAGTGCTTTGAATTGCATGGGTATCCACCTGGCTGGGTGCACAAGAAACGATCTTCTCAAGACTCATGGAATTCTTCTCATTCCTCTGCACATTAAGCTACTACCACTGTGGAGCATTCAAGAGTTAATTCCAGTCCTCTCGGCTCTCAAGATCATATTCAACAGTTGCTAAACTTGTTGCAATCTCAACTTAAGACTACTTCTCCCTTAACCATTCCATCTCCATTTGACATTCCCTAACCATCTAGTTTGGTAAATGTTGCAGGTGATTTACATTGCCTTTTTTCTACCACACATGCACCTTGTACTAATCTTTGGATCATTGATAGTGGTACCACAGACCACATGGTTTGTTCTTTATCCATTTTTTCTCATATCAGCCACTCTGTCAACGCCACAGTAAGTCTTCCAAATGGTCAAGTAGCACCAGTCACTCATATTGATACTGTAAATGTATTTGCAAATTTGACATTGCACAACGTTCTTTATGTGCCTTCTTTCACCTTCAATCTTATTTCCACTAGCAAGCTCACTTCATCCTCTAACATTGGTTTGGTTTTCCTGTCAAACAAATGTATTCTACAAGACATGCTTGCATGGAAAACGATTGGAATGGCTAACCAAAATGATGGTCTTCTAACTCTTCTATACCTAGTTGTTCTTCTCTGCTGAATGTTTATTATCATTATATACTTTAGTGGCTCTTTTTGGTTGTTTTTTGTTGACCCTGGCTAGATTGCTTGACATGTTTGTTTACACTTAGTTTAGTTTAGACTAAGTTGGGGGTTGATGCCCTATTTATCAAGGTTATGATACTTTATGTAGGGGTTTCTCCCAGTGTACTTTTTTTTTGCTTTTTCAATATATCTTACTTACCTACAAAAAAAAAAGTAGCACATACCCAGTTAAATGAGGTGTACTTTCTTTACCTCTCGATATACGTGTGGTTTGGTGCATGTTAAACATACAAAAGGTGCTATGTGGTTATAGCATGATAGTGCCAATGAATTTATGAGTGGCTAAGCACCCCAGAGATTGGTTGAGTCACCATGATCTGAAATTTTAAGGGACTTTAGCAGAGAAATACTCAATATGCTTTCAGGTTGAGACAATAACTATAGCATATTGCCATATTGGCATATGACTTATAAATGACTGAGATATAGTGTTCACTCATATTTTTATTATCAAGTCTATTCATTTGCTAGGGTCAAAGAGTATAGATTTAGTGCATATTTGCTATATGTATGTGTTGGTCAAAGAGTATACATATTTACTATATGTATGATCTGAAACTTTATTTTTGTAGTTTTTATGCATAGATTTTGTTTTCGTGTATTTTGATTTGAATATGCTATGAATCTTGAAAAATAAGTGCATGTTGTTGAATGTGCATGTTTCTAGTTAGTTTAGGCTGGTTTGGGAATGTTTTTTACGTAGAAATGTAGCTTTTTAGGGAGTTTGAAATTGACTTGGTCATTTTGGTTTACATGCAACAATGTTTGAATAGTGATTTGTATCGTTCAAACGATATTTCATCGCAGAAATCTTTGCCTGGGTTTTGGCGCATATTGCACCTCATATTCTGCTATAACATTTACCCATGGTTCCATCACGTAGAGTGCATCGTCCCCATAAGACAACTGATGTTGATGGTGGTGCATCTGGAGCTGATCGACCTCCCCTATTCATGTTCCGAATGATCCAGGCCGAGGCTCAATCGATGGCCAAGGAAGGTCTTCTGTACAGTCTGATGCTAAGGTAGTGGTCGGGCGTCATGAGTCGACCACGGTGTAGCTTGACCCTATCAACATTATGACAGTTCGATACAGCTTCTCACATAGATCAGGGTTACTGCGTCCAGCTGCTTCACCCCAGCTCGTGGTTCGAGCTTGGGCTGTTGAGGAGCAGATTGGATCTTCCACTGAAGTAATCTATTCTCAGTTGCCACCAGCAACTCCACTTGAAGACTTACATATATGTTTAAATAAATTTATGCTTGTAATTTGTTACGTAAATCATTATGTAGTAATGAAATTTTCATACATGTACTATAATACTTACAAAGTTGATAACATTGTGTTTTTAATGATAGTTACACATCATCTATTAGTAGTAATAGGATTTTCGTACTCTTGTACATCTGCTATGATACTTATAACATGTATTTGTAATTACTTAGACGTTGTTATGTACTAATAAAATTTTCATAGTTTATTACTGCTTCGTACTTAATACTTAATACTTAACACTCTTATACATGTACCATCATACTTACATAGATAAATGTATTGTGTTATTATACTTAAACATAATTAAGTACTAAATAGATTTCCATACTTCTGCACGTGTGCTATAATATATTTATAGTTAATAAAATTATGTTTATAATTTTATTACATATCATTTAAGTAATAATTACATTGTGTTCATTATCTAAGTAATGTTCAAACGGGTTTTGAGAAACCATTAGAACGTTATTTGAAAACTAACGATGTTGTTCAGATAAAAAAGGCACCATTCGAACATGTGAAAAACAACGTTTGAACGTTAATTTCTGCGCGCAATTCGTCCTGCCTCTTTTTTGGTGTACCATTCTAACATAATCAATAACGTTCGAACGAGCACCCCGAACTCAAATACCACAGACAAGACCGTGAGCCTCATTTCACCCAAACAGTCAAACAACTCTCTAAAATTCTCCCAATTTGCTTCTACACCGTTTCTTATGTTTTTTGTTTCATTGCTGTAGGACAATATTAAAATTGAGCTTGCTTGTGTTTTGGAGGTGAGTTTTATCAATTTAATTAAGGATTCTATTAGTTTTTACGTATAATTTTTTATTGTTATGATTTGAGTTTGTACATAAAATTGATGTTTAAATGCTCATAGGTAGTTTCATATGTGTTTAGGGGTGTTGAATGCATGTTTTAGGAGAAAAAAAATGGGATTGATTGAGAATTTTTGAATTGGTGATTTTTATGGCTTTTTCGTAGCGTTCGAATACTGAAAAAATGTAAGTTCAAACAATTTTGCTAAAATTTTACATTTGTAGGTAAGGCTGTTCAACCCCGGTGTAGGTGCCGGTTTTGGCCAAAACCGACACTTACACGGATAGGCCTGGTTTTTAAATAATTGCCACCTACACCTACACCGTTAAGGGCAAAAACCGGTTTTAGCGGTGACGGTTTTTGGTTATCCTACATTCATATTGGGCCATTTTTTTAGCATTTTACGCACTTGGCCCAATGTATTTTTTTTTTTTTTATTTTGGTCCATTAATCACATATCATTAAAATCTAAACTAATGAAATCCAAAATCAATAAAATTAAAGATCATCTTAAAAGATAAGATGAGAATTTAAAGTCCAAACTAATAAAATCCAAAATCAATAAACTTAGAGAACATAACAACAAGATGAGAAACTAAAGTTTCAACCAATAAAATCCAAAATAATAAACTTAGAGAAGTAACTGTAAGAACATCGTAAAGATGGGTAACTCCTTCAAATCCCTACTCCTCGATCTCCGTCGCCAAGATGGGTAACTCTACACAATATGTTTAAATATACCAAGTTATAATTTATAAAAATAAAAATATTATTCAAACTAATAAACTAACAAAAGCAGAAATAAAATTACCCGAGTCAATCGTATAAGTTTGTGGATCTTCTGTCATATCAGATATCATGTCCTCCTCCTCCACAATAGGGTCGCATCTCATCCAATTTTGAGCACAAATGAGACCTTATGCAGTTTTTTGGGCCAATGAACTGCTGAAAGGGATCCAATATCCGACCTCCAGTGCTAAATACTGACTCAGAAGGTATAGTGGTAATAGGAATTGCCAACACGTCCCGAGCTATGCGGGCAAGGATAGGATACTTATGAGAGTTAACGTTCCACCAAAGCAAAATTTTAAATGAAGGAGCCTTTGATTCAATTGACTCTGATAAATATCTCTCCACCTCAGATTTGGGGTCTGAAATTTGGCTAGCAGCCCTTACAAGATCAAACTCATCCCAATCCTCATTATCCCCCATAGTCACACTATCACTATCACCCACCTCCCCGACACTACCATGGTTGCCATTGTTATATTCTGTAAACAACCGTTCTAAAGTACCCTTCACATTCAATGCCATAACTTCGCCTTCCGCTTCTCCCATTACTTTCTTAAACCAATAATTCAGTACAACCATCTTGTTTCTTGGATCAAGCAATGCTGCAACAAATAAAAGTCTATTCACTATCATCAAATCACCCCAATACTTGTCATACTTCGTTTTCATGCTGGATGCCATCTCTTTAAGTAAAGTATCATTACTAGAAGAATACTTGTCCAAATGGCTATGTATCTTAGCCAACTCCTCTAAGTAGACATTAGTTGTAGACACATTTGATCCCGACATTCTTATTGTTACTTCATAAAATAACTTCAAGAATTTTACAAAGTGGCGAATGTGCTCCCAATCCTTGAGTGTGAGGGGGCCTAATCCTCTCCTCCCATGCCCCTCTTCACCCAAATACAATATAAAATGCCCATCCTCATCCAACATCAACTCAAATGCCTCTCGATACTTCAAAGCCACATCTAACATCAAATAAGTTGAGTTCCAACGAGTGGTAACATCAAGAGTCAAAAATTGAGTAAATGTAATCTTTTTAATCTGCACATATTCTTTAAACTTGTCTAACCTTTGGGGTGATGACTTAACATACTTAATCATATTCTGAACCTTAGCAATTGACTTATCAACCTCTTTCATCCCCTCAGATACAATCAAATTCAAAATATGTGCACAACATCTCAAGTGTAGGAATTCATGGCCACAAACAATCCTCCCTACATCTAGAGTATCTTTTTGTAATTGCCTCCTCTTTAAATGGTCAATGACAGTGTCATTAGAGGAAGCATTGTCAACTGTTATTGTAAAGATCTTTTGTATCCCCCAGTCATTCATACAGTCTTCTATTTCCTTAGCAATACTAACCCCCTTATGATCTTGCACCCTCCTAAAAGACAAAATTCTCTTCTGCAAGGTCCAATAAGCATCGATGAAGTGTCTAGTCACACACATATAATTAAAATTTTGAATCGATGTCCAAGTGTCTGTGGTAAAAGACACTCTATACCCATTCGTTCGAATCAAATGCTTCAACTTCTCCTTCTCCTTCAAATAAAGTTTCATGCAAAGCCTCATAATTGTTATCCTAGATGGCATTTTAAATCTAGGCTCCAGATAATGAATTAAATTCCTAAATCCATGTTTCTGAACTACAATAAAAGGCATCTCATCGATAATTATCATCCTAGCAATCAGATCTTTAATAGTCTTCTCACAAAACTTACATGTCACCTTCATCGTTCCAACATCAGACCCCGTTGACTTCTCAGCATCGTGAGTCAAAAACATCTACCCAACATCTAACTGACCCCCCTTCTTTCTCTTGAAATATGGACAAATGTTGTGATGTTGCCATAACCCCGATGTCCCATTCTTGTGATGAGCCATAAAATCTTTTTTTACAATAATTACATTTTGCTTTAGGTGGATCAGAGTTAGGTACCTTGGTGTAGTGCAGCCATACATTAGAAGGGTTCGAGTTTTTCCTTTTTTGGTTCAGGGCGTGGTGGTCGTCCACTTACATCACCTCTACCCATTGACCCCACTGTCTTAGAATTCGGAGTGGACCCAACAACTAGACACGATACTGAGGGCGACATAGCAGTAGCACTACTACATGTGGCTGCAGATGACTGTGATTGTGGTGAAGTGTCCATCTGCAAATTAACAACAAAGGGTTTAGCAACAAAGGGTTTAACAGTGTTCAAAGACTCTTTGAAATATATTTACAATCTCAACGCTGCTGAGCAACCCATTAAAAATAAGAAGGCCTAATCCAAGCACCTAAAAGATTCTTTTCCAAATGATATGTGATTATTAGAGTTGAAGGGCACTGCATGCGTTCCATATGCCTATGATTCCAAGGAAAATTATTGTCCTAAACTAGCTTACAGAAGCATGTACGGTTGATTAATCCAAAAGAATATTAATTAACTTATAATGTGATCTACAGGATAAGACCTGATAACTCCACTATAAAATGTACGGTTCCATTATAAAAAGGGACATGAAGCAAGATAGCACAACTCTGTCTCATTCGTTCTCTCTTTCACACAATAATTTTTTTGAGATTGACACCACCAAATGATGGGTCCCTTTTTCAAATAATAGCTCATGGCCAAATTTAGCACCCTATTACAGATTCCAAAAACTATAAAATTGCATAAATAATCTAAATCTCTTCCCAAATTTATTAAATTACAAACCCTAAAAACAACAAACAATGGGGAAAACGTTCATATATGTCCTAATATTTTCAATAGAACAAATTAAAATTAACAAATCCTAAAAACCCTAAAAACAAATTTATTTTTCTTGTTTTCTTAAACTTCCCAAATTTATTAAATTACAAACCCTAAAAACAACAAACAATGGGGAAAACATTCAGCAATAATATATGTCCTAATATTTTCAATAGAACAAATTAAAATTAACAAATCCATTGATTTTTAACATACCTAAATGAATCTCAATCCTTGCACTTGAGAGAGATGTGACAGACAGCACTCAGCAGAGGAAATGGGAGCTGCAGGCGTGGTGGTCGGCAGGAGAGGGAGAGAGAGAGAGAGAGAGAGAGAGAGAGAGAGAGAGAGAGAGAGGGATGGGCAGCATAGGGGCTGGGGGGAATCGGGACACTTCGTTTTTTTTGGGGGGGGGTATGGGGATAGGGGAGGGGGGTCTAAACTAAACGAGTCATTTTGTTTAAAAAAAAAAAATAGAAAACCCAGTGTCTCGGTACCCGAGAACCCAGTGCCGGGTAACTCGGGAATGGCACCGGGTTTTATAAAAAACCTTAAACTGGCACCGGCATCGGTGAAGCCGGGTACCGGCAACCCGGTGCCGGTGCCACTGAAATTTTCCGGTAGCACTAAACAGCCCTATTTGTAGGGATGACAGTCACATTCGAATACCTCAAATTTAGATTTTTCGTACATAATGCAAAACCTCTAATTTTCCTAACAAATAAAAAAGCGTTTTTAATGTATTCAAACGAGAACAAGACGTACGATCGATGTAAACATGTTAAATATAATCCTTCACTTGCATCAGCCTGATCTGGGGCCCTATCTTTTTCGAGGATAGAGATTGGAGCACCTTCACCCAAAACTACATTGAGTAGTTGCATAGGTAAGTTATATATATTTTTCATTCAACTCACTTTTTTAATGATTGTTTTTGTCAATTATTTAAGTGTTATATTGATTACAATTTTTGATTTAGGAAGACAAGGATGCATGTAGAGTCTGAAAAAGTCTTAAAGCAGTTTAGACCCACTGCGACAGCCAAGATAGACTATTTTTTTTATTGGGTATTATATTTTAAATTTTTCGAGATTATTTAATTGTACATTTTGTTAATAAATTATTTATTTAATATATTTTTTTAATAATTGTCTAGCAATTTTTTAATTAAAAAAATGAAAAAAAATCCGTTCCAACATTAATTTTAGCGTTCAGAAGACAACGTGCCTCTCAACGTTAGAACGTTATTCAAACAATTTGACATTTTCGTTCGTTAAATGTTCGAATGACAATTTTTTTTTCTTGTCTGAACGCCTAGATCGGGATATCAAACGGATATAACGCTATCTGTTGAAACGTTACAGAGACAGTTCAAACGTTTTTCCCTTAATGTCCGAAGTGCGAACGTTTACGACGTGAAGCGTTGTAATGCATTAAGAATGGTTACAGACGTTCCACTTGACAGCGTAGGAACAGTATATGAAACATCAAATGTAAAATTTTTATATTAGTTCAAACTGTAATTTTCCTTACTGAATGGATTTAAATTTACCGTTGGAGGCCATTCGAACATTTTTTTCTCCATTGTCCGTTCGAAAGAGTTCAAACGATTAAGTTATTTTGGGATGAAACTCTTCACGTCCCACAAGGGTATTTTTTGGGACGAAACAAAATTTCGTCCTAAAAAACCTTTTGTAACGGATTTGTTGGGACAGTTAGCGCGATGAACAAAATCCGTCTCATAAACGTGTTTGGGATGGAATTCGAGTTTTTGGGATGAAAAAATCCGTCGAAAAAAACAAATTTTGTAGTAGTGAGAGCTAACTGTCAGTCTAGGGTTGAAGGACCGGTTGGTTTTGAGAAGATAAGGTGAGACCACAGGAGCAGTTCAATTTTTTTTTTTGGAATGCAACGTTCTTATGTAAATTGAACCAATCTAGATTTGTACGTACAACGAGGCGGTTACAGTAGATTAAACACGAAATATTAACATTCATATAATATCCTAATAACATCTGCTCCAACCCCATCAAGAAATTACTGACACTACTCAGGAAGAGGAACTCATCAGAGGCAAGGATCAAGTCTTCGTGTAATTTGTGCACTGGAAGATGGCACTAGATGAACCTCATCAGGCATGGCTGGGGGATTGAAGGTTAAATCTACAACTTTAGCCACACCGCCGTCCATACTCATCTCACTGAGACTCCTCTTCCTTGAAGAAGAAGAAGAAGAGTTTATTTTCTCCTCTTTCTATGCTGCCCCTTCGCTGCTCGTAGGAGAAAATAAAGGAGGCTCGCGGCCGCTTAACCGACAGAAACTCTTTCAACAGTTTCATTAATTTCCTTCCCCAGCCCATCATTGTCCAAAATCAACTCCAAAACTGATTTAGAGTTTCCAGCTCCTGTCGGAGTGCATCAAACAGCTCTCTCTTAGTCTGTTTCTCTGCACCATGGTTGTTAAGAACTTTATTTTGTTCCACACCATCGTGATAGTGGTATCTTCAGTTCCTCATTTGCTTTGAGCTGGCTGATGATCTTGAGTCGGAGTGCATCAATAGTACCATCGTTCATCAACGACTCCAGTACGTCCTCTAGCTCTGGTGATATCACAGAGGAACCCATTCTGGGATCCCTGTTGATGAATTCACGCCGCGGAGTAAAGCTATTTCAGAAAGCAACGTTGAGCAGTTCAACTTGGAAATCAGAAAACATATGCCTTCTCTCTTGTTACCAGAGATATTATGATGTGGCAAAGTTGTGGAATTGAGGATGCAGCCCATTAGCAATGTAGGATACCAAGTCTTCATCATCAAGTGTTTCCTACAGCTGATAGCAAATTTGTGAGAAGTTTTGCATGAGAAATAAAATCTTGGCAAGATTTATCTCCTTGCTGAATACTCTGCAACTGACGTTTGATACCAGTAATACGAGATTTGGACTGATCAGAAAACCAAGACATAAGCAATTGCCATGCAAGTCTCAATAGTGTCTGAAGTCCATACAATGTTGCAAGCAACGGTGGAGTCAAGGAAGACATAATCTACCAGAGAACTACTTGGTCCTTTTTCTATCAAACAATATAGGCAGGATTGAGGAGGTCTTGCTTTTGATTCTCATCAGTGGTATATTGAACAGGACTGGGATCAGAACCATCCACAATCTCCATCAGATCATACTCACAAAAAGGGACAAAAACTGAGCAACCCATGCGAGAACATTTTTGCCATCATGTTTAATGGACAGTAATTGAGCAAACTTGGGAAAGGAAATAGATGCGGAATAGGTAGAACCAGAATCAGCCATGAAAGGAGTAGGCATGAGCCGGTGAAATTTAAGTTTGTGAAAAGCTGTTTGGCCACCAAAAACCGGATGTCATTTAAATTTATAGACACTTCTGTTACAAAGTAATAAAGTAAAAATGGAAACGATTTAATCAAAAGAACAAATTGAATTCCATCGATCACTTAGAAACAGATGAGGCTTATCTTGTAGAAGATCAAGAACACCACTTATTATTTGACTGCACTAAGTAAACCTCTATCCTTGAAAAAAGACGGAATAGGAAAAGTCAAGGAATATGTCATTGTTCCTATGTAAAATGGTTTGTGAAGAGGAAAACATGCTATTTTTACCTTCTATATAAGACAAGCTCTGGTGTTTCAGAGTCCCACAATAACCATAACGCCCACAAGCTTGTGAACCCTTCAAGAAGAGAATGAGGTTCTGGTTACTGAAATCTTCTCATGTACTTCGGGAGTTTTTAGTTGTCTCGGTACTGATGGTGGCCATGTTTGGTTGCCTGAGTCATTCAAAATGTAAATTTGAGGCAATTTTCAACTTTGGCGACTCGAATTCAGACACGGGTGGGTTCTGGGCAGCTTTTCCGGCACAGTCTGGGCCCTTTGGGATGACTTACTTCAAAAGACCTGCTGGCCGTGCTTCTGATGGGAGGCTCATTATCGATTTCTTGGGTAATCTTTAAAAGCTTTCTCGTTTTAGTGCTTTTCAAAAGAAGATCAATATTAATACAGGAAACATGGAAGTTTGAGTCTTTGTGGTTGCATTCAAGTTACAAAACATGTATACACAGAGACTGCGAAACACAATATTAAGCTCAGCCTTCCCCTTTCCGTTCACGCTAAGGTGTTGTCGGAGAGAGTAACGAGATGAACCACTTGATTTTCTTCTCTTTTCATGTATTAAACCAACAATTCTGTCTTGAAAGACGGGTGTAATCATACTTAACCAAGGAAGACGCATGCTCCATGCATGTTTATTCAATACAAATGCATATCCTCTCTTTTGTAGCAACTCAAGTTTAGATTTCAAGCTTTGTTTCCAGTTATTTATTTTCGCTGCCTCTAATATTACAAAACCCAAAACTGGAAAAACAAGAAAAGAGAACGCAAAATCTGGCTAAGCAGTTCGATTTCTGTAGGGTGAGAAAATTAAACAGTCCCGGGTCAGTCTATGAGTTTCCTTCATAGATATTATGTCTTTTAACCAGTTAATTTTTTTTTTTTTTTTTTGTTTATTTCTTTTCTTTCAGTTAAGCGAGGAATTAGTAGAGTTTGGACCTTATATTGCTAACATCTTTGGCATGCTAGTTTGGTTTTCTACTCCTCAGAGATATGGTAGCCCCAAATTTGGCTAGATTTGTTTATTACTGTTCACTTTTCCACATGTGGACAAAAGGCCAGGCTGGATGAAAACCTGGGTTCCACAGTCTTCTCGGAGAGGATAGAAACTAAACTATTGCAGGCTACTTTTTCCTTGATTTTTTTAGATTGACATTAGTTTTTGATATTGTGTTGGCGTTACATGCAGACTTTAGCTTGGACTTTTTTTTTTTCGATATCTCCAAAACTGTCCAGTAAATGTTTTCGACCTATATGTTTTTTTTCAGAAGAAAAAGGCATTATTAAATTGCTCCGAAACATTATTATCAGGCTTTTAATTTTATTCATGTTTTTTTTTGGAAGACAACCCATAATAGCATATGATAAGATTGAGATCTTTCTCTAAATTGAATGGTCAAATTTTTAGGGAGATAGACATAAAGAGTCGACGACATTCACTAATGGTCATGGAAAGTATAGGACAATGCTGTCCTACAACATTCAATGCTTATTTTGTTTCACTCTTCAAATTTAAGTAGCAAATTAAGCTATTCATGTAATTTACTATTGGAATTGTATAGAGAGAAAGATAGACACAACACATGGATCTCATTCAAAATTTTACATGGACAACATTAAAAGGTGTAAGGTCTATCTTTTGTATCTATTTTTTTTTAAATTGCATCGTGCAATTGGATAAGGAATTGGCAAAAATATCAATCCAAAATTAGTTGCACTTGGAGATTCTTTCTTAGGTTATTAGCCCCTGAAATACCTTCCCAAAAAACAATTAGAACATTCTAAAGAATGGCACTAACAAAAGTTAAATTTTACTGTGACTGTATCCGTATGGCAGTCAACACAAGATGACAGTAAAATCACAAGTTTTGTAGTTATGACCTGTGAAGAAGATGAAATTGTTTTTGTGCAATCAAATAACCTTAACAGTTGGAGATAATAAACCAAATTATTGATACTTGTGGAGGGACTTTATGTTCTGGCAAGTAGTGAACTCCATGATTTTGCACCTGGCAGCTCAAGCTCTCAGATTCCCATTTTTAAGCCCATATCTGCAATCAATTGGATCTGATTATAGACATGGGGCCAACTACGCAACATCGGCATCAACAGTACTCCTTCCAAACACTTCTTTATTTGTTACCGGAATTAGCCCCTTTTCTCTGGCCATTCAGCTCAACCAAATGAAGGAATTCAAGACCAGAGTTGATGAGCTTTCTCGCTCCTCAGGGAGAACAGGTAAACCATGATTCCATCTATTTCATTCATTTTGTTCGTTTTGTTTAAGATGGTTTTGGCCCGTGAAATCTACTGTCGGTTGTTATTGAACTGCCAACTGAGATTTAGCTCTGCTTGTTGAGCTAGAATATAAGAATTGACTTCACTCTAAAGCACTAGCGATTGTCTTGTGTAATGCAAATGCTTTAATGTTGTTTCTTTAGGATCTAAACTGCCTCCGCCAGGCATTTTTGGGAAATCGCTGTACACATTTTATATCGGTCAAAATGATTTCACTCCCAACTTAGCAGCTATTGGAATAGGTGGAGTGAAGCAGTATCTCCCTCGAGTGGTTTCCCAAATTGCTGGCACCATCAAGGTAAGTACCTCCGTAAGATGTTCTTTGAGTCCTGACGAGCCAAACCCAAAGTTAACTGGGTGGAGTCTGGGGCTCACTACAGAGCATCACGGCCACCTGCCAATAAAGGCTTGGTCCAGCCCAATGTTTCTTCTATTTTCTCGTTTTGAGAAAAGGGAAGGCCATTGCCATGTTTCAAACTGATAACTTTTTTTGCTTTCTGCATTTGCTAGTATATATAAATATATAACCATTTCTATTCCACGTCAAATTTTCAAGGAGCTATATGCGTTAGGTGGGCGGGCGTTTCTTGTACTCAATCTTGCACCTGTGGGTTGTTATCCAGCACTCTTAGTAGATCTTCCTCATAGCAGTTCGGACCTTGATGCGTTTGGATGCCTGATCCCTTACAACAATGCAGTGGTGGATTACAACAACATGTTGAAGGAGGCACTAGAACAAACTAGGCAAACTCTCCCAAATGCTTCTGTTGTGTACGTGGACACTTATTCTGCATTGCTAGAGCTCTTCCGCCATCCCACAGCTCATGGTACGATTTTAATTTCGAACACACCAAACAAAGCACAAGCTTAAAGTTATTTGAATTAATCATAGCCTCTAACTAATGATATGTTATGGAGCAGGGCTCCAATACGGTACCAAAGCATGTTGTGGACATGGGGGCGGTGCCTATAATTTCGATCGCAGTTTGTACTGTGGAAACAGCAAGGTTATAAATGGGAGCACCGTGACAGCAGAACCATGCAGTGACCCTGAAAACTATGTCAGCTGGGACGGAATTCATACCACCGAAGCAGCAAACAAGATCGTCGCATGGGCCATTCTCAATGGTTCTTATTTTGATCCTCCTTTTCCACTCCCCCAACTCTGTGACCTTTACCCTATTGGCTGATCGATCCCTTCTGACTAAAGAACCTTTCAAGCCAGATAAAACGTAAACTCCTGTTCGTGTTATGAATAGATCTACCCACCCCAAATTGGAATTTCGAAGTCAGTGCGACAAAACTTTCCTTTCATGTTAATGCATTGTTCGCTTTAAAATTATATGATCTTCCAACTCCATGAAACTATGAACTAAAGCGGCCGTGATTGGAGACAATTGTGCAGAGTGTACAGTTTTGAACTTTTGCTGCTTTGGTAGTGGCATTATGCAACAGTTTAGCGAAACTGAACTATTGGTTGCAATTTATAAATGAACTAAACATGTTAAGAAGGAATTACTAATTAACATATCTATATACCTAAAGTAGTGGATTAATGATGAGTATTCATGGGACAGACAATTTACATTATTATTAGAGTCATTTCACGCTTTAATTTTTGAAACTAGTATTTGATTTTTAATCCAATTCGATCTATGTGTTTATTCAAAAAAGAGTTCTAATCACGTATAGATGTTTTATCTTCGTAATTAATTTGAAAGATAAGTGATTATAATCACTGAGTTCTATTCAATTAATGAAGATGAGAGCTTGTAGGATTTTTGGTCATATCAATTTCCTCCGATTGGATAGAGGGAAACTACATTTGAACTAATGAAACAAATTAAAATCGAGATAGAAGTGCATGTATCTAGACTTGTTTAACGAAAGCATTTATAACTAATTAATTAGTTATCCAAATTAATAATGGGATATCTTTACAGAGTTTCAAAGCTCTCTGAGTCATCTATAATTTTGGATTTCATAAAGTTTTTGAGATTCGCATATCTGAAGGGTGAAAAATGAGTTCGTAGAAGAGAGCTTAAAAAGGTAGAGAACATAGCATTAATGACATTTTTTACTTTTGTTGTTTTTCTAGGAAGCTTTTTTTTTTTTTTTTTAATGGCTTTCGTTGTGAAGATGTCAGGCTAGAACTCTATTGTTAAGATTAAAGGTAAAGTTTAATAGTTTATGGTGTGATTTTGATCCTCAATAAGGTAATAAAATGATTTTTGTTTAATCGAAAGGTATGAAATTTTACTTTATGGTCAAACCATTTATTATTCATAAATCCCATTGTATGAATATTTTTACAGCATTTATCATTAGATTTTTCGGTTAGAGATAATTATCATTCTCATCCAATTAAGTATAACGGATCAAAGACATCCCGAGTGGTTAAATGAATATATATATATATATATATATATAGTAGTTTCTCTTTATTGTTTTCATCTAGTAATTTCTGTTTATGCAAGTGCAATCTAAAAATTCAAGTCAACAATCAACAGAACAATTATCTTTATTTTTGTTTAATTCTTTCATTCATGGTTCTTTATCAGTCTTACGGATTTTTGCATACTTGCAGGTATAACTCTTAAGTTGCCGGCGCCCTTCAGTAGCTAGCTCCAGCTAAGGCAAACTGCATGCATAAACTGATCAGAGAGCACGATCTGGACAAGGCTTGGACAAAAGTAATGTAGGAGACAGATTCTCTAATCAAAATTCTCAACTAATTTTTTTCCTTCATAGTCTCAGAAACAGATACATGTATTGACAGATAAGTGCTACTACAAATTCAACAAGAAAATTACACGAACCAAATTGCTTTTCTTGTCATTGCAAAATTCAACGAACATTCAAAGGTATGATCTTCTCTTGTACACTACGGAAATCGGCTTAATAAGCAAAGAAACTACGTACTGAATCAGGGAACGTAATCATTCTCAAGGGCTGGCTGAGTTCTGATCATTGAAGCAGAAGGCATTTTACTCCCACCAATCCAAAATGTATCAAAAGCCACGCCTCTTTCAGTTTGCTTTTCCATTCCTCTCATCTTTTTTCTTCTGAAAGTGGCTGCAATGATCAAACCCATAAAAACCAACCCAACAAATCCAAGGGAGAATCCGAGCACCCAAAATCTGATGCGTCCCTCAGCTCGTGTCTTTGGAACAACGACAGAAAAATGACCTTGGCCTTCTGTAACACAAACATGTGACTTATTCATGTTTCTTAATGTAAATGACCCATCAGCACCAAATTTGACGCATTTTGGTGTCGCATTCTTTCCTTCTCGCCGATCAATAAGAGGAAAATGAACTGAAATGGGCCTCCCCATGATGCTGAATTTGACTTTACGATTGCCTATTGTGCTTGAATTCGATGAATCATAAGCCACGAAGCCCACAACAGGCGCAACCAACTTGTAGCCCGGCACCTTAAAGTAATAAGAAGACCAATTGCCCAGGTTTTGATACATTATGGCTATCCTTTTAGCATAAGGCGTTGGCATAATCCTTGGAGGGATTTGGAAGAAGCTAAAATTCTTCCCGGTAGCCCAAAATTGTCCACTTCGGAGTCTAACAACTGAGACTTCTATGCCAGAGAAATTTGCGGGGAGAGAAATACTGTATAGAGTGCCTGTACGAGGATGGGCTAGAAATTTGGTTGCATAATCATGAGCAAACTTATTTAGAGATCAAGGTCATAGTCATTTGAGCCCTGAGCAAACAATGATAATGACAAACAAAACAACACCCATGTGATGGACCAACTTTTATGGAAGCCGATCAACATAGCCCGTAAAGCCTTTTCCCCATCTTTCATGTTGAATCCCTGAAACGCACCCCAGATAGCCATTGACAAAGCGAATCCATTAACACTCCAGCTATCAGGCAGCTTTTCAACAATCCATGAAAGGCTTGCTTACTTTTGGCTACAAAAAGAGAAATACTATCAATCTCAATCGTAAACTCGAAAAGAAGCCTTCTCCAATCATAGGAAGGCAACCCAAGAAATAAGTCGTTCGAGGAGGAGAACCAAAATCACCTCAAACAGTGAATGTGCCTTAAAATCGGATGACGACGTTGAATTCTTCAAATCTTCATTCTCCCATCGCTCGCGATCTTCATGGGATAGCCTGAAAAACAGAGGGCAGTAGCCAGTAGGTTATACTAGCTAGGGTGATGGAAAATGTGGCAAGGGAATGTGAGTGAGGCCTGAAGGGAGGGGTTTCAAGATTGTCTTCTCCGAGCATGGGGAACCATGTCAGACCATGGCATCCAAAAAAAGAAAGGGATCGTCTCGAGTTGTTTATGGCACTGTCTTGTCTTCTATTTATGTTTTAGTATACCTTCTATTCTTCCTAGTAAGGTGGGTTGGTTGGTCACGAGAGAGAGTGTTTTGGTTATGACAGACGGTGCCAACGAGGGCTACAAGTGGGGAAGTCCCACTGGGGAGACGACAAATGGGTGCTTGTTCTGAGTCAAATGATTTGGAATCCCCATAGATAATGATCTGATAGGGCACAAACTTGATTACACTTTTCGGGAACGGAATCGATGGAAGGTATCAATTGGTGTTCTGAGCATAAAGACCACTATCATGGACGAAGTATGCAACTTTTTTCGATGCTTGATTGGCCATATGGAATATAAGTTCCCCGCTCTTTTTCATCTCCTAAGTGTCTGTTTCTCCTCCTCCACTTTGCCTAACCAAAAGAGATCAGCGATTCTGTTGACAAATTCTTTTCACGTGTCAATGAACACAGTTGGGTAGTAGGTCGTTGTCTGGCCGGCGTTCGCTGACGATTAGACCTGATGCGCTTTACTCGGTCAACTTTGAATTGCTAACGGTAGAGTTGTTATGGGCCAGGATCTGTTGGTGAGTTGGTGCAGTGGAGCAAGTACGGTGCATCCCCCACAACCCAAGCCTGCCACACTATGGGCCCAACAGCTCCATTCCAAGCTAAATTTTAGATCAGAAAAAGCCTTCCTTTAGTCTAGATTTCGGTTGTAGACAGATTCCAATTCATTTAAAAAACAAATTGCTATGGTCCACACTCCAATTTGCATTTGGTCTGAAGTGTCTTCTTTCTTTTGGCTAAATGCACTTCTTTGGCATCTTAAAACTTGTTAAAAGTTTTGATGAATGTTTTTGTTTATCTATAGCTGTGAAAGGGGGCCGCTTTTTATAATTTAATAATTGAAAGGACGACCTTCATTTCAAAATAAATTATATTAAATAAGTGAACATGAGTTCGAAGCTTACTTAAACCTCCTGACTAGAAATTAATACTGAATTTTGTTTAGTTCATGAAATTTTTCATTGCGGTTCCAATTAAGCCATTTTGTCCTGTAGCAACTAATTACCCTTAGTTGTAGGGGTGTAAGTCCGTTCCGGCCACCGGCGGAGCTCCGGTTTCTAGAAGCTAAGGTTCGTAGCTTCTAGGAATTGGAACCAGAGGGAGATTTGGAGGTTTGGCGAAGGCAGAACCGGATTTTTCCGCTTGTTCAACGGAAAACCGGTTCCGTTAGTTTTTATTTTTATTTTTTTAAACTAAATATTAAAACGACATCATTCTATTTTAAATAGAACACCGTTGTTTAGTTATATTTTAAAAAAAAAAATAAAAAAATTTACCGTTGCTGTTTTGATCCGTGGTGAAAAATAAAAAAACCCTAAGTCCCAGACCCCCCTGTTCCCCTCCCCTTCTCCTTCGCAAAAAGCCCTCAGTCTCAATCCTGCAGTCCCTCAACTCTCTCTCTCTCTCTCTCTTCTCTTACAACTAAGCTTCGTCTTCTCCGGCGACGCAACCAACATCTCTCTGTCTGCTGACGCAATGAACACACTACGAACATCTCTGTAAGTCTCTAGTTTCTATATATATATCTCTCTCTCTCTCTCTCGGTCTCTGTCTTCTCTGCTACATTTGGGTTGGATTGATCATGATTCATGAGGTTTATCTTGTCTACTCTCCAAATGGTTAGGTGGCCGCAGATATACATCATCCAAAAGAAAGAGCTCAGGGTTAGTGCATTTTCGTTTAGTTAGCTAATAATATAGGGTGCTTTTATTATAGAGATATCTGGCTGTTTGTAGTTGGTTTAGATGTGTTCTTTGGATATTTGCAATTGTGGAAGTGCTGAGTTCTTTGGACAATGAGATATCTGGATGAGCTCTTTGGACAAAAATGTGTTCTTTGGATATTTGCAATTGCAGAAGAATTATAAAGATATCTGGCTGATTGTTTGTAGTTGGTTTAGACATATTCTTTAGAAGTTCTTTGGATATTTGCAATTGTCACACGGACATGCTTTAGTTGAAGCCACTCCAATATATTTAAATGAGAATCATAAAAAAAATTATTTATGTGCCATATATATATATATATCATAGGTTAATTTGTCGGTTAAAGTTTACTTGACAGCTTCTACCTAACTCTCTTGACAACCCAAGACAGAAAAGGAGGTGCAATTGTTTATTATTAGCTTAATTAGAATTCTCAAATAGAATTAATATAATTGGATGCTTGATAAGTCAATGTTGTTGTAGGGATTAATACAATAAGGTTTATTGAGTGGAGAGCTTGGAAACAACGATGGTTTTAGAGAGAGAAGACATTAATACATTGTCAAAAGCACCTGAATATATTCCATATATTCCTTATATTTCTTTTCCCTCTTAAAGAAGTTACACTATTGATTCAAAATTATACATTGTCATCTGCTTGTTCTTTTTTCTTTATTTTTTTTTGTCTTTTGTTGCGGTAGAAAAGATCACACGTTCAAGATCTTTTGGCTCCTACTCTCCTATTTAATGGATTTGATGTCACGTATATGATGAGATATTTGTAATGGATTTGTATTCATTTATATAATTAAGATCTTTTTAATAAATTGAGAAATATTCTTATGAAGATCAGATTGTATATTTTAATTTTCTGATATATCAGAGATATTTGTATTTATAATTTTATGATAAATGAATAATATCTTTATTTTTTATAAAAAAAATTTAAATGAACTAAAAAATATGACTCAAAACATTATTAGAATTTTATTATCCACTTTCGTTAAGAGTCAAAAGTAGAAGCGAAAGCAGACTCAATTTTAATCATTTGTTGGTTAACAGACTGAATATCAGAATATTAAATTTCGCTTGCGTCTAATCCGCCGTTCACCTTTACATGGTACGAAAAATAAAAGTGACTATAAAAATATAGTGCGCCAGTTCGACTCAAGGGTCAACAACCGGACTAGAAATTCGGGCATCGCTCCGCACTAATGATTTACAGAGAGTTTTTACAACATTCGGGTTCGGAGCAAATACCAAGCCCAAACGAAGACGAAAACCGAAGAGAAGAGAGAGATGGAACCACGATCGTGGATATCAGATAGGGAAGCAACCAATCAGGAAGCCAAGCTTCTCCACGTGTCGCACGCTGCAATCAGTGTCCGGAAGCCATTACCGTGGATAACCAAACCAATAACGAGCATAGAAAAAGAGGGAAAAAAAATCAAACAAAGTCAGCACCACACTGACAGAGAGCCCAGCCTTTGGGATAGAGATATCGTCTGGCTGTCCACAAATCAATCGTCGTCACATTACCATCCATGGCAGCAGCGGCGGCTTATGCGACCACCTGTCCTAACCCCGCCGTCTTAGTCCCTCGCCTTCCCACCTCCAAACCCACCGCTCGCTGCTCTGCCTTGCCTTGCCTCCCTCCTCGCTTGTCCTCCACTCCTTTCCCCGCTTCAGCTAAGCGCTTTTCTGGTATTTCCTTATGATCTTCTTTGAGGCATTTGGTCGAGCGTAGATTTCGAACTTATTGACTTAATTTATTTTTCTTTATGCTCAATTGAGTGTTTTTTTTTTAAAAGACTTGTGTTTTTTTTTTTTTCCTTTTTGAGTTACGACCTATTCCGTCTTAGCTTACGCTAATTAGGATTTGGAGCTATCTGGGTGTCATTGTGTGGTAGTCAAGGTGAAGTGTATACCCAATTAGGCTCCAGCTAACTGCGTATGATTACAATTTTTTGTCATCTCTGAAGTTGTAACTTTCAGAAACCAACTACTGTAGAAAGATTAGAAAATAAGTGAGGAGTTTTCCTTTTTCCTCTTTCCAAAAAATCAGGGTAAAGGACATTTAAGTCATGTAAGTTATGGAGTTACATAGTGGTTCATGAAGCAGCTCTAGTCTTTGACCTTCATGATTTTCTTCTCAAAAGAACCCTGGTGGTTTTGGATATCTATGTTTCCGCGTGTTTTCACTTTATTGATACCCAAAATGTTTGTAGAATATAGCTTCGTGGATGGATAAGGCTAATGATCATTTTATTGGAGCTATCAAGGAGTTCCTATAAGGAACAGATCTAAAACACCAATCCAAGATAATTACTTGTCATTGCAATGGAGAATAGAACCTAATGCCCGGACCATGGACTTGGAGGGCAGCCAGCCAACTCACTTCCACGCACGACCAATTGTAGGTGATGGGGGAGTAGAACGCTAGTTTTTATGTTGTGTATTGTAATCGAAGGTGAGAATTGAAGGACTGCATATAATGTCCTAGAAATGCAAGAACAGACAATGTTGATTACTGGTGGGCTTTTGGAGGGTGATTCCGTGTGTGGTCAACTCTATCTGTGTCTAGTTTTTACGCATAAATATTTGTCTGTTTTCTTCTCTATAGCTGCTTCTCACTATTTATCTGTTGGTGATCGAGCTGAATTTTCATTCTTAATATATTTGTGTTTGCGTAAGTTGATTCAAAATGTACTTACCAAATATCTAAGACAAAAAAGGAGTGCTTGAATAATCTAGATTCTATACTTAAGTTCCATGTTTCACTTTCAAACAGGGTCCCGTAGGTCTTCCCTGCTTCAGATCAGAGCCTCTTCTTCAGAAGAGACATCTGCTTCCATTGACACTAGTGAGCTTTTTTCAGACTTGAAGGAGAAGGTGAGCAGCAAAGCTAGCTTTACTGAAAACCGTTGTCAGTTTTCTCCTGCATGTGTTGATTGAATTACCTGATTTTTCGTCCTGAGTCTTTGATGCTTATACTAATGGTTTTCTTGAAATGGTTCTAAATGGTTCCTTCTTTTGTAATCCTTAGTGGGATGCAATTGAAAACAAGTCAACAGTAATTCTCTATGGAGGCGGGGCAATAGTTGCTGTTTGGCTTTCTTCGATTGTAGTTGGTGCTATCAACTCAGTCCCTTTGGTAGGTGATTTCTTTCAATACCGCAGACGTCCATTTTCTTATATTCGATTATATGAAGGGGACTTATGCTGTTCAGGTGCTTAGCTAGGCGATCAATTTTGCAGCAATTTAAAATGGCTCTCTCTATCTCTCTCCTCCTTCCACTTCACAAAAAAAAAAGTTCTCTACCAACTTCAAATTTTATTTAAGCACTCTGACATTATCTTCTACTCTTACCAGCTGCCAAAGATTATGGAGTTGGTTGGGCTAGGATACACAGGATGGTTTGTCTACCGTTACCTTCTCTTCAAGGTAAATATCAGAGACTACCTTGCTTCAAATATCTGAAGTTGCTTACCTAGGGGACAATTAGATAGGGTTTTGCTGCACTTTGATTTTCATTCTCTATGCAACACCTCAAATTGATTTGGCAGTCCATTTTCTGTTACTCATGATTTGTTTTCTGTTTGAATAACTTGAGCTTTTGTTCTTTAATTCTTTAACCTGGGAAGCTTTGGAATTACATTCTCGCCAAATGGGCTGACTTGAATCTCATTATTTAGTCCCCAGGGTGGGGTGATGAACACACGAAGTTTTATTTAGCATTGAAAATCACCTGTTGCTAACCGATGATATTAATCTTTTTCTCCAGTCAAGCAGAAAAGAACTAGCTACAGATATTGAGGCCTTGAAGAAGAAGATTGCTGGAACGGAATAAATACAAATAATCTGTATTTTCTGTGTAAGAGTCATTTGTATCCTGTAATGTAGAATAGGTATTTTGTCCAATCCTCATCACTTGTGTCTCTCCATTTTGTTCTTCAAATAAGATTTCGGCAACTTCATGTTTGCGGCTCTAGATTAATGCATGGCAAATTGATCAAGTGGGTTGTTGGGCGTAATCGTAAAGTTTGTTACTATCTTAATTGTGATCGCGCAGCCGGCGTTATGCATTTTATGACACATGACCTATGTATGCGTGGATCACGAATTAGAACTGGTGCTGATAATCCTGTCCAGGGATTTCATATACGGCAAAACCTGTACCAAGAGTTGTTTCACCTACGAACTCTTGGTTGGGGATAGGTCCTTTGGGCCTTGGGGTTGGCTTCGGGGGCGGGGAAGGAGTTCTGGTGACAGGTCACTAATCTCGGTATGAAGCTCCATTTTCAAACGACCAGGGCTACCTTTTGGACATGCTCGACATGTTATTCACAAGAGAAAATAGCTTAAAGAAATTTATCTCTTTTATTCGAAAATAAAACATCATTAAAACTTTTATGCTTACAAAACATAAACTTGAACAAATTTTATAATAATAATACTCTCCCATCTAAGATTGATCCTTAACACACTCTTTGAAAATCTACGTAAATAAGAAAAAATAAATAAAAATATATTCTTTTCTTTGATCATAAATACATAATAGCTTTACCCGTATTGTAGAAAATCCCCTCTAGCATTAACAATAAGCCACATTTACCCCTATGACTAGGTTGTGTAACTACTTATTTGGAGGCCAACCGAAATAAGTCAACAGTAAGCAGAGTTTACCCTACTGAGACTTAGCAAGAACGCCAAGTGTGCACTAAGGGGAACCCACGCATAAACCACTCTGTAGAATAGGTGCACTCAGTAACAAAAAGTTGATACTAACAACAGCAATAACAATATCAATAATAGCACATTGCCTCGAGGTTTAAAAACAATATAATATATAATAGCAGAATTCAAAATCAGAAACAAAAATTATATTCAGCAGATAACAGTGTCTTTGAGAAAGAATTTTAGAAGAGTAAATATGAAATAAACATATTTTAGTATGCTTTCAAAATTCCACACTTGTTTTTAGAATAACATAATATTGTAATAAAACCTTATTTTCACAAAACAGTTTATGAAAAATATCTTTTATGGAATCAAAAATTATATTTTCATTATTCGTCAATTTTTCGAAGAAAAGAATACAGTAGCTCCGCTTACCTGACTTGCTTTAAAAATCGAACTGCTTTAGAACACATGCATTGCAATGATCAAAGATAACCAAAGAAAGTTGCAAAAACCCAACAATGGCCGAACTGATTTAGAGAGGGAGAGAGATCTCAAAAATGATAGAGAAATCAAGTTTGAGAGGTGTGATCAACCTTTGAGCGAAGTGCCCCTTTTATAGGCGAGTGAGACTTAATTATGAAACGGAATTAGTCCAAATCGGAATACCTTTAGACGTCCCTTCACAAACCTCCTATTACTGCCATTAGTCGTTCAAAATGCATAACAACTTTGAGAAAATAAGCGTTGTAGATGAAAACCACGAAAATCAAAGGTGCTAAAACAAACAAAAAATTGAAAAGAGATAGAGTGAATTGATGAGAGAGAAACTGTAAGGTCAAAGAAACAAGGGCTAGGGCAGAAAAATCAAGATTTTAGGGTTTGGGGAAGAAGATAGGTGAAATGCACCATTTCACTTAAAAATTTTAAATCGACTAAAACAAGTTTAATAAAACAAACCTTCAACTATAATAACCAAACAAGTGAAGCACTCTAGTGGTTAGGTTGTAAATCTTCCTTTCTTCACTGCATGAGTTTGAATATGGCTTTGGGGGTTAGTTGTATTGGTAAATTGTCTTGGTGGGCTTGTGTCATTAGATGGTTTTGTTGTGGCAAGCGTCACAATGCAGGATTCTGACAGGATTACTGTCGAGCTTGATTACTTGGCAACCCTGCATCTATGGTTGAGGTGGTGCAAGGCTTGGATATAGGGGGTCTTTGGGACATTGTAGATATAGTTTGACTCTTAGTGAGAGCATCGCTAAGGTAGATATTTGAGGATATCTCAAAAACTAGTAGACTTTCAAAAACTAATCAAGATTTGCTTAAAAGCTTTGGAGGTGTCAATTAGTTCAGTTGTGGTAAGGCCTCATTCGAGTTGTTAAATGACCGAAAGAAATCAAACGATGGGCGGATCAAGTTGAACGTGGATGGTAGTTGTTTGGTAATCATGGCACTTGTGGTGGTGGGAGAGTGATCCGTGACTCTTTGGGTGATGTGCAGGATGCGTTTTTAGCTGAATTTGGCATGAGAACGAATAAGGAGGCAAAATTGCAGGTGGTCATTATGGGTGTGGCTATATGTAAAAATATTAGCTTTTCTTAGATAAAGATTAAGTGTGATTCATCCCTAGTGGTAAACTGGATAGCCAACCGTTCATACACGGTCTAATATTTTTCGGATTATTGGGAAGACTTGGTTATGGAACTTAGTGGACTAACTTTGACTATTTCTCATCAATATAGAGAAGGTAATCAAGTAGGATACATTTTGGCAGGGCAAGGGACAATGGTTCTCACAAATAGGTATCGAGGTGTTGAGCATATGCTTGCCATTTGAAAGGTCTCATTCGTCTTTAAAAACTTGTATTGCTAGTATTAAATGTTAATTTTTTCTTTTCTTATGCTCTATGGGTTTTTGTTGTTTTATTGGCGGTTTGTTTTTATGTGCTTATAACCAAGGTATTCCTTTGCCACAAGTGAGACTGATCTAATAAATTTTAGAAGCCCTGTTTTTTTAAGAAGAGACTCTACCCAGAAGTCATATAAAAAACTCATGGGCATCAAAGACCTACCCTAGCTCTAAAGGACACCAGCTATGGTGGATAGCTTCAACTCCCTAATTTTAGACAACCATGAAATAGCTTATTAAGACATAAATATGGGCATAAAATGATTGAGATCAAGATCCTTCCATTTTGTTCAGGTAAGAATTCAGCATGAAGTTCTAACACCATAAATATGATTTCTAATTCAATATTCTAAAAATTGTCACAACGACATTTTTCAGTTTAAATATATTACTAACATTTTAATTCATTATATTCTTAAAGAATATATATATATATATATATTTATATTTATATTTATATTTAAGTAATAAAATCTAAATAATTTGACTTATGTTATTTTTAAAAGTTAAAACTTGTTATGAATATTATAATTATGGGTTATTATGGATGACCGTTACACTTTTTATTCTTCCCTGTAACGCCCCTCTCTTGTTCACTTGTTTGACACATATATGAGATAATATATCTATTGCTAATTGGAGTTTTCTTGTATAATTTATTACCTCCTTGAGCTTACATTATATTTTTTCATATACTTGCTTTGCACATTTTTAATTCTCCTAATTTTTAATTATGTGGTTGCATTTGTTTTTATATTATTGAGCTTGATAATTGCATCTATTTTGTTGCTATGTACATTAGGGGATTTAATTTTTTCTTTCCAAATGATATCTTTATTTTATTTAGCATGGTTAATGATCTTATTGTACTTTTAACATATAGCCGAATATAGTGTTCTTAAAGAACTTGCTTTTAATCCTGCAAGTAGTTTATGTCTTAGTAATTAATGTCCTTCACTTTGCATTAAATCACCTTAAGATGGCATGCTTGGCCGAACTAGTACATTTAAAGCCAACTACTTGCTTTTTGCTTTTTCTCTCACTCTCTCTCTCTCTTCCTTAGCCGGCTGCATGGGCTATTTTTATTGGTCTTCATTTTTGTCTTTTATGCATGCAATTACATGTTTAGGTGCAAGGATAGTTCGGTGGTATTTGTTGAATGGGCAAAAGGAATTTTGGCAATCACAATGATTGCCTAGAAAAAAGCTCATGAAACATGTGTCAACTAGAGCCTTATTGCCGCCCCTTTTAGCCACTTAATTTGGTTGCTTCTCTTGTTTAACTTGAGCTCATGATTACCTAGCTAAGGAGGGTGTGAGGTTAAAGGAGGAGAAAGGGAGGTAACCTTGGTTAATAGATTGGTAGAGTTGCCTTTTTCCTTATTTTTGGTCGACCAAAAGAGAAGAGAGGGACTAGAGAGTGAGACACCCATTTGATTGAAGGAGAAAGGAAGAAGAGAAACCAAGGGACAAAGAGAAGAACCAAGGAGAGAAGAGAAAGGAGCCGTCGAAGGAGAGAAGAAGGGAAAAATAAAGAAGAAAAGGGGGGGGGGGGGAGGAAAAGAGGAAAGATAATCAGTCAGCCCTTGTCCCCTTGCCTTTTGGAGATTTTCAGCTTTTGTTTTGTCTATTTCCCTCACCTTTTGTTTTGGCATTGCTTTTAGATGTTTTTGCTTTTGCTCAAGACTTATCATCGAACAAGCAAGGTAAGGGTGTAAAAACTTGTTCTAAAAAGGGTGTTGGGGTTTTAGGATGTCTTCTTCGGTGATAGAGGGCATGGGGGGTCACGAGTTGTCTTGTTTTGTTGTTGATGGAGTTATGTGTGGAGGTTAATGACATGCATGTGAAGATTGAGATGAAAATGTTAGATTAAACTCCTTTTGGTGAAAATAGACTCTAAGTGCCGAATACATGTATTTTTTACCTTATTGATTTTAGAAATCATGTTATCTTGATTTTTAAGTATAATAGAATGGTTTGCATGGTGGATGTGGGAGTGCAAAAGAGGAATGGAGTCTTGGTATGCCACGGGTTGCACTTGAGAACCTTTATTTAGTTAATTTCTTTCCTTGTTTTGTGTGCTTTGCTTTACAATTATGAACTTGAGTATCATTTTTGTATAGTTTGTTGGATAGAGGAAGTTTTGTGGAACATAAGGGGCGGCAGTGCCCTATGACCGATTCCTTTGGAATTTTCATAGCTGGATATGTATAATAAATGATATTTTTCTATGTATTTGAAATACTTGATGATTTCGAAGAAAAGAAAACTGTGAATGGTGATGTTTGTTTGATGAATTGCTACTGTCAACTATCTTTGAATATGCTTTTGATAAAGTAGAAATAATTCAGGCACAAAGTACACATGCATTAACATTGAAGTCAAAAAAGAAAAAGAAAATATGCATGTAAATATAGGGTACCCGATTGCTTAAAGAATTCTTTTGAAGGTACAGATTTTATTTTGACACTAAACTCCCCAGATATGAAGTTTAATAATTATAGGTCTTACACTAAAAATTTCAGCAAACTTGGATAAATAGAAATGACCGAATTGCCCTTGGAAGCACCTAGGAGCAATTTCGGCATTTTTAGAGAAAATTAGGGGTAAGATTGTCCAAGCCTAAAATTTAGATCTATGGTTAATATAGACTTAATTCAAGGGAGTTAAGGTAGAAAATTAGAGCCATAACTAACTTACATTAGGCCCAAAACACAAGGCCTAATGTGAGAAAAGAATCGACCTATAAGGATAATAATCTTTTGATTAAAACGTAGTTTATTACTTCTTAAATAAAAATTGTATATTGTCATCGTCATTGGGACATTGATAAAAAAAATTAAGAATAAAATCTATTAAGGTAAAGGCACTAACTTAGAAGGGTTAATATTTAAGAGATAATCGTTAAGATAATAATAAAATGTAAATATAGGACTTTGGTCTAATAAATTAAAATTAGTACGTGATTAGAATGTACTCATATTTCTTTTCTCTTAAAGATCTAATATGGATTAAAAATATTTTTATGTTATATCTTTTCATTTTAATTATGAAATTGCATATGGATATTTTGATTAAATGATCTATGTGAAATATATAACTGCTATGAGTATGATATGCCATGCTGCATAAACATCTCATGGGTATGGGAAACATTAATTTGACCGAAAAAAAACCCGTACCCAGAGGTGATCATGAGATCGGGTGATGGTACCGCTCACAGTGATAGTGCAAGCCATCACTGAGAGATAGTGGTTGGTATCCCTGGCAATGGGACAAGTACGCCTGACTAGGTCCTGGTGCGGGGCATGGGACAGTCCCAGAGGAGAGGAGGCACGTATAACTCGGACTCTAGGGGTTAAACAGAGCGAAATGACACCTCTACCTACCGAAAAAGAAAGAAAGAAAGTGAAATAATCTGGAAACAGATGTATTCATTCTGCATTGCATCGTTCATAATGCATTTATTTGTTTATTATGAACATTATTCTGTAATTGATTCTTCTATAATTTTGTTACTTTTGTTTTATATCGCTGCATGTTTTATTCCCCTATCCCCCCCTTATTGAGTTAGTAAGACTCATCCCTTTTATTTATTTATTATTTTGTATGTACTGCAGCGGTCATCGGACTTGACAGATAAAGACATTCATGAGCGAACAGATTTTGGATTTTGACACACATGTATTAGTCATCAAGATTTGGACGTATGTCACTGACACACGTGAGGTGTACATGGGGTACGAGCCCCAGTGGTACCTCAAAGGTCCACCCCTGCCCCCTCTTCCCCGCATGGAAGACTTCGGGCTGGTAGATGTAGATCCAGCCCTCTTGCACATTGTCCCTCCCCCACCGGCAGAGGGAACCAGAGAGACAGTGTTTATAGACTTGACCTCCGACATCGAGCCGAGGATTAGTCAACTTTAGTAGTTGTCACTCTTTTGTTTAGTTTTGGATCAGTTAGCTGTTTCACGGACATTTTAGTCCAGAAAGCTTTAGACCACTTCTGCTTTTGTATTTATCTTCTCTTTACCTTTGTATTCCTCATGAAGGATGTTATTTTTTGTAAAAGAGGAGATTCCGTGATCTTAGTGAAGTTATGTATTTTCATTTTTGAAAATTTTTTTCTTATTCTATTCGTCCTTACGCCACATTAAATTTTCACCTCTTTATAATTGTTTTTGATTTTATTTAATTCCATCTCCTTAATTAATTCATTTTATCTTCCTTGTCCAATTCAGAACTTTTAACTCCTAGAATTATTTGAATGTCGCCTTTTCGTTAAATCCCTGAAAATATTACTTTTCCCTCTTTATTGTATTTTTTTAATTTTCAAAACAAATTGCAAGCGTTTCCGCTAAGCTTTTTCAAAGCAATTACTAAGACTTTTTAGGATCAATTCGTGCTATAATCTCCGCTTGTGTGCATACCATCATTATAGGCGAGCCTAGGGGATAAGTACTGACACAAAGCGTAACATCCCCACCAGTTGGTTTTCCCACCATTATGTACCCTTTTAATTCCTTTTAATTCTATGTATGACCCTATGCCTATATAAATGGGTCTTGAGATGTGTTATAGACAAGACAGAACTTTCTCTCTTTCTCTCTTTGTTACGCTTTCTAGATCGTATTGTTCATTAGTTTTACAAACATGTTATCAACATGAACTCTACCGATCGTGAACGAAGCACTTGATATTACGAGAGAAGGATGTGTACTTTATTGTTGCAAAAAGTCCATTCCTAAAGTCAAAGGAAGTTGCATATTTTTATATCCCTTCCACAAGCTTGTGGTAAGTTTATTCGATTTGACATTTTCTTCTTTGTTGATTTGTATAATTGGATTAGAGACTTATTCATCCGTTGCTTGTTATAGATCATGTCGAATCTTGCAAAACTTGAATTTGTAGCTCTTGATATTTCGAACAACAATGATCTCTCATGGGTCCTTGATGCTGAAATTCATCTTAATGCTAAGAATCTTAGAAATACTATTTGAGAGGAAAATGATGCATCCCTGCAGGATTGCGCCAAAGCGATGATTCTTACATCATCATCTTCATGAAGAATTGAAATCTGAATATATTACAGTAAAAGATTCCCTTATTTTATGGAATAATTTAAAGGAGAGATATGAGCACCAGAAGTCTGTAATCCTCCCAGAAGCTCAATATAATTGGATGCACCTGAGGTTGTACGATTTTCAATCTATTTATGAGTATAATTCTGCTTTGTTTAAAATAACTCTACAGTTAATATTGTGTGGAGAAATTGTCATTGAAGAAGACATGTTGGAGAAAATATTCACTACTTTTCATGCCTCGATATGCTCCTGCAGCAGCAATATCGAGAGCGAAAGTTCAGGAAATATTCTGAACTAATTTCTTGTCTTCTTATGGCTGAACAAAATAATAAATTTTTGATGAAAAATCATCAGTCCCGACCAACTGGTTCTCAACCATTCCCTGAAGCGAATGGAGTCTCACTCCTTGAAGTGAGTGAGACATCTTTTCAGAAAAAGAACTACAGAAGAAAACAAAACCACCAGAAGTGGGAAAATGCCAAACAAGAAAATGGCAAAGGTTTATAGAATAAACCGTCAAAGAATTATGAAGAAAAATGCTATCGATATGGAACGAATGAGCATTGGTTTCGTACGTATCGTACGTCAAGGCACTTGGTTGATTTGTACCAAGCCTCTCCGAATGAGAAAGGAAAAGAAACAAATTTTGTTGATCATAATAACTTTCTTGATACTTTTGATGGAGTTGATATTACTCATCTTGATGTTTTGGATTTCTTTGAATATCCTACTAGAAAAATTGATCATTTGATTGGCGATAGAAATATTCACATAAATTAATGAATTTTTTTATGATGAAATAAAATGATTGGCCAATGTGGAAAGAAGCAATCCAGGTAGAGTTGAACTCTCTAGCCAAACGTGAAGTATTTGGACTTGTAGCCCAAACACTTGAAGATGTCATGCCTGTTGGATATAAGTGGGTATTTGTGCGAAAACGTAATGAGAAAAATGAAGTGTGAGATATAAAGCACGACTTGTTGCACAAGGTTTCTCGCAGAGACCTAAGATTGATTATGAAGAGACTTATTCTCCCGTAATGGATTAATTACGTTCAGATTTTTAATCAACTTAGTAGTCACAAAAAGATTAGATATGCAATTAATGGATATTGTGACTGCATACTTATATGGTTTTATTAGACCATGATATATACATGAAAATCCCTAAAGGATTTAAAATGCCTGAAGCATGTAATTCTACATCCAAAAGCATGTACTCTATCAAACTGCGAAAGTCCCTATTTGGGTTAAAACAATCCGGACACATGTGGTATTATCGTCTTAGTGAATACCTCATGAAGTAGGGATATGAGAATAATATACTTTATCTGTGTGTTTTTATCAAGAAATCAAAATCCGGATTCGTAATTATTACAGTATATGTTGATGATTTAGATCTTTGTGGGGACTCCATAAGAGCTCACAAAGACTGCAAATTGTTTAAAAAGAGAATTTGAAATGAAAGATCTTGGAAAAACTAAATTTTGTCTACCTACAGCTTGAGCATTTTCCAAGTGGAATTTTCATCCATCAATTGACATATACTGAAAAAGTTTTGAAGCACTTTTATATGGATAAAGCTCATCCTTTGAGTACTCCAATGGTTGTGTGATTACCATATGTGATGAAAGATCCATTTTATCCTAAAGATAAAGAAGAAGAGATTTTTGGTCCTTAAGTACCATATCTTAGTACAATTGGTGCCTTGATGTATCTTGAAAATTGCACTGGTCCTGATATAGCATTTGCAGTTAATTTGCTTGCCAGATATAGTTCTGCACCAACTCGGAGATATTGGAATGAAGTCAAACAAGTATTACGTTATCTATGAGGCACAACTAACATGGGATTATATTATCCAAAAGAATCAACTGCTCAGTTGGTTGGTTTTGCAGATGCAGGCTATTTATCTAATCCACATAAAGGACGATCGCAAACTGGATATTTATTTACCTATAAAGGTATTACCATTTCATGGAGATCCGTCGAGCAAACAATACCTGCTAACTTTCGAATTACTTTGAAATAATTACAATTCATGAGGCAAGCCGGGAATGCGTTTGGTTGAAATCAGTGATTCAGCATATTAAGAAAAATGTGGTCTTCGATCAATTAAAGGTAGTCCAACAATTTTGTATGAAGATAATGCTGCTTGCATCACACAGATCAGAGGAGGTCACATTAAAAGTGATAGAACCAAACATATTTCACCTAAATTCTTTTATACTCGTGAACTCTAGAAGAGAGGTGAAATTGATGTCAAGTAAATACTTTCAAGTGACAATTTAACAGATTTATTCACCAAATCATTACCAACTGTAATATTCAAGAAGATTGTGCACAACATTGGAATGCGATGTCTCAAAGATTTTTCATCATGAAGCTAGTGTCCTTTTGAATGGGAGTCTTCTATATATTGGTACAGATTGTACTCTTTTTCCTTCGCTAAGGTTTTGTCCTATTGGGTTTTTCTTTGCAAAATTTTAATAAGTTAATCTTTTAATACCAAAGGTATACAAGAATATTGTACTATTTTCTTTCGCCATTGGTTTTTTGGGTTTTTGCTTGGCAAGGTTTTAACGAGGCATATTCGTTATGTATGGTCATCCAAGGGGGAGTGTTATGAATATTATTAATTGTCGGTTATTATGAATGACCGTTACACCTTTTATTCTCCTCACCTGTTGGTTTCCCTACTATTATGTACCTATTTCATTCCGTTTAATTCTATGTATGACTCTATGCCTATATAAATGAGCTTTGAGATGTATTTCAGACAAAATAATAATATTAAGAATACATCATAGTTCTTATAGAACTATTTCTCTCTTTGCTACGCTTTCTTGATCGTATTGTTATGTAGTTTTACAACAAAACTCGTCTTAATTTCGTAATAATTTTTAGAATTTTTGAGATCTTGATAGAATGGTGAAAACAATTACACCTTCCATCGGGGCGTTGGAGAACCCCCTTTGGATTCCAACCAAAACGGTTTGTATCATTTTAAACCCCACATTTCTATAGCAGCCCCAAAACCCTCATTTCAGTTTAGTGGCATCTGCCTCTCGTCTTCCGGTGGAGTTCGATCAGTTTTTGGTGTTGGATTGATAAAATGTTGGCCCGAATCGCGAAGCTAAAGCCTCTGGTGTCGTCCTTGGACTCCTCCTGTAGCCACCAATTCCTCCAGCGATGTGCCGTCAGCAGAACCGCAAAGGGCAAAGGCAAAATCAAAGCCGGCCAAACCTTAAAGCGATCCAAGATGAGTACCAAGAAGGGCGTACCCGAATCTGGAGCCGGAGGAAGCAAAAAACCTTTCGAACGAGCAGACAGGCTGGAGAACCTCTGCCTCAACGCTCCCACTCCCGTACGGTACTTAAATCCTCGAGAAAGAGCTCGCGAAGCCAAGAGAGAAAAGATGGGCCTCATCAGCAAAGACCGGCAGCGCGAGCTGGATATGATGAAGAAGAAGAACTACAAGGAAAAGCTCGGCATCCCCGATAAGCCAATGATTATTGGGACTCCTGGCTTGGATCTGATAACGCTGGGTGTGGTTGACGCCGATAAGATTCCCAAGTATGACCTCACGGTGGAGGATGGCCGCCGCCTGGCCAAGGAGTACAGTAGGGTTCTGATGAGGCGGCACCGGGCGAGGCAGGCCGCCGAGTCCACGCTTTTGAGGTGTAAGAAGGAGGCCATCGAGGCGCTGCCGGAGGATTTGAGAGCTGCCGCATTGGTGCCTGACCTGACTCCGTTCCCAGCGAACCGCTTCATGGCAACGTTGACTCCGCCGATTGAAGGTTACATTGACAAGGTCAAGGAAGCGGCGAAGAAGAGCAGTGGGAAGGAGAAGCTCAGATGATCCTCCAAGGTCAAACATTGTTTTCTTTTCTGTTAATATTTGGGTGTATTTTTTTGTTGTGCCTGTTGAATTTGGTTACAACTAGTTATAAAGAAATTTGGCTATAGCTTTTAATTGGAGAATAGCCTATTCTTCATTGGAAATATGCAATACGATTCACCTCCATGACTTCATGTCGAAAGAAATATGTCATTTGAGACTACTTTGGATTTTCTCTTCGTTAAGTTCATTTGTCAGCAACTAGTTTACTATTTCCCCGCTTTGGATAGCTGATATAATAGATCCCTCCCACATTTTGCTTCGATGAGGTTGGGATATGACAAATGGTGAATCATTCTTCCCTATCAGAATACAGGTTGCAATTAAATTGAACTAGAAATAGCTTAGGTGCTTCAGTTAATGCGAAAGATTTTTTACATAGTACAGATAAGTTCGTGTTGTCTGCCATATTGAATGACAACTTTGTGTAGTTTGCTATATTGGATTGTAATGGCACGAAAGAAAAGTCAGAAAGGCTGTTCATCTTGTCAAACCTGCTGAGATCAAGTTTTGGATGGTTTCTTGTGAAAAGTAATTGGCAGTTAAATTCTTTCTTTTGCATGTGAGCCAAAAGTAGAGGTAGTCTATATTTCAAGGAGAAGTTTGCCAGTAGAACCATAGCTATGTGACAATGGAGGATGTCAGTTGCCATCTGTTCTGCACTACAATGTACATTACATTATATCTAAAAAGTTCAGCAATCGGTTTGGGATCATCCACATTAAAGAAAAATTATTAGTTATTCTCATTTTAGAAGACAATTGCATTTTTTCTTTCTCCTGACATGTAGGAAAAAAAAAATTTGCTTTACTTTTTTGAAGTCTCTTTTGTGAGGGGCTGTTGTTTCTTTTGATAAGCAATTTTTTCGGTACAGTTTTAATATTCCCAGTGCGGAACCATTTCTATGGGTTGTCATATTTTGCAAACAGTTCCTATGGTGTAGTTCTTATCCTTTTGTAAGCAATTTTTATGGTGTAGTTGTCTTATATTTCCAGATAGGCTGTACAACTGAGACGGCCCTTTGGTTAATTGAGAACCTCAAAAACCTTCATGTAATTAATGTTATATGGTATTTGTGAGTTGTCGGTAGTAGGCTCTTAACAGAGTGAAATTCATGTGAAATTGCTTCTTGGGCATTTTTGTTGTTTGTTAAAGTACCCCTCTTTTATTTGAGACGAGAAACTTTATGCGAGGAGGCATGCGTATGTTACATTTTCTGGATTTTATATTATCTCACTTCATATGGTTTCTTATGCTCTATCCCTTGGGCAACAGGAGCTATGTTTGCAAGCCTGGAGAACTTCTGTTGTTTCAAAAGTGGCAACTAGAAGTCATAAAGCTCTGTTTATGGGTTCATGTTGGGAAGCAAAGCACCAGGGACAGACGCAATAATCTTGCTGATTTTAGAAATGCATCTTTTGGTATTTAGAACTTATTGGTTTTTCTGGCTTTTGATTGTCAATGCTTTTACGAGTTTCGAAGACTGAGATCACCTTGCTCATCTGGGTATTTCTACCATGTCAATGGATTTTACACATGGTTCAAATTCACCGTGATACATGTTTAATTGAATACAGTGTTGCTTGGAGCATCATCAGGGAAGAACTCCTAGCTGCCTGGCTACTATAGGCAATGTTTTGTAACGCTCTGTAGAACTTCTTTGTAAATGCCAAGTGACCTCAGTTGAGTGGCCCCATTATTTGGCAATCAATACATTGTTGTGTTTCGCTTTATGGGTAAACAAGATCCAGGGCTCAGCCAGTGTTAGGCGACAGATAGTCCACGCACGTGCATATCTCACAACCACCTTCGTCCGCGTTCCACCCTTCCAATTATAAACCCAGCCTGGAGGTTTATTTCGAAGCAACTGGAACTGGAAATATAAGTACAGGATTGTCACATCTGGTTCACGATCAGATTTGACTTCGTTCTGAAGCCAGTATCGTGATATACCACTTGCCAGTAATGCCTGAAAAGCTCATGGTACTAATGTCATTGCGGTAATCTTAAATTGTTGCTACTCACTAGTGTTGTGTTTCCAGCATATCTCTGCATTGGAGGGCTGGCCAAAACAGAAAAACCAACATAACAAATCTAACCTGTTTTGAAGATCGGGCTGTAGCTGATAAAATGACTTGCAATAAAGGAAAACAAAAGTGATAGTGCTCACCACTCAACTCATCTGTAAACCAACCTGGACTACCTAAAATAGAGAAGAAGTCGCGCAAGTTATGGGAAAAGCGGCAAGAGACTTCTGGTCTTTGACAGAGCCGTGCAGCATCTGGTTTCTCTTGATACCAATATTCCTTCTCTAATCATGCCTAAATTGCAAGGGCAAACACCCTTACAGAGGAAATCAAACACAATCAAACAGGAGATCTTGTCTTAAACCACAACAAGGCGATCAAGACCATTCTTAACAAGAAGAATCAAACAGGAAGCAACACGTTCAATTTTATTTCATCAAGAAAAGAAAATGTTACATGTCGTTCATCTTATCAGATCGCAGAAACCAATTCGCTTTTGCAAGCAAAAGCAGAATTGAGATGCAAGCAACAATCCAAAGAAAAGCATAATTGAAAACCAATTCGCTTTTGCGATCTTTTAAATCTTATCAATATCCTCGTCCTCAAACTCGATGTAATCATCCCCAGCTCCATCATCCTCCTCGTCCAACCCACCAGCAATTCCCTCGTTCAACCTGGTAGTGTCAGGCAACTCCCCATAGGCCTTCAAGAGCCTGGCCTCGTCGGGCATGTACTTGAGGATCACGTCGGCCTTGTCGTCCTGGTAGTCCCTGAGGCCCACAAGGATGATGTCCCCCGCCGCGATCCACACCTTCTTGTGCATCTTCCCCCGGATGTGGCAGAGCCGCTTGGTCCCGTCGATGCACGTGGCCTCGCACCGACCGTTGCCCAGCATCCGCAGCACCTGGGCATACTCTTGCCCGTCTTCCTTGAACACCAACTCGCGTTTCTCGTCGTCCGCCTCGTTCTTCCCTCGCTTCCTGTTCTTCCCTCCCTTACCCTTGTTCTTCGGCATCCTGCTTTTTGCTCAAGACTTAGCAGAGGTTTCGATCACTCTCTTCGTAGCCCTCGATCACTCTCTTGCGGGATCAAGGCGCTTGCGTGCGAAGGAGAGAGAGACAGAGATAGAGCTATATATATTGTATGTATGTATGTACGCGGTGTGTGATTCCCTGAATTTGAGGTACTTCTACGGATAGGCAGCGTTTCCAGGTTCTCTTTTCTTCTTGATTCACCAACAGTCAAACCTCTCGCCTTTAAAGAAAGCACACTGTTATTTAAACAATCGCCTGGCTCTGAAACTCTCTCCTTAATCTCCCAAGGCCAAAGTCTTGCTGCAATAAGGAGTCCGACCCAAAGAAACAAAGAAAGTCCGCACGCAAAAATTTTAAAATCGTTTTAAAAAATTCACTGGATTTTTTAAAAAAAAATTTTAAAACTGATTGAGTTTTCGCCGTTAAATTAGTTCATCAAACCTAATTATGTTAGACTTATTTAACTCAACATTTATCCCAACAATCGTGACGTGTTAATAAAATAAATAAAAATTTTAAACATTTGTAGATATTTTAAAAAAAAATCTAAAATAAATAAAAATATATATAATTAATACTATATTTTATTTTTATTTTTACAAAAAAAATAAAAGAAAAGGATTGAAATAGAAGAGGGATTTCCCACCCCGACCCATTCACAGTGGAGGGGGGAGGATTCCTCCCGGGCAGCACTTTGGGGTGGTTAGGGAAGTCCACCCATCCCGCAACCCATTTGGGTGATGGGTTACGAGATGGGGGAGGTCCCCCTACGATGGTTCTGACGGCCAGGGGTAGGGAGTTCCAATCCGATCCATTTCCCTTTTTTTAAAAATAAAAAAATAAAAAAATAATTTTAGTATTAAATTATACTTTTTATTTATGTTGGATTTTAGTTTTTATTTTTTTTAAAATATTTACAATTTTAAAATATTTTATTTATTTTAATTATACCTGTTACGTTGTGATTGGACGAGATTAATTTTTTTTAAATAAGTATAACGGAGTTAAATTTGGTGAGCTAATTTAGTAACTGTAAAAATTCAGTGAGATTTTTAATATGTAATGTTCTTAGATTTTTTTAAAAAAAATTAAAATTTGATAAAAAAAACTCCAACAAGAAGGACATTATGTAAATAATAAGGATATTCTCCTCTCGTAACTCCTTCAAAACAAGGAAGACATTTTGATAAATATTTGGGAAAAATACACTTTTCACCCACAAACTACCGGAGCAGTGACACATTGCCCCAAACTACCATCTTTAAGACATTGCATCTCAAACTACCAATGTTATACACTTTGCACCCTCCATTTGATAATAATACCCTTGAGAAATTAATGAATTGACAACAATATCTTCAATATGCAAAATGAGTTAAGGGCATTATCGTCATTTTAGTATGAAAATTTGATAAAGGATGCAAAGTGTTAAAAATTGGTAGTTAGAGGGTGCAATGTATCAAAATTGGTAGTTTAGGGTGCAAAGTGTAAAATCTATAGTAGTTCGTGGGTGAAAAATGTATTTTCCTCTAAATATTTCCGGAAAACCCTCCTAGGCTCCTACCCGTACAAAACATCTTCCTGAAAATATTTCAGAAGAAAACACACTTCCTCTTCCAAGCCTTTTAAAACTTCTTCCTTTAAAACACCATAGAAATCACGTTGAAAGTCCAAAGCTGTTTGCTGGAGATGTGGTAGAGGAGTACATTTTGCATCAAAACGTTTTAAAAAAAAAAAAAAAAACAGAGAAATCATTTCCAGAGTCGTCAGTAGTTAATTTTTTAGGATTTTAAGGCGATTTAGAAGAAGAGGTTGTGGTTTTTCCTGTAAAAATTAAGAATTTCAGGGATAAAGTTCAAATTATCTTTTATATATTCTATATTAAAATTGAAGATAGACAAAATTCCTTGACATCGGACAAAAGGATGTTTAGAAGGATGATTTTGAACATCTTTTAATATAATATCTTTTGCAGCTGTACAATCACTCTAATAAAAAAAATTTGGTTTAGTAAATCATCTTGAAATTTAGAAAAATAAAAAATAATTGATAAAATTTCTTTTATGATTGTACTATATTTTTCCTGCGTGGGATTCTATCCTCCAGAATGAAAATGTACAATATATTCTTTGTCTGATACATTAGTTTTAACTATATTAAATGCATGTGGAGATGCAATACTTAGGAATGAGAGATGCTTAACATGATGTTTTATTTTTTGTAACAATATCAAGCTGGGGGTTTTGTTGAGGAGGTTTGTCTGTTTCATTGAACATTTTCAAAAGCCAAATTTCAGTAAGAAGTTAATAAGTTATTTTCTCGAAACTTTATTGGGTATTTTGTAAAGATAGTACTTCTTATTTTAGGGTATGGATTTCTTTTTTAAGATCTTGTGAAGTGATAGGAGCAGTATTTTGGATAAAGAATGGTGGAAGAATGTCATTATAATTATAAGACTTAATTATACAATTAGTTCCCGTGGTATAAAGTTATTCGTGTTTGTGGTCAGAGTATGTAGTAACAAAATGATCTATCTGTTTCAGTTCCGTCATCTCCCTTAATGCCTGATACTGAGGAACTGGAATGGATAAACCATTTTGTTACTATACATTGACAATATAGACGAATTTATACAAACGTTTACCACAAATATCTTTTTGTCAAAACGCTATATCACATGGATTATTTGTATAATAAAGCTTAATTATAATGAATAACAGGAGATATTAATAAAGATTGTGGAGAAGGATCTGTTCGGAAAGAAAATGTTTCATTATTAGTAAATAAGTTTGTAGAAAGAAGATATGCGTGTATGTGCATACTTTAAGCGGGGGAGATCTACATATAATATACTATGTGTATTTGTTTTGTTTTTCTCTTTCTTTAATATAATGGAAAATTGGAGGTGTGCTTTTTCTACCTTACTATTTTTATTTATTTAATTTTGTTTTCTTGGATTTCTTTGAAGGTCAGTTGCTATTCATATCGAGGATGGACGGGTGTGCGCTTCACAGAACTTGCTAAGCAATCAAAGACTGGTAGATTGCGAGAATATTGCTAGACAAATGGTCTTTTTCCGAGACTTGTCAAAAGGTTAGACTTGGTGCCCAAGCTTTTGTCATCGAACATGGATATTCTTGGCTGGAACTACATCACTTCAAACGTATGGGATTTTCTCAGAAAAGATAAACTATTCTGCAATAAAAATGCGTAGAGTGTTCCAAACCCTTCACAACCTACCGTTCAATGACCTTGTTGGACCAGTGCTGGATATCCTTCGCAGATGAAAGTGGGGATCGGATTCCACCTCGATGGAGAGTGGGGTTCTGATTCGACCTTACCTTTGCCGACATAAAATCCCCCAAGATTTTATCCCTTATCTTCTCTATGACAATGAGTGACGATGGGTTCTGCATCGTCACGGCTAACGGTTAATTCTTTGGTAAGTTGCAGAAGATATCGGTGTTGGCTGCCCATTGGGCAAGACGATGGGAAAAGAGAGATTTTTCTTTTTCATTTGTATGGTTTCATGGTGTGTTTAGATATGGTCCTCCTTACCTGGTAAGTTTTTCCCTACCTCCCCAATCCACAATCAGTGAACCAAAAATTACAGGAGGGTCTAAGCACAGGCCATAAATATTTTGAAATAATTCATGCTCGCAATTAACTATCACGCGATTGCCGGTCAGTACTACAATGAAAATCTTGCAAAACATTAATTCTGCTACCTACTCAAACTCATTTACATATTTTTTTTCCCTCGTTACTTCTGGGCAGAGTAGGCCCAGAACGAGAGAAATATTTTTAGGCATCCCTCAATGTACTACCGAAAGTATCTAGTGCATACTGCCTGGTTATACAAAGTTTTTGTGTGCTTAGAGATGAGAGAAAAGGAGCGGCGAAATCCAACAAAGAAAAGGTTAGGGCCACCAACTATAGTGGCAAATGAACCTAAAGCTTTGGGAGTGCGGGAGTCAGTGCCTGATAGTAAGCTCAGCTCTAAGATGGAGGACGCCATTTATAAAGTAGAGACTGTCCTCAGCCATGAAGGAAGTCCATGGTATGCCAAACAAGTTTCTGTAACCAACAGCCTTGCCCCCAGTGAAAGTGTAGTTGCCTTTGTATTTGCTAACAAACTCCTCTGTCGGCTTTGATCTCGCTGCAAATTCATAGTCTACAGCAAAAGTGACTGAACCCTTTTCCTGCATACCCAAAAACAGCCCAAAACAGTGGAAAGAGCTCTGCTGGTCCATGTTGCAGTGTGCTGACAGGAAGAACCCTTGGCCACCCAAATGGAATGCTTGGGAATACACCCGTCCAGAGGGGAACAAATTTACACACTCCTCCCGCTTCAGGTCCAGGAATACCACACACTGCTGCCTGGGAAGTTCAAATTCTACCACCTTGACAGGGCGATACTTGTAGGCACGCTCTATATAGCGTCGATTGAAGGTGGCAGACTCTTCTGCAGCTAGAATGCGTTGCCGATGTGGGGCCTCAGCCTTGAAAAAGAGTGCCTCAACCACAAGCTTGGTTGAAACGTCATGGTCAAAGTCATTACAGGTTAAGACCTTCTTAAGCTTACGGCAACTCATGTGAGGGAAGCGAATAAAGCGTGCAAGGCGTGCACCCAGGATTTCACGCCGCTCCTCCACTTTTGGGTACTGAGCCTTAGCCCACCTCAGAACGAAGTCATATACAGCATCCTCTGATGGAACCTGGAGATCATCACTGGACAATACTGCCTCCACTCCAGCAAGTGGCAAAGCCATCATCTCCTCCTGTAACCTGGTCAGAATGCAAAACCCATATATAAGCTGCCCCTAGAAGGGAAATCACAACTACCTAGATACCGAAGATAAAGATGACAGTCGGATGGATGGTTGTATATTACTCCATTTTGCTATAAATGCCACAGCTTCTTACATTAGATGTAACAAATTAGGGATGAAGTTGATCTTGTTTACTCAACCCCAAAACATGAACGGGTTCCAATCTTTAAAGAAAATGGTACATGGATGTAAAAAAAAAAAAAAAAAATTACGGATCAAGTTGATCTTGCTTACTTGGTGAAGTCCTTATAGCGGGCAGCAAGGTACTGCTTTGCAGTGTCTGTCAATGGCTGAACTGCATCGCCCATTAAGACACTAGAAGGAAGTTCCAGATAGAGCAAAGCAGACTCTGGTGTCATGGGCATATTTCGCAATAGTCTGCTGCAGTACCTCATGCACGAAGCAACCTCAAATTTGTCAGCAGCCATAAGAACGTCCAGCAAAGCAGGGGCCGCAGTAACAGACAAGGTATTACTGTACATAAAATTCAGAAGCTCCATGAGGGCAGCTTCCTCTGCACTCAGGAGGAAAAAGAATGTGTAAGTTGAATTCATCATCCTCAACCAAGAAGTTTTCTTCTATTGAAAGGATACGAGATTGATGAAAAAGGAAGGAAAATTTATGATATTTATGTATACCAGAGGCGTTGATGCGAAGGGTTACATGTCGCTGCTCCGACTCTCTCATCCCATTAGAGAATAACTACAATGAATAAAAGAAATAAAAGGACCATCAAGAAACTAGAAAAAGTGAATCTATTGCAAAACCAACTTATAGTAAATAAAAGGCATACCTTATAGAAAAAAGGACTTTTGGCTGCCAGAATAGGAGAGCTGATATGCAATGTTTTAACTCTTACAACGGTAGAAGAATCCATGCTCCAGCACGAATCATTGCTATTTCCAGCTTCATCACCTACAGAATAATAAGTATGCTTAAAACACAAAAACATGTCACACCAGTTCTTAAAAAACAGTTTTCTCTCGCTGCAGGAGAAACAAAAACACTATAGGTCTACGCTCTTCGCCTCACCCTGTGAGATTATGGTTTGAGTATGTTATACTAGCTGAAGTCCTCAACAGAAAAATTTATCCACATTTTGAAAGACTTTACATTAACAAGAAAGATTTGATGAACTCAAACCAATACATTATCATTCTAAAAATCAGATTAAAAGGAACAATCCTATTAACAAATTTTTGTACCTGAAGGTGATTCTTCACTCATTGCAACTGCTTCCTCATCTGGGTTTCCGCAGTCCCCACAGTCCTCCATATCCGGCTGGTCACAGTTCAAAATTTGTTCCTCAGGACATGCAGTAAGATCCAGAACTGAGAACAAGAGTCAACATTAAACATAAGTAACGCAAAGACAAAAAGAAGTTGAGAAGCAGCTATTATCACAAGATCCCATTAAATAACTTATATCATGAAAGTCCCTGTTTCTGGAATGCTCTCAGACATACAAAATCCGCACACTAGAGTTATGCTCACCCTCAAGGCTATCAGACATATTACCAGGTCTCTTGTTCCAATCCACTTGAAGAAAGTCAGGAACCAAGACCAATTCTCACCATATGAATATCAACTTCCAGATTGTCATTTCAAAAGCATTCCAGAATAGAACCAAATGATACCATCAGCACTCACATTTCACTCAGCATTCTTCCAAGAGTAAGTAAAAGCAATCGAATATGACAAAGGTATAATAGTCCAAAAGCCATACTCCTACAAGTTTTGTTCCTAGATAACAGAAAGGTCCACTTTCAAGTACTTTCAGGGGAATCATAAGGCTCAAAAGAGCCTGCTTTCGATTCTTCCAGAGAACTCTACAGCAAAAGATGCAGGACATAACATCTCCTTACTTTCTTCTCCATCACAGCAATACTCAACGAACGAACAGAAACTCAGAAATTAAGGAGCCCAGTGATTGGAATAAGGAATTTGTCGAGTCACTCTTACAGTCAACTAATCAAGCATTTATTTCAATCCCTAATAACATGTGTAGTTGTTGTGGAAAGCGATGGAAAATAAAGTCAGTGATTTTTCGTTGATTTCCGAATATCTTTAGCATTATACGACTATGTGCGTCAATCAGTTCACTTGAGTTTCCCTTCATCTTTACAAAAACACGGTTTTCATCCAACAATCAAAACAACAACATTGCCTGACAGACGTGATATCCCAAAATGTTTTCTTAGGCACAACTTTCTCAAAAACAAAACAAAGACATAATATGTCAAAAAAAAAAGGAATATTAAAACATTATCAAAGCCTCAAAACTGTACTAGCCTTCATTTTCTTTCCTTCTACTCGATTGTCTCGTAATCTTAACATAACCCAAGAAAATCCAATGAGAACTTGGAATTCTGAAGATCACTAACACTATACTTTTTTTTCCTAACATTCTCATAAATAAAAAGAACCCTAGAAAATCGAAAATCAAATGAGAACGATCAAGGCTAAAAAAATCTGGGACTCCCCTTTTCTCATCTTTTCCTCGCACAGCCAGACACCATGGAAATGAAGCAATTTTTTTACCAAAGCAGATGGGGGATAGAACCAACTTGCAAGCTAACCTGCTCGCAGTTCTAATTACCAGAATATACACCAAACATATACCTACAGAACATAATTATTTTCCCCCTAATACTATCCTAACTTTCTTGGAAGCAAACAGCGTATTTAGAAAGCAAAATATTTACCACTTTCTTTCTTGATATCCTCTCGCCTCCGCTTCCGGTGTCGAGCCCAATCAGCAATACTGGTACATCCCTCCGAATCGGGTCTGTTTTCCGGTGCATCGTCCATGATCTCGATCCGGAGTATCCGGTCGGAGAAGTTGCTATCGTTGAAAGCGAACCCGAAATCGGAGTCCCCACCCGATACGTTCAACGAGAAATCCGAGTCCATCACGCTTCTCGGATCGAAAAGATCCAAATTCTTCATTCTTTAGAGAAACCCTCCTAACGGTAAAGTTTAGCAGAACGCGTGCCCTAGACGCTGCGGCGGCGAAACTTAAAAAAGCGACGGAGTCTGAGGTTGGCGTGGTGTTGGGAAGTCGATGATATTGCAGCAATAAATATGAGGAAGAGAGAACAGCTTAGAATGTGTGTGATAGCTTTTCAATTTCGTTTTGTCTGTTATTATTATTATTTTTCTCGGGTTTGGTGTAGACGACGCCTTTTTCTTTTTTCTCGTAGATATGTGTTGCGTTTGTTTGTCAAAATTTTAAAGAATACTTTTAAAATTTTTAAAATTTTTATTTTATTAAAATTTTTTAATATTTATAAAAGTTGAAATATGTAGATGTAAAAATTAAAAATTTTAAAATATATTTATTTTACTGAAAATTTTTACACCTCAAGATATTAAAAAACAAACCGTTCTTTGGTGTATACGACTTGAATTGTTGTGTGATTACTAATTTCAATCGAGTGAGGTGGCGAAAGATAAGTGAGAGAGAGAGAAAAAAGAAAAAAAAAAAGTGGCAAAAGATAGAAAAGGAAATAAATAATAATATTGGGAAACTTTTTTCTTGCTTTTATTTTTTTTGGCCCTTTATATGTATGGCAGGTCAATGGGATAGTGGCCTTGAAATAGGTGTCCTAATCTTTCTGGTTCTTCGGTTTGCAATTCTTTTTAAAGTTTGTTTCAATTTTATGTTGTAGGGAAGTGCCATATAAAGAATTGATTTTGTTTTTTAACGAGATATTACTTTATTAAGGGATTTTTATTTTTCAAGGGAAAATTACTTTTTTCCATAAGATTATCTAGAAAGGTCAATTACTTGGGAGTCTGGGAGACTAGAACTAGAAAGATGTCCAAAAAAACTGGAATGCTAAGCGGTGATGTCATTTTTGGGGCAAAAGAAGATAAGGGATACACCAATAGCAAAAGTTTATCTTTTCAATCAATTAGTTGGGTTAGAATTAAACTTCTGATTTCTTTTTTTAAAGCAAGAGCGTGAAAAGAGTCAGCCAACTTAGTCTATTCTTCTTCGAACTTGATTATAGGAAATTTCACTTATTGTAAAACGTCCACGTTTAAGTCATAGTTATATTTTCAAGAAAGACAAATCGTAACCACAACCTTATGATGGGGTTGATTTTGGATGCAATGGTTCGATTCAAACTTCTCCTATTTCTATGACTGCTCTTGGATTCAATTAACTTCAGACCCCCAAACAATTAGACTACCACTATAATGATGATTAAATGTAGAATTTAGTTTGTTCAATCTAATAAGTTATAAGATGAGAGAATTTTTTTTTTTTTTTTTTCTCTTTTGGGTTGGTCTCTTTCCTTTTCATTGCACTTTCTCAAGACTAAACGAAGTTAAGAAAATCAGCCAAATTCATGAGAAGGAAACATCAGGGAACTAACATTCTGCTTTAATTGTAGATGAGTACAAATGGTTGTTGGGTAGACCTCCATTTACTCTATAAGGACTTCTTCAGAAGAAGGAGACTATACGCGGTTTGACTTGGGTTTGGTGGTGAAATATCGCTGGCGATCGAGCTTCTCGGAATAGAAAAGAATGCTTTTGAATTGATCCTTCTCTTGTTTCTTCGTGAATATAACAAGAGAAGAAGTCCTGAAGGTTTTATTGAAGCATAACCTAACACTAATATGACCTTCAACACTCTTTAATTATAATTAATGTTCTTATTACCGAATTCACCTTGTGAAATTCTAATTATCTAATTAATAGCCCCTTTAATTAAGGTCCTGTTGCCAAGAATATATTCTACCAAACTGACATGATTGCTTGCATTATAGTACAAATTAATACACTACAATTTCTTTTTTTCTTTTTATTTTTTCTTATCAAATAGACCCCCTTTATGAGATGTCTATAAATTAAAGAAGAGGTTCAAGTTTTTCTATACATTGTTACGTCTCTAATCATTGAATTTCCTTTCTTATAATATATATGATCACATACCTAGAGGCTTATCAGAAAATAAAACATTTAAGGGCCTTGATATACGAAATTTTTTTTGTTAAAATTACTACAGCTTCTAGACTTCGGCTTTAGATAATCAATATATATAATGGAATACTTCATGAATACATATAGTTGCTATAGTACTGATTATGGGAGCACTTTAATTCAGGAATAAATTTCCTCGCATTAATCCTTCAGTTTATACTTTAACATATTTAAGATCGCGAGATCTCCATCATTTTTATTTATTGTTCATTAATATGTCAAATTAGCTAAGACAGCCCATTTATTTCATTGTTCCCTTAAACTTATGATACAATTAGAATAAAGTGGATAGAATATTGTCAATATTAATTATTGAATAATGTAGACTGTATAATAATATTATTGTGACTATATACCTAAATTAGAGAGTATAATTTATAGAATTAATTAATCCAATAATCCTTGAGGTATTGCCTAATTACAAATTGGTTTTCAAGGTAAGTTTCGTCTTATAATGGTCTTGTAGAATTCTTCTAATCCTAAAGTGGTTATTTCGTCAAATTGAGTGACCCCATAAATGAAAAAAAAAAAAAAGTGGCTAACAGAGACACGTGTTAACCATTTGTCAATAACTATGTGCCCCTCTTCATTGTCAAATCACCTTGCAAGCTACATATAACCAGTCCCTGTTAATTTTAATTTTATTTCAAAATTTCTATGCCAGGTTAGACCAATTCAGTGTTTACAGAAGAGTTGACAAGGATAATTTTTTCCTTCTTACACGTAGAGAATTTGAGGTGAAATTAACATTAATGAGGACTATTCATACATGACGTGCTAGGTGATTTAGAAATTAAAGGGGGACACGTAGTTATTGGTAATTGGTTAACATGTGTCCCATTAACTACATTAGATTTGTTATATATATGGGATCAGTACTAGAGTTGACGAAATGACTTCTTCAGAACAAAAAGAATTTTACTGGAATCAGTTTAAGACAAAACTTATCCTAAGGATTAGTTTAAAATTGGCAATGCGTCAAAAACCAGTGGAACTAATTAATTAGAGCCTCATTTTTATAAGATTGCGATTGCCTAGTTTTTCCAAACACATTGAAGCCGCGTTGACCGCCACAATTAAGTAAAATGGACGCCCAAATCAAAGATGGACGGCCACCATTCACATGGCCGAGAAGACGAAATTAAGGAGATTAATATTGTCCAGTGAAAGTGCATTCAAACTTTTCTCCTCTCTACCTTTCTCATAGAATTTTGTTGTCACGTGGTAGGCTACCAGATCATGCCGCAGAAGAATGACGATAATGTAGTAGAAAATTCAAATCCGGCACCTAAAGCTAGAATCTTCTACATATAAGGGATCTAGAAAACAAACTGATCGAGAACGAATAATCAAAATCAGATATATACAAAAAATAATCCGATATATATATATATATAGTCCGAAGCAAATAGCTAGCTGTCCCTGACGGGGATTCAATTTAAGGAGAATAAATTTATCTTACTTCTTGTTTTCTAGGCTCAAAGAGAGTATAATTTATTTAATTCAAATGTGGTGTTACAGGCTATGTCCCCGTTTTGCATGTGAAATAGTTTACTTATATAATGCCTGAGTACAAATTTGAAGGCGTGCTCTATTTGGATGGTTATGGTTATAACATGCATGCTTGGCCAAAAATTAAATACGACTATCATAAGATCAAACGAATTAGAGACAATATTAGCAATTGATTTATCCAAACACGCTGAAAGTGGAAGTCATAACAAGACCCGCATATAAGAAGAAGATCGTATATATATATATAAGAAAATTAACAGGATAATTTGGTCTGTTTAATTAAGTTGCACTTCGTGATCATGTGGAGAGTCACCTTACTTCGTACGTGTAAGAGATTGTCAAAGAAGAAGATGGAGTATAACAAAGAGAACGATCGAAGGCTCTGGAATGATGGAATTTTTTTTGTATCAAGACACCCCCCATCTGAATCACAATAAGCACGAAGAGTCAAAAGAAAGGAGCTTGAGCCTAAAATACCTGAGTCAGCAAGGATGTCTAAGGCATATTTTCGCTGGTAGATGTGAATACTATGAGTAGTACGAACTGCTTTAATGACCGAAAAATATCCTAAGGTACCAAAATCCTTGATTTTAAACTGAGAGTTCACGAACACTTTAGGGGCAGTCACTGAATCATCACAATTACTAGCAATAACGATATCATCAACGTAGACAAGTAAGGCCATAAATAGGCTCTAGAAGTGTGAGTACTAAAGACACTCTAATCAGCCTTGGAATGGGCTCGAAAAGCTAAATGTGAGCTAGAGGAAACTCAGATAGCCTTACAGGGCTGTAAAAGACCTAACCCGAGTAGTGAATGTTCGAGTTTGGCTCGTTAAACACATATAAGAGCTCGAGCTCAAATAAAACTCGAAAACTCATATTCGAACTCGGCTCATTAAATTTTAAATAAGCTCGAGCTCGAGACAAAAAAAACAAACGAGCTCAGCTCAGCTCGAGCTGGTTTTGTATTTTTAAAGCTAGGGATAACCTTTTTAAGATTTGAAATTACCATACTTTTATCACTCAAAATTTTGGCTTTAATTAAAAAAAAATTACAAAATAATATCTCTCTCCTCATCAAATTATTCTTTTTTTTACTATAATATTCATTCAAATCTTCTATCTCTTCACTTTTTTACCAATTCCCATAAACTATTTTTACATTTTCACCAACTCTCATACCTCAAAATTTTAACCACTCCAAAATTTTTAACTCTCAAACACTTATTTGTGATTATCACAACAATAATAATTAAAAGATCTAATCTATTGCTTAGTAAAATAAACAATAATATGTACTAACCAATAGAAGTGTACTAGAAAATAATAGGATATTTTCACTCTATAAATTCAGGCTTTACAAAAAATATAGCATTGAAAACATTAATATCATAATTACATGATAATGAGGAAAACCTTACCACCAATCAAGCATTCAAAAATACAACAAGCCAATTCTATCAAATCATGAGCATACGTCAAACACATAATCAATAAGAACACTTTGTAACATAAGTAAATTTGTGTGCTTATTATATATACAAAAATGAGTCATATAAATATATATTTTATAAGGTAACTTAACATGATAATATCATAAAAATTTAATATAAACCATAACACATGCATATACATAGGATATGTAACATAAGTAAATAGGCCCTATTGATATATAAATGTTGCTAATTACTAAATATAAAGTAATAGTGTATACCTAAACATATAAACAACACTTAAAGAGATATACAACCTATACAAGTGTACTATCTATAGGTACAAATATTATAGGTTATGTAAATAACTGTAAGTATACAAATGTATTTATGGATATATATTTTTATTTACATGTATTTTTTTAATACAAGCTATTAAATGAGCTCAAATGAGTCGAGTCGAGTTTATACGAGCTTTGTTCACAAGCCTAAACCGAGTCGAGCCAAGTTTAATCGAATTTGACTCGTTTAATAATCGAGTTAAAAATAGTGTTCAAACTCGACTTGTTTATTAAACAAACCGAGCTTGAGTTGTTCATGAACAGCTCAGTTCATTTACAGCCCCAGCTTTACCCTTCGAAGGAGGCTGTTCAAGAGGAAGCTCATTTGGCCATGGAATATATGAGGGTAAGTAGGGATGAAGAATCTTTCTTAAAGCAGAAATCTTGAACACAATGACTAAATTTGGGGATTAGAATTCAAAATTTTTCTTCAATGTAGTCAAGAACTTCCATAGTGAAAGCAAAATTAGATCAGTATCTATAGAGTATAGAAGTTACTTGATAGAACCAGACCAAATTAAGGATCGATGCATTGGTAGATTTCTATGCTAATCTGTGGACGAAAAATGACAATCAACCATCAATTGATAGGCATTCATTGGAAGAGGTGAGTAAGAATAGTTTGAACTTTCAACTAATGGTGAAACCAGGAATGAATCTGAAGGAGGGCCAACTCCTAAGGAAAAATGACCAAAAAAAAATAAAATTTTACTACGTAATACAAAAAAGTGTCTTAGAGTTAAAATATTGAAAATTAAGGACTAAAAACATTAAAAATATATTATATTGAAATGCATGAACCATATTGTTTGCTAAGACTGAGAGGTGGCAATTGGATCATACAGGTCTGCATCTTTTGAAAACGTTGCAATATGACCTCGTTATCAATAGTCTCAAAATTTTCCTTCTTAATATATACTACAATACTATCATTCATCCAAGCATCTCTCATCTTATTACACAAGACGATCTTGATAATCTTCATCGCAGAGAACACTCTCTTAACTGTTGCAGTCGGAACTAATAAGACCAATGTCAACTCAATAAGAAGATAAATGAATGGATATAGAGTGAAACGCGCCGTTTCACCCTGTGTTTTTTTTTTTACTAATTTTTTTTGGGTTAAATACACTTTGCCCCCTTATCTTTAGAGTCATTTACACTTTGCACCCCGATGTATTATTTTTGAGACATTGGACCCATAAAGTTACACATTTTTTCAATTTGGACCCGTACCCAAATTGCCCGTCAATTTAGACAGATTCTGTCAAAATTTTTACACATTGCCCCCTTATCTTTGTGGTATGTACACATTGCCCTCCTTATCTTTGAGGGTATTTACACATTGTACCCTACATTTTGACGGAATCCATCTAAATTGACGGGCAATTTGGGTATGGGGTCCGAATCGAAAAAATGTGTAAGTTAATGGGTCTAATGTCTAAAAAATAATACATTGGGGTACAAAGTGTAAATGACCCCAAAGATAAGGGGGCAAAGTATATTAACCTTTTTTTTTTTATTAAAAAAAAGGGTTGGGCAAATGGGCTTGGGGCTGGGCTTTAAGGGGGGCTAGCTTGCTTTAAAAGGGACATATTAGTTATATAAAAAAAAATAAAAAAAATTCAAACGTTTTACATTGCCAACTGCCCTACATCCGCCACTGCTTACAGTAGACAGAAGAGTTGTAACAAGATGTTTCGGATAAGAAGATAAAGGAGGCAATATTTTCACTTAGTAATGACAAGGCACCGGGCTGAATGAATATAATTCAATTTTTTTCAAGAGCACAAGGAGCATTGTTGGACAAAGCGTGAATGAGTGATCAAATCTTTTTTTGCTCGGGGAGTCTTCTAAAGGAGGTGGATTGTATGACAGTTTCCTTGATCCCTAAGATTGCAAATGCTACTTTTCTTAAAGATTATTATCACGCCCCATACTTGTACTTACACTAAGCTCATTTATAGTAATCGTATGCACATAAGCAGAGATTACAACACAGTCTATTCTTCCACTTAGGTTTACTATATTGCCCTTGAATTATTTAGTGGAAGACTCGTAAATAGAAAAGGGTATAATTTATGAGAAAAGCTTTTGAAAATGAATTAAAGATCAAAATGCGATTTGCATGATCATAAAGAAATTACCACATAATCAGCAGTAATTTTTTTTTAAAAAAAGCCTTGGAAATTTGTTATGTAAATTAGGTTAAAACTTAATAGTGAATTTAAGGAGTAAAATTAGAAAGAAACAATAAACGAGCGAAAGGTTTTTCATTACTAACATGGTTTTAAAACATGTCCTTCTTGAGGGCTACACAAAGAGGCCTATAGTTACAAAAGTGTGAACGCTCTAAGGCTCACCTATGCCTATACAACTGTGTTTCAAAAAGATACAAGTTTTAACATCTACATCATAATAAAATCAATGAAACAAGAGCTACACTGCACCCCTAGTCCCTAATCCTTATCCTCAGTGTCGGAGGTGAGGTTAATCACGTCGTTGTTTGACGAGACTCGGCTACACTGTTAAGGACCCCGGTCTTGGCCACCTTAACAATGCCAACTCCTGCCAAGCGATTCGAACGCGATCCCCAATCGATCCTCCTAAACCGTTCTTGGCAACACACGAGCTGAAATATAGGATCTAACACACAAATGAAGAATCTCAAGATATTATTGATAAGAACGAAGAATGTGGTTAAGGGTTAATTAGCCCAAGAACCACAAGAACACAAGAACAATCCCGATCAAGGGTTAATTAGCCCAAGAACGGGTACCCAAACTAGGTTATTAGCCTAGAATGAATCCCAAGTAACAAGGTTATTAGCCTTGACAACGACTTAGCATATACGTGCCTATGCTTGGCCAAAACACTCCCCAAAAGCACTCAGGCTCTCCAAGACTCTACTATTTCTGAATGAATAACTCTAATGCACCTAAGGTGTTTATATAGACATCCTTAGGTGCTTACAAATCCTAATGGAATCAAATCACAATCACAATCACAATAAATCAAATCTAAATCAAATCACCGATCTTTAGGAATCAATCCCTTCAATCAAGTAGATTTGATATTACATGCCTAATAAACTCAAAGGAAAGGAATCTTCTAGAGTTTAGGAAAGGATCCCTAAATCTAGAAGATATGATTTATTCAATCTCAACAAGAAAGGAAACTAATCCCTAAGATACCTCCTTGGATCTTGCCGCCGTCCGCCGCCGTCCACGGCGGCGCCGCCGCTGCTTGCACCTCCATGGGTGGTGGTGCTCCTTCGACTCTGTGGCCCTTCCTCTTCCTTTCCCTACCTAGCACCGGTAGGGGTGGTGGTGCTCCGCCACTGGTGGTGGCCATCTGTGTATGGCACTCCTTTGTCTGCTTGGCCCGCTGTCTTGCTTGGCTTGGCTGGTGGCCAAGGACTTGCTGTGGCACCGTGTCATGGCAAGGCCATGGGCTGTCATGGCATGTCTGTGGCTGGCTGGCTGGCATGCCAGGCATGGGTGTTGCTGGGGCGCCATGCCTTGTCAGGGTTGATGGGGCGCTGAGCTTGCGCGCGCGCGCTGATGCCATGGCATGGCTGTGGCGCGCGCTGTGGGCGTGTCAAGGGTGCCCATGGGTGCCAATGCCGCCTCATCTTGGCACCTATCCTCCCAGCGTGTCTATCACGGCCCATGTCATCACTGAGGACCCTTTCATTCCCCCTTCCTTGAAAAGTACCCTTGACCCCAAGGGTAACCTTTGAAACTCTAGAGGCCATGCCATCATAATCCTCCCAAATAATCTCCTCTCTAGGTGGCCCACCCATACTCCAAGTAACCACCTACACCTAGGGTGAACTCCATACTCCTCCCACCATAATCAAACATGATTTGCCAATGCCTTTTAACCAAGCATCACCCAGACCACATCCAACTCATCCAAGGAAAGTACATATAGATCAACAACAACATGCATACCTTGGACATCAATCGAGGCCGCCTTCACGATCTCCTCACATCTCATCCTTCCTCCATTGGCAAGCTTCACCTCAAAGGCCTCTATCTCCTCTTCATGCAAGCCCGCCTTAGTAACAAGGTGGTGTTGATGAAGTTGTGGGTAGACCCACTATCCACCAACACGGTGATATCATGCTCGCCCATCGAAGCCATGAGTGTCATGGTTGAGGATTTCTCAATGCCCGTCATGGCATTTCAACTCACTATCACTAGTGTGCTCCTCGCTTGACTCCTCTTCGCCCTCATCAATCATGACATGAGCTTGGCCTTCTTGCATTGATGGTCAGGACTCCACCTTTCTCCACACTTGAAGCATAACCGCTTTTTGATGTACTCAGCAAGCTCTTCCCGGCTAAGCTTCATTAAGTCATTCTTCTTCTTCCTTGATTCTTCCACCACCTCTTTTTCCTTCGAAGGCCTCTCGGATTGCAAGGTTTCATCTTCCTTGCTAGCCGCTTCCTCCTTGACTTGCTTCTTCTCAAACCGGTGGCTATCTTCAAGGATCTCGGCCATCCTCATAGCTTCTTGCAATCTAGTGGGCTGCTTCAACTTGAGCTCCTTAGCTATCCAAGGCTTCAACCCATCCACAAAGGTGCCAATGAGTGCCTCCTCGGACCAACCCCTCACTAGAGTTTGGAGTTGTCGAAACTCCTCCACATATGTGTGCACCTTGCCCTCTTGCTTGAGTTTGGCCAATTGGCCATGATGGTTGACAATGGGCGAGGGCCCAAATTGCATAAGTAGCTCCCTCTCGAAAGCCGTCCATCCGAGCCTTCTTCTTTCTTTCTCGTATTGGGCTCGAATCCACCTCCACCACTTGCTTGCTTTGCCATCAAGATAGAAACATGCGGTGGCAACTCTTTCTTCCCTTCTCACTTCATAAACATGGAAGTAGTGCTCCGCCTTATCAAGCCATTCATGTGGATCACCTCCACTAAACTTTGGAAAATCTATCTTCGGTCGCCTAGGTCCTCGGTTGTGAAACCGATTTCCATCTCCACCGTCTTCATCATGATCACCTCTATGATAGTTTTGCCTTCTAGGTCCTCGGTTGTTATACCGATTCCCATCACCATCCCCTCATCACGATAGTAGTCACGATCTCTTCGAGGCCTATCTCGCCTTCTAGCATCATCATAGGTTCGGCCATAGGATCTCTCCTCCCTATACCGACTACCTCCAACTCCATTTTTCCGTGCATGATCATCATCACCATGATTGGACTCCTCCGTAGCCATCTCTCGACTACTTCATGCTCATTCTCCACACGTCCCCCATTCTAAGTGGTTGTCGCGGTCTAGGCTCTTCTCTTGTGGACTCGGATAGGTGAGTTTCTCTTCCATCTTCGAGATGAACATCTTCCCTCCTATTCTCCTCCATCCTTGCAGCTTGTACATGGTTGCCTTCCCTTGGCTCTCCACCAAGTCTAGCCAACACCGCTTGTAGGTCTTGCCTCATCCCTTCCACCGCTCTTCTATTCTCTTCGGTGGCCATGGTAACCGTGGTTATGGCTCCTTGCATGTGAGCCATGGTTGTGGATGTCTCCTCCATCTTGTCTTTGAGCCATAGAGTGGATGACTCCAAGGCTTCGAACCGGTCTCGGTTGGAAGTAAGTGAACTTGACACTGCCTCCATTGCAATACTTGGCTGCAACAACAAGTCCAACCTTGGGTTCTCTCCAAAATGAAGATCGAACCCCTCCCGACAAAGAACTTGTCACGAACAACTTCCGACCTTGGGTTCTCTCCAAAAGAAGATCGAACCCCTCCCCACTCAAGAACTCCAATAAGAACAAACAAGTGTCTCTAATCCAATCCAACAAAAATGAATCAAATCCAATGTATGCTCGTGTTTACCTCTCTTGAAGCGAAGATCTCTCAAGAACTCCTTGATGAAATCTCCACGCCACTCTCAATGAAAGCACCAATTTGTTAGGGACCCCGGTCTAGGCCGCCTTAACAATCCAACTCCGCCAATTGATTCGAACGCGATCACCCCAATCGATCCTCCTAAACCGTTCTTGGCAACACACGAGCTGAAATATAGGATCTAACACACAAATGAAGAACACTCAAGATATTATTATAAGAACGAAGAATGTGGTTAAGGGTTAATTAGCCCAAGAACCACAAGAACACAAGAACAATCCCGATCAAGGGTTAATTAGCCCAAGAACGGGTACCCAAACTAGGTTATTAGCCTAGAATGAATCCCAAGTAACAAGGTTATTAGCCTTGACAACGACTTAGCATACACGTGCCTATGCTTGGCCAAAACTCCTCAAAAGCACTCAGGCTCTCCAAGACTCTACTATTCTGAATGAATAACTCTAATGCACCTAAGGTGTTTATATAGACATCCTTAGGTGCTTACAAACCCAATGAATCAAATCACAATCACAATAAATCAAATCTAAATCAAATCACCGATCTTTAGGAATCAATCCCTTCAATCAAGTAGATTTGATATTACATGCCTAATAAACTCAAAGGAAAGGAATCTTCTAGAGTTTAGGAAAGGATTCCTAAATCTAGAAGATATGATTTATTCAATCTAACAAGAAAGGAAACTAATCCCTAAGATACCTCCTGCCGATCCGCCGTCGTCCGCTGCCGCCTTGCACCTCCATGGGTGGTGGTGCTCCTTCGACTCTGTGGCCCTTCCTCTTCCTTTCCCCACCTAGCACCGGTAGGGGTGGTGGTGCTCCGCCACTGGTGGTGGCCATGGTGTGTGGCACTCCTTTGTCTGCTGGCCCGCTGTCTTGCTTGGCTTGGCTGGTGGCCAAGGACTTGTTGTGGCACCGTGTCATGGCAAGGCCATGGCTGTCATGGCATGTCTGTGGCCAGCTGGCTGGCATGCCAGGCATGGGTGTTGCTGGGGCGCCATGCCTTGTCAGGGCTGATGCCATGGCATGGCTGTGGTGCTCTTGCTGCGCGCGCTGTGGGCGTGTCAAGGGTGCCATGGGTGCCACTGGCGCCTCATCTGGCACCTATCCTCCCACGCATGGTTGTAATGGCCCATGTCATCTCTAGGGATCCTTTCATACACTCCGCTAACGGGGTCGGGGGAGAAAGATAAAGGACTATAAGCTTTGTGGGACATTCACCAAGTAAAAGTTCTCGAGTCTCGGCAGTGCAGGGTCTTTGAAATACCAGTTGTGCTTATACTCTACTAAAATCTCAAAGTTATCTGAGACCCATGCTCGGATCTTCAAAACGATGACGTAGGGGTCATGTCAATAATCTATTTGTTTTTCAAATAGTTTCATCTTCTTGTAATCGTAGATGTACACAAAACATAAAATAAAAGAGAAAATGGTGAGGCATATGGACTTAGTAAGATTGGGAAGGGGGCGTGCTATACAAAATAACAACATCATTAAACATATACGATAAACATAGATGCAATTAAATAGATACAAGAGATATGACGTTCAATGAGTGCGATGTTTATGAATAACCATGCTATTGACTCTTTCCTTCAGTTTTGAGGCGTTCTCAGTGCTTGCTCTGTTCACTCCCAAGTCAAGTTGTGCGTCCCTTCTCTCCTTGTGGAACTTATCTTGTGCCACCTGCACCAGGACCCAATCTATTGGCATAAATGCCCTGATGATCCCATTCACTCCCTGTAGTGGGGGGTTGCACTCTTTCAATGTGCCTGATACTATCACCCTTTTCGCTTGTTTTCTTTCACATGTTATGAATGTATATGAATTCTCAAACACTACTAAAATAAAGTTCAAGCATCCATAACATTAAATCTCAAAGAATAAACTAATAGGAAGTTTAAACACTTTTGCAAAAATCTAGTACTTATATTATTTATTTATTTATTTTGTAGACTAATCCATGATCTCTTATTTGTCCTTAGGTTATCTCAGATTTTTATTTGCTAATTTATGTCTTTAATACGTTCTTAAATTTCTAGTATTTGTCACAATACCCTTATCCATTAATTAATTTCCCTTTTCCTTTTTATTTAAAATTCCTTAACCATTTATCATTTAGGAAATTAATTAAAAAACATTTCCTCTTTAATATACTCGGTTTGGACCTCTTGGGCCGTATTGGACTCTAATGACTTGTTATTTGTAAGATTTCTTAAGTCCATTTAGGGGTATTGGGCTTAAGGTCCATTTAAGAACTTTAACAGGCCTTGTGATTTGGGCCCTCTAAACAACTCGGATTTGGCTTAAATTTTGGCTCCCTTATCATTTTTTTATGCTCTACACAACCATAAAACCAGATTATTCATTTGGATATTTTTACCCCCTCGTTTACCTAGAGATGCCGAAACTGCCCTTAGGGACTCCTCGGAGCATTTTAGACCTTTCCTTACATCATTTTTAACTGTTTTTTAGGATGACATCCAATATGCCTATAATACACATCTGGAAAATTTCATGCAAAAATTACAAGTATTTCTATAGGTGGTTTTGGACAGTGCATTATATTCTCCATTTAGCACCACTAAACCTATTTGCATGTGGCTTCTTTTGTTTCTAATCAACATAATCCATAAACTAACATGTTTGCATACATCTTCATATATCAGGGCATATTATACACGATCAGATAACATAATAGTAAAGAAAACAAAACTATAATGCATAGCTCATTCATTCAATGCAAAAACAACCTTTGCATGTCATATGTCATTTTTGGTTCTCATAAGCATGACATCTCAACTTTGAGCTCACCAAGCTCTCATTCAAGACATTGTCTTGCCACTTTTTCCTTCTTATGGTACCCCTTTCCATTTATCCATCATCAAAGCTCAAACATGCATAAATTATGAACAAAGTATAAGCAATTTTTACCATATGATTGAAAATAACACATGCAAACATGTTAGCCTACCTCAAAGACCAATACGTGGCCTTCTCATTCTCCAAACACAAAATATAGCCACTGACCGTGGCTCTCAAACCCAACACAAACAAGCTAAGTCATTTCACCTCCATTTTATCACAATATGCATACCATTTTCAACGACATGCTAGATCTTCACATGCAATCATTTGTAACTCATTATTTCTTATTAAAAACTAGATCTACCATATTTTTCCTTGCATCCAACATGTATAACATAAGATATAGTATAACAACAACTAAACAATACACAAATACTATATTTTCTGAACAATCTAAATATTAAATTGCCACAAACCACGCCAAAAACTAATGGATCTAACATTTTTCAATATAAAGAATACAAACTACCCCTTTCCTCAAGGTTTTCCTTCCCCTTTTCTTTCTCTTTCTCTTTCTTTCTTTTTTCCTTCTTTTCTCTTCTTCTTCTTCTTCCTTGCCGAGCTCCCTCTCTTTCTCTCCTTTCTTCCCTCTTTTTCTTTCTTTCTCTCTCTAGACTCACGGCAATGAGCTCTTTGCCGTGAGTTCCCTATTATATTGGGCTACAATTTTTTTTTATCTTATCTTGTGTCATCATTAACTATTTTCTTTGGGGTATGCTAATTTAATTAGGTTTGCAATCATTTACACTAAGTTAACAAGTTAAAGAAATTATGTGATTGGGTAGTGAGTGAATGGGAGGAGAAATTGGTCCACTTGTCAAAAATGAGAGATTTTTTCTCCCAAGAGACATAATTACTAAGATATGGCTGGCTATGGGCTTGGGGAATGGACTTGGGTTGAATTATGGACCTCCAAAGCCTCCTAGGGTTTGGCCCAAGTGGTTTTCCTAGGTCCAATCTAGCTTAATTAGGTTGTTAAATAAATGACTATTATAATTAACTAAATTTAATCAAGTAAAGAGACAATTAAAAATTTATCTAGGTCAAAAGAGGAACAAAATAATGAGAGAAGGAAAATCATAAAGCCAATGATGTGAAAAATTAAAAATTAAGTAATAAGCAATTGCATCATAATTTTCAGATATGAGAGAGAAAAATAATCAAGCCAAATTCTAACATTTTTCTACAAAGAATGCAATTAATTATACATTTTAGGAAGTACTATTATTTAGTCAATGATCAAATTACAAGGAAAATAATCAAATGCTAAATAGCAAGAAAAATAAATAAAAAGGTGAGTAATAACCAATGCACTAAAAACATGAAATCATATAAAAAAATAAAAAGAATTGAGAAAATTTAACTACTAAGAAATCCACCATTAAAGCAAATACCTCCATTAATAACTTAAAAGAGTTCAAAAGGGAGGGGGTGTCACAATTATATACCTATTTACTACTGTAACACGATTTATAAATATATAACGAAGATTTTGGCGAAGAGAATAAGTAACATTATTCAACACATGGTGGGGGTAAACCAAATGACGTTCATAGCAATGCGAGGAACAAGGTACAACATCCTATTAGCTCAAGAGATTTTCAGAAACTATCACTGTAACTCTAAGTCACCCAGATGTGATATCAAATTAAACATTAGGAAGGCTTACGACCATGTCCGGTGGGACTTCCTTCGCGATTTCAACGCTGGATTGAAGAATGCATTTCCAAGTCAGATTTTCAATTAAAGTAAATGGAGTTTTATGTAGTTTTTTTCCAAGGGAAAGGGGCCTTTGTCAAAGAGATCTGATGTCTCAGTTAAGGTAAATGGAAGTTAATTTTCTCCGGATTTATGGGGAATATGACTTCAAATCTTGCATTCGATTTTCATTGACGCTAAAAAAAAAAAAAAAAAGTTTGACGCATTTGAGCTTTGCGGATGACCTTCTCATTTTTTTTTTCCAAGAGAAACATTTTAATTCAATGTTGCTAGTTTAAGGTTTTCTGAATCAATTTGGTTCAATGTTTGGATTAGTGCCTAACATGGTGAACAGCCAGACATTTGTTTTTAGGAAAATACACTTTGCGCCCCCAACTATGGATATATTGACACTTTGCATTCATATCTTCCAATATCACGACATGGAGCCAATAAAGATTTAATTTTTGTCAATTTGCACCCTACAAGCCAATTGACTAACAATTTAAAACTATCATGTGTTGTCTACATGATTCACTTCCGCTAGTTATGTCTATTTTGTCCTTTCAAAAAATACATTTTATGTCCCCCAACTATGGGCTATTGACACTTTGCACCTCGTTCTTCCAATTTCGTGACATTTTCATCGATTTACATCACACAAGCCAATTGACAGTTAAATGTAATAGTAAATCAGTCATGTACGAAGCCTCCTTGTTCAACCTCACGTCGACAACCAAGAAGGGGAAATAAAATACAGAATCTTTTTGCAATTGGAATTGCTCCAAAGTTAAAAAAAATCAAAGATGGAATCGCTCCAAATTCTAAATATCCAATGATGAATTACAATCTTGGAAACGAACTAGGAAAGAAATAAACAAACAAATAAATGATTTCAAAATAACAAAATATGCTTCCTAAAAATCATCTGTCTATTAATAGAACACCATTATTTAAAGAACTTCCTTATTTGCATCATTGAATCACGTGGCTGACATATGCCAGATTTACCGTTACATTTAACATCAATTGGCTTGTAGGGTGCAAATCAACGAAGATTGAAACTTTATCGGCTCAATATCACGAAATTAGAAGATATCGGATGCAAAGTGTCATTACCCCAGAGTTGGAAGTGCAAAATGTATTTTGCTCCAGAGGAAAAAATGGGCATAACAAGTGGGAATGAATCACATGGACGGCACATGACAGAGTTACTGTCACATTTAATGGTCAATTGGCGTGTGAGGTACAAATCAATGAATATTGATACTTTTTCAGCCCAATATTATGAAATTGGAAGATGAGGGTGTAAAGTGTCAGTACCCTCATAGTTAGGAGTACAAAGTGTATTTTTTCCTATTTTTTGTTTTATAGTAAGTAAAAGGGTTCTCTGTAAGTGACTTGCCCATTTGGTAAGACATGTTGATTGTCAGCTTTTGGGTGACAAGATTGTAGCAAGAGTAAAGAGTTGGACTAAAATTTTTTGGCCTTATGCAGGTAGACTTCAATTGGTTAAATCCATTCTGAATGTTTTCCAAACATATTGGTCAGCCAATTTTATCCTTCCTAAAGTTACATTTTGCTAGATTGAGAAGGCTTTTAGAGTGTTTCTGTAGAAGGGTAGTGAGCTCAAGAATGGGGGCACAAAGTTCCTTGGATTGATATATGCACACCTAAACAATATGAGGGCTTGGGTCTTCCTAATTTGAGATTATGGAATCAAGCTTTTAATCTGAAGCATATTTAGCATCTCCTCACATATACAAATAATTCCTTATGGACTTATCCTGAACTTGAAGGAATCTAGTACAACTTCGGGACATTGCACATCCTAGAATGAAGGTGGAGGTTAAGGATGGGAGAAATACATCTTTATGCTTTGACAATTGACACCCTTTGGGTCCTCTGTTTAAGAGAGTCCCCCTTAAATTTATAAATTCTTCGCCTTTAGAGCTCATTCTCTAGTAAGGTATATTGTTGCAATAACATCTTGGTGCTGGTCAGGTTCAAAGAGACGTTGCTAGACAAACACTAGCATCCTTTCACCTATGGCCAAATAGAATGGATTGGCTACAATGGTTACCCAATCCTACTGGCATTTATTCTATTCAATTAGCCCTTGCCTCAATGATGCCTACTCTTGACAAGACCGTTGGTACCAGGTCTTGTAAGGAGTGAGCCATGTCCCACGTTTCTCTTTTATTGCATGGTTGGTTGTAAATGAGAGGTTAGCTACCAAGGCTTTCTAGAGAACTAGAGGCCTTGGGCATGAGACCAAATGTGTCCTGCGTAATGGTGGTATTGAGGATGTGAATCATCTGGTTTTTGAGTGTCATTTCTTACAACAGGCATGGGTCCTGTTACTTGACAAATGTGGTGTGTCAAAACATTTGGTTAGCTGCCATGATATGACAGATTGGTTTAGAAGAAGAGGAAAAGGGAAAAATCCCATGGCATGAACAACTAGGATCATGTTCTCTGTAACTATATACTACCTTTGGAAGGAGTGCAATTGCAGAATCGTTGTTGAGAAATTGAAGTTATTTGTTCAGGTTTTTATGGAGATATCGGCAACAGTTAAGGGCAAAATTAACATTCTATAAATTCTTTCCTCACTTGTAGCTTTTTTGCTTTCATACTAAGATACCCCTCCACAAAAGGGACTAACTTTTTTCTATCATAGGGGCAATGCCCAAACCCTCGCAACCTATAACGAATCCACATAAGGCTTGTAGATTCACACTTTATAAAACTGACTTGCCAAGTGGAGATGCAAGATGTTTTCTAACCGATGTGGGACTGTTACATACCTCTACCCTTTTAAGACCAACGTTCACGTTAGTCGAGCACCATGAGACTTCTATTTACTGGATAGGGTAACACCGGAGCCCACAACCGGATCTGATACCATTTGTAACAAACTCACATAAAGCTTGGAGATTCACAGATAGAGGTGCTTCTAAACTTATATGAAGTCATCTTAGATGTTTCCTAATCAATTTGAGAATTAATACACTTACCAGTCAAAAAAATGCCCTCATCGCCGACTTGCTATGCTATTTTAGAGTCATGTATATTAGAGCAGATGGAATATGGTTTATATTGTGATTAGAAACCCACGGTAGATTTTCTCTCCTAAGATCATGAGTTTGAAAAACATTTGATCTTGCATTAAAAATAAAAAGTGGATTGACAATTTGGCACGATATATAGTGTGAGACAATTTTGCTAAGGGGCGCACAATAGATTTGACACCCAAGCAAATTGCACGCCTTATGACAATATTATTGAAAGTACTTAGAGTTGCAAAGTTTGTGGACAGATACAAGGTCACAAAGGAGTGATCATTAGTACTACTTTGGACAAAAACTCTCCTCAGCCCTAGGTTTTTGAAAGATGAGAGAGAATTATCTTACGGATGGATCAAGATTTCGGAGACTTCTATATACATAAAATATGTAAAAGCAGCTCCAACTATAGGCAGCATAGGTGCACTACAAGAAACTTAGCTTTAGGTGACAAAATTTTGTGTGTCATACCAAATTTTGTCACCTAAAGTGGTCTTTTAATTTACCCAAAATCACACCAAAACCGTCTGGATAGGTCCTAAAACCATTCGGACGTATTTCTAGTGTGACAACATACACCTCGTGCGAATGAGTGACAATAAAAATCGTCATAAAATACTTAATATCTGTCCTGACCAATAAAAAACGTTCGGACTCTATGTTGGGTGACAAATTCAAATCGTTGTAACTGAGTGACGATGATAATCGTCATAATTTTTACAATAACATTCGGATGTCATTTTTACGACGTCCATACGGACATTAACAAGTGAATAATAATCGTCAGCACATAGTGACAAATTAAAAATCTTCATGAACACTCAATCCCTCCCGACGTAAACATGAGCGTTCCAACGCAAAAAAATAAAATTGTCTCTGACGCTAAAAACATATCCGCACAGGTATGAACGTTTCTTCACGAATCGTGTGGTTCCACGTTGCAAAACTACAAGTGATGTAGAAATCTTTTGGACCTAGATAGACCGTCCAGACGATGTAAGTTCTAGAAAATTTTCAAATCAGACATATTTAATGACATTGAATTTGATTGGGCCACGTGTGAATCTAACCATTGAGAAGCGTCCGAACGCCTATGAAAACCTTGCGGACGCTGCTTAGTACAAGTGTTATGTTAACAAGAATGGTTAGTGTAATTAGATTGTAACGGTTAGTGTAATTACAATTAAATAGGTGACTATTTATAATAGACGTTTATATAAAAGTATGCTTAACTATAATATTTTTTTTATGTATTCAAAATAAATAAATTAAGTTAAAATTTTGAGCCGAATTACATTGTGTTAGTTAAATGATTTAAATAAATTCAATTGAGTGAAGTAAATTCAATTGAGTAAATTACACAATACAGGTAATGTCAAATAAATCTGTCAAACTTTCAAACGTTGTTCTGTGCCGTTCGAATGCATTACATTAATTGATTATGTTGGAAAGATCGAAAATCCATCCGGACACCCTTATTGCAACAACATAGAATACACGTGTTTAATGAGGTAGGCGTTCGAATGAAGAAGCATTGAGTTTGACGAGTATGATGAAACGACGTTGTTGAAATGGATGATATCACCACTCGAACGTCCGTGTAACAGTCGCATGGCTTACACGTGTTTACTTTATACGACGGTTGAAACTAGCTATCACCGTCCAAACCATTTGGATACCGTCCAAACTACATGTGACATTTATTCTGCCAAACGTGTGCATCCACATTGCACAAAGTAAAGGGAATATCATTCAGACAGTATCCCACCATCCAGACGCTTTTAATGTGTCGAACCGTTTTAAACGATTTAAATTTTTACATTTAATGCGGAGGACTCATTAGGCCACGTGTGCTGAAAAACATCCGGACTTCTCACAGTCCGGAAGGCGTCCACGTATTGTGAAAAACGAGAACAGTTCGACATTTTTATTTAAACTGTGTTACTCAAAATCTCTCTCAACCCTTACTTGTTTTCTTCCCAAATTTGTAAACTCATTCCTTCGTTCTAATCACATCCAAGTATGTTTTGTTCATTTTTAACATGATTTTTGCGGTAAAAATTTCATTTTTTTATAGTTTTATATATAATTTTAATTCTATTTTTTGTATAATACATTGTATTTTTTTAATTGATTTATACGTAGAATTTGATTGTGTTAAGTGTTAGGATTGTTTTAAATGTATTTATTTGTGATTTGGTAGTATTTTTGGAGTGTGTGGGAGGTGGGACGGCTGTCAAGGCTGAGTTAACTCAGCCATCTTTCTAGTCACGTTTGGACGCTGTCTTTGGGCGTTCAGACACTTGGTAGTATCCAAAAGTGATATGTTGTCGTTTTGAGGGTGTCCAGACACTAAATCGATGCAATCCGGACGTATTTTATATTTAATTTAAATAGATTACTTTTACTGGTTTAGTTCGGACGCTGCTGTCACTGGGTTCAGATGCCATTTAGTATCCCAAAAGGGATACGTTGTCATTTTGATTTTGTCCGGACCCTATATGAAAGCAATCCAAACGTGTTTAATATTAAATTGAAATAGTTTACTTCTCTGTTGTCCATTCAGACGGCTATCTAACACTGTTCAAATGCCTGGTAGTATCCCAAAAGGGATACATTGTCAATTTGAGTGTGTCCGAACGCTATATCAACGCAGTTCGGACGTTTGTATATTAAATTTAAATAGTTTTCTTATCTATTTTTAGTTTGGATGGCTATCCAAATCTGTTTGGACGCCTTGGTAGTATCCCAAAAGGGATACGTTGTCATTTTGATTGTGTCCGAACACCCCTTTTATTTTTTATATTCTTTTTTTTATTACAGACGGGTGTCATTATCTGTTCGGACTACTGTCTTGCCATGCAAATGCTTTTGTGCAGATTCCCAAAAAATGAGCAAGCGTCCACGTACAAGTAGCCAGCTGATGCCGAGCAATCTTCCGCTCCAGCTCTATCGTTGGAGCAACATACAACGATCATTATATCCCTCTCAATCGTTGTCGAGCAGCGTATCCAGTTAGCGGATTTCTATGATCTTCGATTTTAGGATTGGACGCTTCTAGAGGTGGTAGAGCAAGCAAGTTGGCTTCCGTTCCTATAAAGGACTGGCTATGAGTCAAAGAACATGGTGCGAGAATTATATTCTGCTATACTTCAGGCAAAGAACCTCAAAAAGCCTAGTCTAGAGGTCATCATCTGTAACGTTCAGATCACATTCTCACCAAACGAGCTAGCAAGATTCTTGGGATACGAAAGGATTTTGATAGCGTTTCCCAAACATGCCATTGAGCAACAAGGACCGGTCTACTAAGGCCGAGGTTTTCTAGAGGCTTCTAGGCCTAGATACGACTATTATGAAGGGAAATAACATACAACATTGGCAGCTGCTTCCTTTTTGACGGATCATACACCCAATCTTTTGCTCCGCCATTGCCAAAGAAGCACGACGACGGAGCTGTCTTATGGCTGAACTGAGTTATTGTACCTAGTAATTGTACGAGGGCAGCCTGTTGATATGACATCATACATCTACCAAAACCATTCTTGCAGAGGCCCAAAGACCGATCTTTAGATTTATTTGTTGTACGGTATTCTTCTGACTCAGTTCCTACAACTATGATGTTAGTACTCGAGGGTGCTGACGAGCCAAAGGCACTTCCACTTGGGTCGATCAATAAGGTGACACTCTCAAAATCTGTGGCCCAACAGCTAGAGATAGACGACAGGAGCAACCTGAATGGACGGATGAGCAGGATCCTGGACAGGGCTTGACTGAGAGACTTGGGACACAACGACCGAGTTGGGTGCCAACTATGATGACCAAGCTGACTGAGCAGATGTAATAGGTCATGCAATCCACCAATGAGATGGTAAGTGATATCAGTGGTCGGCTGACAGCTCTGGAGCCTAAGGTCGAGAACGTGGACTCTAAGTGGAAGAAAGAAGTGGTCGTGGTTCAGTTAGTCCTGAAGGTCGTGCCAACCAGTGCAGAGTTACTTGTCTTAACTGAGCGGGTCGTTCTAATAAAAGGGCACATGAAGCATATTCATGAAGTTCTACAGCTCGCGGATGATGAGCAATAGTAGACATTTATTTTTTTTTTTATTATGACATTTGTTTTGTTATTATGTTTTGAGGACAACTACTTTTATATTATGTTTTGAGAACATGTATTGGATTTATTTGATGTTATTTTATATTCTTATTTTCAATTATATATTATTAAGAACTTTAGTATGTTAATTAATGTTATGTTTCTCATTTCGTTACACTTCTTCAAATTTTAAAACTATTATCTAACACACTTAAGGTTATTTATATTATTAATATACTTGGTTATTTAAAACTTGGTAATAAATTGAATGGTATGAAGCTTAAAAAAAATCAAAACATCAAAACCCATTTGGACGGACAGATAACCGTGGCCTATTTACTATAAGGTCGAATGGTGTCGTATTGTGTAAGAAAACCGTCGGGATGATACTGTACTCCGTCCCGAACGCATTCGCTTATGATCATTTCATTGAGATGCTGTCATTTGGGGAATTTTAAAAATATGTCGTGAATTGTAAGTAACCGTGCAGGCGGATTGTTTCACGTCCGGACGTTTTTTTTTTTTTATAATCAGACGCTATCAATTAGAGGTTTATAAAACGGTGTCGTGAAATGTAAGTTTGCATGTGGACGTAAAATACACAGTTTGGACGGTGTGAAATTTTAGGCGGCAATGATTCACTCGAAATCTTATACATGTAGGCATCCGAACTCTCTTTTGGGCGTCTGAACGGTGTTTTTGTGTATGAAAGATGGAAAATCGCAGACAATATAGCAGAAAGGGGAAAAACTTAGAAAACAAAAGATTTCAGCGAGAGGAGAAGAGGGATCTGATTTTGGGCATCCAATCTCATTGAAAAAGGTGTGGAAATAGCGACTCATTTCGGATTTCACATTGGAGTGCATTTGAGGTTAGTGAGTTTTAAAAAAAAAAAAATTATTTTAGGATGAAAAGTTAAGAATTTTAGGATATCAAAGCATGTTTTTTGAATTGTTAGGGTCTAAAATGATGGCAATAGAGTTTTGGGGTTGGTTGTGATGTGTTTATGTGCGAAGTGTTTGCAATTTAGGTTGATTTTGGCTTCTTTTTTGTTAACAGATTTTAGCATCTGTTCGTCGAAGAATAGTATTGTTTGACAATCGCAATCCGGACGGATTATAGTTCATCTGGTCGCTCTTGTTTTGTTCGAACACTTTGCAAAATCCGTCCGAAAGCTCATGTGTATGGTTCGGATAGTTATAACTCTGTCTGAACGGTTTTTACAATTATGTTTCATGCATTCATTTTGTAGCCTTAAACCCATTTAAAAATTACACCGAGTTTAGATAACAAAATCGATGTAATTCTTGAAATTGTCCACATTATGGACAGTTTGAGTTTACAATATTCGTAATGTGCGTAATTGTATCTACTTTTGTAACATATGTATTTAAAAATTTCAATGCAAATCTCATTTTGTCCTTCGGATATATTCAGCATTAAGCTTACACACTCACCTTCAAAGGTAGGTGTTTATGCTCAATGTTATAAGAGTGTATCTGGGGACTGAGGAAAATGCTGTCGAAATTTCTAAAGCATCGGTCACAATGGTCGGGTCAATTACGTGCAGTACGTGATATTGTAAACTTGAATGAATAGGACCTATCACCCGAAGAAATTGGAATTGAGTGTGAATGTCATCATTGTTTGGATTATTGTTTGTATTTTTGTTTGCATTATTATTTGTATTTTCATCTTTGAATGAACAATATGAATAAAAGCTGGATTTTTTAGGCTGATAGACTCAAAAGTGCGAAGTATAGTGATGGTGTTCGAGATTTTATCAGTGTTGCCCATAGTTATGCATATAGTCGTGGACTGATAAGATGTCAATGTAAGAGATGTAAGAATGTGTTGTTCAAATATGTAGACAAGATGGAGGATCATTTATTCATAATTGGGTTTGACCAGAGTTACACTCATTAGGTATTTCAGGAAAAGTCAATTTCAAAAGTTTCTAACCAGGTAGTGACTTTAGAACCTGAACCAAGCAATGAGGATTCTGAGGAAAACATAAATGATGATATGAGAGACAATCCGGGCTCGATATAGGATTATTTGTATGCATTAGCATCTAGTCCGGATCAATGGGTACTTTGTTATTCTGGGTGTGTAGTGAATAGAGTTAGGTTTCACACGGTCCTTCGTGAACAGTTTCGTAACACTCAGAATAGTAGTGTGGTTGTTCCAGTGGACTATGCTGGGGAAGATGTGATTTTTATGGCTAGGTCATGGATATTTACGCGTTGCGTTATTTGCAGGGGAACTTAGTTTATTTACTCAAATGTAACTGGTTTGATTTGAGTACCAAAAACTTAGGTCTTGATAAAAGTGGTCGGTTTGTTAGTAGCAACACATCTAAAAGTGGTACAAAGGCGACCCATTCATGCTAGCATCTCAGAGGAATCAAGTATTTTATATCAATGATATGAAGTTGGGCGGTCACTGGAAGATTCTTCAAAAGATTACCCTTAGAAACACGCATGATATTCTACCTATTGAAGAGAAAGCTAGTGAAGATGGAGAAGGACTATCGAACCGCGAAGCATAACAGGAGAATGAGTTTATTGAGCTTTCTATGGACTTTAGCTCCTTTAACATGATCTCGTTGACTAGAAATGATGTCGAGGCTTATGTGCAGGTAACCGATGAGAGTGATCCACATCAACGTGAAATAGAAGGAAGCAATGATTCCTCGGAATCGTTCAATGAAGATTGTAGTGATTTTGAAGAATATGACTCCGAGGACTAACGTAACTCTATCTTTTCAATTTACTTTGCATTTTTATTTTATATTCATTTTGAGTAACATAATTCATTATTTTTTCTTTCTCCAATATTGATTTATTTAGTCACAGGACGACATCATGCCAGCGGGAGGAAAACATCTTCAATGCGATTCATCAGTTCGAGCTGATAGTACTCCTGGTACACTAGTAGTGTCGGGTCCTTCGTTTAGAGATAGGCAAAAATTATCGTCGCCTACCACAGCCAGTCCGATAGGCACCCAAAGTAGTTATGCGTGTAAGTATCTTTCCCTGTCAATCTTGATTAAATATTATGACTTTTAAATTTCTATGCTTAACTAAATTTTAAATTTATTGTTATCCATTTGTAACGACATTCGAAATTAGGTATGTCAGGGGTAGTATGCGCGATATTGCATTACTCAAGACTTGTATCGGAGGAAAGCTGACTGTCCATATCCCAGGTGGACGTACGAGCAGTGATGACATGGCGTCCTCAATGCTCTTAAGTCATATTGGTGCGCTCATTCAACAGCATGTCCTATTTGAGATGAGTAAGTGGAAAGGAGGTCCCCAACGAGGTTAAATCATACATGATAAACCGAGTGTCGGTAAGTATAATTTATTAAATTTTAATTGTGGAAAATTTTACATACTAACTATTATATATGTTAAGGATGACTTCCAACTAGATTATGACCGAGCCGAGGATCGCATCACTGTGACATCTATGATGAACACCTGTATCCTGAGATGAACAAGGAAGAATGGACTCGTATCTGTGATTTATTCGCGAGCGAGGAATTTCAGGTTAAAATTTTTTATTCCGTCATGAACGTTTATTTTATTTTATTATTAATTGTGGTAACAACTGTAAATGTACAATGCTGAGGAGAAGTGCAATCAAAAAAAGAATAGAGCTAAGCTGAAAATTATACACACATCGAGAGTGAGTTCCTTCTAACGCGCGAGAGGATTGTTAGTAAGTAATAAATTTACATTTTTATTAGATATTATTTAAATAAATGACTCAAGTATTTTAATATGCACGTTTTATATTTCTTTTGGTATATAGAAAATTTCAGAATCTGATGAGATTAGTCCTGCGTTGCTGTATAAAAAAATGCATACTAATAAGGATGTTATGTGGACATCAGAAGATGCATGGAAAAATTTTGTAAGTTGCAACATTAGGTTTAATGATGCATTCGTTATCTCTTATGTTTTATTTGTGCTAACTTTATCTTTTTTTCTAATTTTGTAGGAAAAAATGGAGGCAGTGCAGTTGCAGCACGAGTCAGAGGGAAAGTCATACACCGAAGTGAAGATTTTCACTAAGATGTTGGGGACGACATTGGGCTACAAGCGTGGTTTAGGCCGTTCAGTATGGTCTATTGGATCATCTTCATGAACATCTTCCATTGATTTGTCCCAGAGATTGGAGGAGGTCAGATTATAGATTGAGGAGATGAGGACTAGACAGATGGAATATGAAGCGCTTCTAATCAAATGGTCAGATATGGAGTAGACGATGCGAGAGCATCAGCAGATGATGGAGGAGCAACAGCGGAAGAAAGACAAAGAGCTGATGCAGATGATGGTGGAGCAGCAACAAAAGAAAGACGGAGAGCATCAAAAGATGATGCAGGAGCAGCAAAGGAACCTAATCAAACAGTAAGAATGAAGGATGCAACTAATGGAACAAGATGCGTGAGCAGATAATGGAGCAGATCAGACAGTTGCAATCTTGTACGACACCTAAATAAAAATTTAGGCAGATTTATGTATTTTCACTACTTGATCAATACTTATCGATTATGTATTTTATTTACTTTTAATAACAATTGCATATCTGTAGAAATTTTATTATATTATGACTATTGAATATCTTTGTATTTATATTATTTTTAAAATTTTAATTAAATTAATTCAAATGCGTAACAAATGGTTCAAACGGTAAAAAGGTCGCATTAAATACGTCTGTCCGCACAGTTATTCTTGCGTGCACAAGGTCTTTTAATTAGAAACCATTTGAACGGTAAGAAAACACGTTCCAACATGTGCAACAAAATAAGCGTCCGCACTGTCGATGTAAATGTTCGAACGGTTTTTGAAGGTGACAAAAAACTATTTCGCCATAAATGAAACAACGGTGCGAACGTCTTTATGTTAGCGTTCAGAAGGCAATATATTATCATCATAATGGTTTTATATCACCGTGCGCACGTATGGTCCATGAAAAAATGCATTTCGTCACATTGGACCAACCGTTCGCACACCCCATGCGAACGTATGGAGTGTACTAGGCATGACGATTTTGAATTTCGTCAATATGGCATAAAACCGTGCGGACAATATTGTAACCCGTCCGGACGGTTTCGAGTAACAAAACATGGAAATCATCAGCTAAAACCTTTGTTGATAGGCTTTGGGTGACAACTCGGTTTTGTCACCTAAAACCTTTGGTGACAAAAATGGCGCTTTGGGTGACAAAATTTTTTGACATCCAAGACCATTTTTCTTGTAGTGGTGGTTGCCTAAGGCTCCCAAATTCAAAAGTTTTTGGGTTAATTACAATTTTTCCCCTCAAACTATCACCTGATTCTCAAATACCCCCATAAACTTTAACTCGTTGCAACTCGCTCCCACAAACTATATTTTTTGTTGCATTTCATCCCCCAACCTACTGAAGTTATTATATCGAGCGGTCTTTGTCTCATTTAAATGACACGTGACCTTTTCTTTACTTGAAAAGACAAATTTGACCAGCTCAATTCTAAGTGAGTCATTCTTTTTTTTTTTTTAATAAAAAAAAATCAGCTAACTATATATTATTTTTTGGCTCTACAAATTGCTAAAAACATTGTAGAAGACTATGGAAGATTCAAACGAGGGTAAAATTGTCTTTTCAAGTAAGAAGAAGGCCACGTGTCGTTTAAGTGGGACAAAAATTGTTCAATATAACAACTTCAGTAGATTGGGGGGGATGAAATCACAACGAGAAATATATTTTGTGGGGGCGAGTTGCAACGAATTAAAGTTTGTGGGGGTATTTGAGAATTGGGTAATAGTTTGAAGGGGGAAATTGTAATTAACCCAAATTTTTTTTAATAGTAGCTTTAAAGAAAATTTAATGTTAAGGCCTCAAAAACTTAACGTTAAAGAGTATATTGATTGAATAGGCTTATTAAGGTTGCGTTTGACAAACAAAATTTTGGCCAAAATTATGGATTCTCCCAAAATTTTGCTGAAATACGTTACTCTGTTTAAAATATTACAAATCAGACTTATTTTTTCCGTTTTAGCCCCTAAAATTGCTGTCAAGAATTACCAATTAGACCCCATCACAACTGCAACCATTTCAAACACGAAGGGCATGAACAACATTTTAAAATTTTGCTGGGTCCCACTCTGACGCTCATTAATACTCCTTTAATGTCAAATTACATGAGTGCCCACACTTATTTCATATGCAGCTTGCAATGCGTTAAGGGTATTTTAGTAAATAGTCATTCACCCTCTGTCTCACGTACAACTGACACCCTGCTGCTGTCGGAGGACCTGCGCCTAATCAGTTGTAATAAATATTTTCTATCTGATTGCATTAATTTCACAACAGTAATGACAGAGGAGAAAATGAGGCGAAAAAGAAAATAACGGATCGGGTTCTTCTGCAACAATTCGGAGAGAGGGGAGTCGTCCCGCTTGGGACCTATACTGCTCGGGCAGTGCAATTCGGGTGAGCATCCCCGTTCGAAAATAACAACAACCCGCCTTGCAGAACTCGAGTTTTACTTTTTGGCTGAATACCCACCTGCAGAACTCATTTTCGCACAGAACAACATTTCTCCCAAAATTCGACACGCAGCCGAACCAAAGAGAATCGGATTCCTCTGCCCAGAGAGGTCTCGTCCGCCAGGCCCGTACCCCTGCAGTGAGATGGAAGTTCAAGCGTGTTTCCGTTCATCACCTATTCATTTGTGGGTCACGGGAGAGCTGAATCTCCATAGCCAAATTCGAACGCAGCATTCTCGGAGGAAGCGGAGGCGAGACACCAGTCGCAAGGCAGCCACGGCACCAGTGACCCGCGCCTCTGCTCGCGTCCAGGTGAATCTCCATTTCCAATTCACTGTAAAGATTGAAGCAAGCACCTCTAGTCAGTTATTAAGTTCTGTTTTTTCTCAAATAGGGAAAGAAATTCTCTCTCTTGCTCTCCGTCGAAATTTCTTCTTGGTTCTGTATTATGGTTATAGAAGAGGGCAGAGGCAAAGTGCTTGATGTAATCACTAAATGAGTTTCATTATTCATGTGTAATCAGAGAAGTATGTATGCCATGTCCCCATCTAAAGTAGCTAAAGTGCTTGTATTCAGCTTGAAATTCAGGGTTAGTTGAAGTAAAATATTGGATTTTCGTTAGAAAAAGAAGATCAGTTCACCAGTGTTTGGAGTTATCATGTCTTTTTCTTTCTTCTCAGTCAGCGAGCTTGTCGTCTGAACATTTAGGTTGGTGATGAAATGAGGGCCCAATCTAACCTTCCCTGCACCAAGTTTCATTCAATTGCTCCATTCTGAGTTGTGGTGTGTGAAGAACAACCTCAAGATTTTCATCTTAATAAGAAACTGACCACCTAGACTGTCATTGTCCTTTCAGCTTCGGGGGTTGTTTTTTTTTTCCTTCGGGTTTGGGGAGTTGAAATTCAATCTACTTGCATTATAGCCTTAAATTTTAAGTGGCATCTTCTTCCATTAGAAGTTAAAGTAGAACTTAATTTTACTTCCCAAAATAAAACAGAGGTGGTTCCTGGTGTTTGTTTGATAAAATCATCCGAGTAGTGGCTGCGCGATCCCCTATTCGCCGACACCTGGTTCTTGGTGTTTCTTGGAGTGAGTGTGGAAGTAGAGGGTGTTTTGATATTTGTCTCTTGCTGTTTATCACAAGGCCACATAATTCCTGCAATGGTCTTCGAATTTGGA